>CM063509.1:96480362-96502937 GCA_032207245.1 Pardosa pseudoannulata | reverse complement strand
CCAGGTTTGGCAAAAACCTGGTTTTTTTTTTTTTTTTTTTTTTTTTTTTTTCAGAAAAAACCCAAAGTGGGTTTTTTTTTTTTTCAGGGTTTTTGGACTTTTTTCGGGGTTTTTCAGGGTTTTAGGGCATTTTTCGGGTTTTATCAGGGTTTTACTATACTCTAATGGGTTTTAGATGCTTTTTGGGGGGTTTGAAAACTGTTCAGGTTTTTTGTTATGTAAGAGGACAGGATATATAATTAATTGTATGATTAAAATAAATTTAAAATGTTAATCACTTTTTTAAATTAAAAATTTTAAAAATCAATTTTAAATTATGCAGAAGAAATTTTTGTCTAAATTAAAGGAAATTTTGAAATCTTAAAATAATTTTCTTTTCATATTAAAAAATTTTTCTAACATCAAAAAACTAGTTTTGAAGAATGGCGATTATTTTATACTAAAAGTTGGCTTTGAAGTAGTTGCATTTGAAGTTTTTTCTTTTCAATGAAATGTATTAAAAGCATGGTTCGGCCGGGTGCTTAAAATCCTTAAAAAGTGCTTATTTTGTAGATCCATTTTTAAGGTCCCTAATAAGTCCTTAAAAAGTGCTTGATTTTCTTTTCGTAGACTTAAAATTTATAATTTTTTCTGAGTGCTCAAAAAGTGCTTATTTTTCCCCAAATATCGGTTGCTGAATTTTTATTTCCCTTGGTAATTAATCGTCAATCGATTCAACAAAGCTAAAGATAAGAAAGAAGAGTTAGACCAATTAAAAAAATGTATAGAAGAAAAGAAAAATGAATTTCAAAATTAGACATAGTCTCTTATTTTTTCCCCCTTCCTATATTTTTTGGTTCTCATCTTCTATTATGAATGGAAATAGTTCTTCAGTTACATTTTTAAAATAGCATTGATAATTTCCTGAATCTTGTTTTGAGTATGCCATAATTAAAACTTTTTTAGTGCAGATACTGCATCTTCTTTTCTGTCTCCCTGTGTGTGTGTGAATATATTTACCTGTTTATAATACAGAAGTACTTTTTATTATCTTATTTTACATCTATGTTGCTGTAAAAATACTGTTGCTATAATGTGAAACTTGTTGATCTTCCACCACAGATAGTACTTTCTTAACTTTACAAATATTTCAGATTTTTTTTAGGGAGGGGGGGGGCATTTGATCAATAAGGACTATTGCTGTTCTAAAATTTATGTTAGGCAAGAAAGATGTCTTAACATAAAGCATGAGATATTAACAATTGTGTTTAATAAAATTATTAAATTGATCGATATATTATTTAATGTCATTTTACAAATCATAAAGCTCATGAAAAGCTTCAATTTTTAAGCTTTAGCTGTAGGTCAGTTATAGTACAATGAAAATTAAGGTGCTTAAAAAGTGCTTAATTTTTTTTTCTGTAGAAAGAGTCTGAACCTTGTAAATTATTGCTCTATATTTATTAGCAGTATTGTGTTATTAAAGCATTCAGAAGATATTTTTTTATTTAATTTGTAAGTTACATATGATAAGTAGCAAAATTAATTATATATATTATCCCCATGTTTATTTATTTGCAGTTATACATATTTTTATCGCTATTTTTCTTGTCCATTTTTCAATTAATTTTACCACATGTAATACTTCAATATTCTAATTTTTTTCCTCATACATTCTTATTAACTTTGTTTAATTTAGATTTTATTGTATTTGTTATACAGATAACTATTTTTTTCTGAAAAGTTTTAAAGTTTTTGTTTTTTCTAGCAGTTTAGACCCCTCAAATTAAAAAAAATTCTAGGATCATTGTCAAAAATGTGATGATGAGATGAAATATGCAATATATATTATAGATTTAATTCAATATATTTATCATTAGTTAAATATGTGGAATTTTAAATAAAGATTTTAAGAACCCAATTTTGAAAAACCCACTTCTGTTTTTTCAAGTGGGTTTTTTCGGGTTGGGCAAATGAAGCCAACTCTGCCCTCCTCTATCTCTCTCTCTCTCTCTCTCTCTCTCTCTGTGTGTGTGTGTGTGAGCTCATTACATTTCGGTGACTCAGGTCAACCTTAGAAAGGTTTAGACAGGTCAAATTATTTAGAAGCAATTATTTATTTATTTTTTTTATTCCTTAATAATTTAAGTATTTAAGGAAAGTAAAAAAGGGAATATTTTTGTTGATGTTTCAAAAGTTTTTTCATCAAATCTATAAATGTATTTTCATTCTATTTCATTTTGTGTTTATTTAAATACAAGTGCTTAAAAATCTGATTAAAAAATAAATAGTTTTATATGTGCAAATAATAAAGAAAAATGTAAGTAGTTTATAAAAGTTTCTTTGGGGGGATAAAGAAATCACATTTCTTGCATTTAATACATAAATTTGTTTTATGTAATATTGCACATATTACAACTGAGAATATAAATAGGATATTGAAAGCTTGATTATAATAACTAAATTTAATCATAACAAACTTCACTTACATTTTTCGATTCGAATCAAATAATTTGTTTGATATGGTTAAAAAATGAAGTTTTTTTTATCAACCCTGGTGAGTATGTTAAAAATTAAATCTTTTTAAAAGGTAAGAGTTAAAGTCTTGTGTTTCTTTAGACATACAAAAGTAACATTTTAGTGGGGAAATATATAAGAATGTCAAGGAGAAAACATTTTTTTCTTTTATTGATGAAGATTAAATTATTAGTATCAACCTTATAATAGCTGGTAAATGTTAGGTGTATATGACAGGTGACAAGAATAGAGGTCTTACATTTTAATTTGTGTGTATGTGTTATTAATTCTATTTAAATTTACTAGTGGGGAAAACTGAAATATTTCTGAAAAAGTCTCTTTATCTGCTTATTAGCACCCAAAGATATTGAATTGTAATTTCAGTAATCAAATACATGCATAAAATGTAATTTCTTATTCAACTAATTTTCCTATTTGGTAAATCTTCTTGTAAGCAATATGTGGTTAATGATTAAAGAACAGATATTAACTTATGATTATGCTGTGAATTTTTAAATGCTTTTACTATTTGTTTTATAATTCATATTTGAATTTTTTCCCCTAGGTATCAGAACAGTCAAAATTAGCTGTAAGTATATTTTCTTACTTTATAGTTTTAAGTTCATTTATATATATGATCAAGGTTAATAATTTCACTTTGACCAATGGTCAAATAGATAGGACTGCTCCCCTTCATTACCAGAGTTTATGGGTTCAAAAAACATTGATGGAAGAGATTTTTGTAGCTATTTGGGATTGGATTTAAGCAGTATGTCTCAGTCTCATTGGCCCTTGTGTAGGAAAACATTAGGACACAGTGCTCTTAACCAGTGATCCTCAACTTTTTATTGTCGTGGCAAACTTTTAATGATTTCAAAATTTGGCGGCACACAAAGACAAATATAGGTTTAAAATTTGTTTACTTACCTATAATACATTGTAAAATAGTTTGTGATAATAATCTGGAATGTACATGGTTTCTGCGCACCTGGAAAGTCAGGGAAAATCAGGGATTTAGACAATGGATTAATTTTGTCATGGAAAGTCTTGATTTTTCAAGTAAAATGAGTAAAAGTCATGGAAAGTCATGGATCCGCTAAACTACCGATTAAAAAAAATGCATTGAATTGTTTAATTCTAATTTTACTTGTCATTTGGCTGAAGTTACTGAGTTTGGTATTTATGTATTATCCTATTGACCATATTGCCAACTAAAATTTGTTCACCAAGGAAACTCAAAGCAAGAAAGCTTAATGGGTGGGTAAATGTATATTATTCTGGTTTTTTCTTAAATTGTAGATTAAAATTTTATTAATATAATAATAATTATTCTTTTAATAAAAATTTGTTAAGATTTTTGCACAAAATATAAGTTTATCTCTAGGGATATTGTATATAAACATTATAGGGTTATATTTGGCTGTTATTCATGGTCACCTGGATAATACTAAAGTACCCTAAATTCAAATTGGAAACATTTTGATTGAAAAATTGCTATACGATTGAACTTAGGTATGTAGATACAACAATTTATTTTTATGTATGTGAGTTTATTAACACTTATAAAGTAAGTTAATAGTTTTTTATGATGAAATTCCTGTAATTTGTCTAAAAGCATATATTTTATTTGTGTGTACATCAGAAGTTTTATTCATATATACTTTAATGAAAGCTTTTTTTAAGTCATGGAAAATGATCTGCTAAATCAGGGAAAGTCATGAAAAGTCATGGATTTGAAAAATTTTATTTTGGCAGATACCCTGAATGTAAAATAAAATATGTACTACATGCAAAAACTACAGTTTGTTTATTAAGGGATTTATTTCAAGATAATAATAAGAATACTTTTAATTAGAAATATGAGCTTGATGTTTTTTAATAATTTCATTTATATTTAGTCGTAAAAATGACAATGCTACTCTTGTATTGTTTTCTACATTTAACAGTTTTGATCTCTTCCTCTTTTTTTTAAATATTGATTAATACTGAAAATCCAAATAGTAATAATATAAATTATAATACTATTTTTAAAGCTTTTTTGGCTGTCATGGTATATTCGTATCTAATGTCAATCCAAAAGGAATTGATTCTTTTGAATATTTTTAAACTAAATCTCTATCATTAAAAAGTGAAATTAGTTCTTCCACTTCATTCAAAGTTAATTCAAATACAGAAGTGTTTGTAATCAGAAATGGATTACAAATCCAATCAAATTTTTTTTATATCTAAATTTGGGAAGTAATGAATTATTCTCTCCTCTAGTGTTGTCAAATGTTCAATAGCCATTTTATGAATAGTTTTATTAAAATCTTTTGAAACTGACTCAAACTTTTCCAGATTGCCTTCCTGAGCTTTATTCTTCCATAAAGTTATTTGTTTTTAGAATCCTACCAGTTTATCTGTTGAGTTTAATATATATATTTTTTTTTTTTGGCCCTTGCATACATGAATTTCTGTTATTAAAAATAACAAAAATGTCTGATAAGTAAGCCAGTTTAGCACATTATATTTTATCTTTCAACAAATGAATAAAATCATGATTTTTATTTTGTTCAAAAAACATTTTCATTTCATCTTTTAATTCGAGCACACAAGAAAGCTTTTCTTATTGACAACCACCTTATTTCCATATGTTGTAACAAGGATTTGTACTTAGTTTCCATAGCTTGGCGTAAATGACTAAATAAGCGACTTTTTAATGGTCTTGATTTTATATAATTAACCATTTTAACACATTATTTCAGAACTATTTTCAATTCTGATGGCAAATATTTTGTTAAAGTGCTTCTTGATGCAAACAACAATGGGTAACTAATATATTCCCATTCAATTCTATAACATGTGTTTCAAATCTGTTTAGACATTTAGCCATAACTGGAGCCCCATCTTTGCAAATGCCACTGCATGAATTTCACAAAACTTTATTTTCTTCTAAATATGAACTAATTACATCAAAAATCTGTTTGCCAGTTGTAAAATTAGGTAACTTACTACAGCATAAAAATTGATTAATTATATCATTTTCATGAATAAATCAAACGAATGCAAATAATTGAGCTTTTCTCATAATATTTGCTGTTTCATCAAAGTGCAAAATTTGCAGAATTTACTTTTGAATCATTTGCAGAATTTTGTTAAATATTTTGTGACATATCTTGATTTTGCAATGAATTGTCATTTGACAGTGGTATTTTACAAATATCAGTATCTGCTGATCCACTAATCCTTATTTTTACAATTTTGCGATAAGCTGGTAGTATAATTTCTTCAGACAAATTGTGAGGTTTTATTTTAACTGCAATCAATTCAGCTATTTCATAAGAAGCTATTTGTGCTTTTTCAGACACACTAATTTATTTTTCAAAAACCTTTACTTGCTTGAATTTAGAAGATAAAGACTTTTGTAAGTAGCTTTTATCTTTTGTTTAAAGCAAAGGATCTTTAATCAGCAAGTGATGTTGGAACTTGCTCAGAACCATACCACTATTTGATAATTTACAACTATATACCACACAGGAATAAACTCAGGGATGTCCTTTTCCATTGTAGATGTAAATCCAAAATTAGGAAAATCGCCTTATTTCTGATGAACAACATATATTTTGGAGCAAGAAATATCTATGTGTACTGGGCATGGGCTCATTAACCTGATTGCTAATGTTATCATTATTAAGATCGTTAAGCTTTCTTCTTTTCAACCATTTATCCATTTTCAGAAGGTTCTGTTAAAATAAAAATATAATATTGTCAAAACATTAAAAAAGAAGCCAAATCAAATATTACCTTTGAATACATTTTATTCAAGTCTGATACACTATACTGTAAAGCAAATTTGTGTATATAATTTTATAAATTGAACAACACAGTAAGCAAATATGTAGTAAATTGAACCACATATGCCAACTTGAACAAGAGAAAATGCGGAACAGAACATATTCACTCATTGCTTAATATATATGTATGTATATATATATATATATATATATATATATATATATAAATTTTAATGTACTTATATCTTTCTGCTAAAAATTTCTAACCATATTCCATATTTAATGTAAACCTTTTTTATGTTCACTGTAGATGCTTTTGGAGAAAATAAAAAGCATGGGCGTGGATAAAGTTCTAGAAAGAATTTACACATTAGAAGAAGAAAAGAAATGATTTCCAGTTACTACTGATTATATCTTGTGGTTGGACCTTTAGGAATTTTATTTTTTTTATTTGTTATGATTCTAAAAACTAGTTTTGATAATTCAACATGTCAAGAAGCAAAAATTTTCATTAAATATTTTGTACATGTATCTCTGTTTTCTGTCATCATTTATGCTTGTTCTTGAAAGTATTTATGTGACATGGTTAGATCCTGATATTTTACAAAGGTATGTGTAATCACAAAAGCATAAATTTTTAAACTATTAGTCTTATTCTAGTTTGCAATTTTTATTTAATTTGGTAATATAATTTAACTAATATGAAATTAAACTAATCATTTTCAGGGAGTACTTTAATTTTTTTCCAATGCTAAAATCATTTCTATTTGTGTATTATTCTTTATATGCATTTGATAACATGTGAAAAATGATATGTGGAATAACAGTGTTAGAGGGTATTAATGTATAAAAATTTATTTTTATGATTATTGGGTTTTATAATATGAGTAAAACAATTACTTTTGTATGCCCTGAAAAAATTATATAAAAATGAAAGAATACTGACTTATAAACAAAGCAAGCAAAAATTTAGTACAAAATGCATTTTAAACATGTGTTATCATTTCATATAAATATTTTACCCATTAAAGCATTTGGGAAAACTACACATTTTTTTCATCTCATTTGTAAGTATATTTGATACATATATTATATATCATGTAAAATTTATTGTAGTATATATAAATTCTATTATTGTACTTTGTAAATATCTGCATATAGTGTTATTTTTAATAATGTTAAATATTTTGTAAATGATGTGTAATTACAGTTAATATTTTTCAAAACTGTTTCTTTGTTTTATTTCAGCATACTTACATGTAATTCACATTAATTGCTACACAATATTCTTTAATTAAAAGAAGCTTTAAATCTTGTAATGAGGTTACAGTAAAATACATATTTATATATTCCCACAATTGTACAAAAGGTTTCTTAAGAAATTTCATGGGTAATGATGAAATTTAAAGTCTAGTGTGAATTATCTTTAAATTATGTAGTTTGAACCTTTAAGCTCAACTATAGAATACATTTAGTATATAATAAATTTATTATCTTACTTTTGAATCATTGTAGCTCCTCAGTGATAGCTGTAATAGCTAAGGTGCTTGCGTTAAGAACTAATCTCTGGTTTGAAACTAATGATTACATGTTTGTAGCTATTGAAAATCAACTTTAAATTGTTGGATCCGATTTCATAAGCCCTCATGCAGGTTTGCAATTCCGTCACTTTTCTCACCTTTAGTCACTTTTTTTTACAATTGATCACTTTTTTAAGTAGTCTTTTCATGGTGTATCATAGCAAAAATCTGTTGTTGAAAAAAAAAAAATCTGAATTAATAACAAAGTATTTTAATAAAAGACCAAAAATGTGATGCTCTAATCGTATTTTTCTTATTAAAATGTAATTAATCATATGGTTCCCAGAATTTCGTGATTTTAAAAAGTCGTAAAGAAGTTTCTGAAATCTAAATTTATACTGAAATGTACAATTAATACATTACAGTAATTTCATCAAAGCACACATTTCTCTTTTTCTTTACAATTTTTGTTTAGATACTCTAATCTAGCTATGTACATATTTCAAAACATCATTAATATATGCAGAAAATTGTGATTATAAAATTAATGTATTGTATGTATTCAAATCTAATTTATAGATTTTCTTGAATAAAAAGCAATGTTGAGTTGGGTTAAACAAAATCTTTAACCTTCTTTGTATTTGACGCTAAAATCATGTCTTTCATGAATCATTTGATTTAGAGTTAAAATAAATAGAAAAATCTTAATAATAGCATCTGTAATCAAGAGAAGAAAAAAAAATCGCTTCCCCCCCCCAATGTTTAGTCACTTATTCTGTATTATTTGTCACTTTTCTCACCTTTTTGAAAGTACCTCAGCAGTTGCAAGCCTTCTCATGTATCAAATATATTCCCCACATAACTCCCAAACTAAAACAATGATTTTCAGTTTCTATATTAGAGCATACTGTAGTTACTTCTTGGTAACACAATATTTACTAAATTTGAATATGCAGCATATTTTATTCAGTACATTGTAATTCTACCAACCTTTGTTAAATAGGTTAAATATGGGATCACAAAGATTACAGTTTCTCTTTTAATAAAAATCCCTTTATTTTCACATGTATTTGAAGTACAAATTAAAGACTGGCGATTTTATTGATGCTGTTCCTTTAGCCCAATGTACATTTGTGTCCAAAAATTAAGCATAATTTGTAAAATGTGAGTAAATATTGGTAAAATTATTCAAAATTATTTGAGGGTGAAATATTGTGCTGTGCAAAAAATTGCAGTCGAAATCTGCATGTGCTAAACATCTCATGTCTGGATGTGTGTAAATCGGGCAAACTCGGCATAAGGAGAGGAACCAGGTTCTGTGAAATTAGTCAAAGGACAAACGATGGTACAAAGATGCAAATTGGATGTTTCTAAAAGGAAGAATTATTGAATACTGGAATCTGGGTAGTTTCAAACTGAAATGTCTTGAATTCTTGATGTATAAACATTATAGAGTTATCATGTTTGGCTATTATTCATGTTCACCTTGATAATGTCTAAGTACTCTGAATTCAAATTGAAAACTTTTTGATTGCATTTAGAAACTTGCTATATGATTAAACTTAGGTATGTAGATACAACAATTTATTTTTATGTTTGTAAATTTATAAACATTTATAAAGCATTTTTTTAAATCATAAATTCCTGTAATTTCTCTAAAAGCATACATTTTATTTGTATGTACATCAGAAGTTTTATTCATATGCACTTTAACAAAAGATTTTTAAAGTCATGGAAAATGATCTGCTAAAGTCATGGATTTGAAAAATTTTATTTTGGCAGATACCCTGCAAGTGCCACTTTAGACTGAATACGGATTTTCGTCGAATAACGATATGAAGAGAAGATGGAACAATTTTCAAAGCGAGTCATGCTGTGAGCAGGCATAATACTACTGCCTCCACATCTTAGAGCTGAGGTCTGTTAATGCTTCTAAGTACAGAAACTTCTTGAGCCTTATGTTTGCTTTTTTCAAGCTGTTATGAGTCCTAGATTCATATTCAGAAAGATAGGAGGCCTAGTGAAAGACTTCCTTGAAAGCAAAGATATCCAACTCACGGTGGCTTGCGTCCTCTCCTGATCTTAATCCTATCGAACGTGTGGGATGTCTTCTGAACCCACCAAATTTGTTCCCAGAACTGAAACAAGCTCTCCATAATGTTTGGAACTTCTATCACCTCATCGTATAAGTACAAAATCTTCCATTTTGTGAACCATATTTCTAGAGCTGAAATATGATGCTGTATGTAAGAACTTTCCCTCTGGGTTTCATAAACTTGGTACTTATGGAAATTTACAGGCAGAGTGGGAGCTACTGTCGACGACCGATAGATGATTCCTTTTGTCGTTGCTTGGAAAATACATCATAAGCGTTTTGTTATGGTAAATGCCTCTTTCTAATTCCATGTATTTTTTTGCTACAATATACTTTTGTTAACTTACATCTTCGACTGGTTATTTGGTCTTAGCTTTTAATTTATGGTTTTATTAGAAGTTACCTTTTTACCCCAAAGTTGAGTTTAAGAAAATACTAAATTGGGTATTTTAAAACAGTTGTATTGGTTATCTGAATTCAGTGTTTGCAAGGAGAGATTTTTAATGAAAGATGTCCCTGCCTTAGATATACTTTTATGTCTAACAGCAATAAAAATAATTCCTTGGTACTTGGCAAGGTTACATAAAATGTGACTGCAAATCTAAATGTACTACAAATAGTCATGCTTGTTGTAAAAATCAGTTGCTGTGTAATTCAAAATGTCACCAATTTTTAGATTGCACTAATAAGGATAGTTTATTATATTTCGCCAATTTATTTCCTTAATTGTAATAATATGTTAAACTGATTGATTCTATCAACTAATTTGCTGTTCGCTTGGTTGTACTTAGATGATTCTTTAGATATTGAAAAATAAATAAACACTAAATTTAAGTGTACGAAAACATTGCTGTTCCAGCAACGTTTTGACTTTATACTGTTGTTGCTATTGTTCCAGCAATTTTCCCTTTAACGAGTGTCTAGTTGGAAATGTGTAGATTAATTAGGTAATTTGAGAAACGAAACTATTTTTTTTTTTTAACGGGTCACCCTAGTTAATGTGCAGATTAGCTAGCTAGTTTACAGATTAACTGATTTTTGCACTTTAGCAGTAGCATTTTTACAGTAGTAAAAATTAAATATAGTCGGGGTTCTTACTTATGAGAGTGAGGTCGTTTTGTTTCCGGTTTTGATGGTCACGTGACAGGGCGAGAGAAGTATTCCATTAGATGACGTAATGTGGTGTGTGGCGTAAAGCCTACATATTTCGATATGGCAATAAGAGTTATTAACTACGATTCCCTTAGGTGATTATGAGTATGACTTTATTATTGTGATCGGCGACAAACTCCTGAATATGTTACACACACACACACATATATATGTGTGTCTTGTTTACAAGTATTATGTTTTTATGTAATCTTCTCTCACTTCCTGAACTATTCCGAAACCTTCTATGAATAACCTTTATTTCTCTGTTGAACGCATTTCTGAAAGTTCTTCCCGTTCATATAATTCCTGGACAATTACCCCAATCTCCCAAAGCGAATAGAACATGCTTCACTCTTCATCGCTTTCGTTTTCTTGCTTTCTCGTATCTACTTCAAAGCTCTCTTCCGTATTCAGTCCATAGTTTACGAATGACTCGTTTCCCTCCATTCTATAACGATTTACGCTTTCTCCGAAAGTTTTTTCTTTTTCTTCAATATCTTCCAAAAATTTCTTTAAATCTAAAATTTTTTCATACATTTCTGCCCTATTGCTTTTGCCCTCATTGTAGTCCTCCACCTTATAGTCTTTTTGTAAAACTCGGAAAATTTCCTTCAAAGTTTTACCTAGCTTTTTTTCATGATCATTAATTTGTTTAAATTCTGTCTCTTCTATATTACCGCTTTTAAATTGGCAAATGTAAGAAGCTGAGATATATGCTCGAGTAAACAAAAGACTTTCCTCTGTATTATGAGGAACAGCATACGAGGAAAAACGTGCACATTTGGGCTGAAACAAAATATTGCACATGGACAAAACATTGATGTAATCTACGAATGGCAAAATATAATATTCGTCCATAGTTTTTTTAACTGGAAAAATCTCGAAATTTCCATGAAAAGAACGTCTAGCAACTTGTTGTAGTGATTCTAAAATCGAATATTTGCTCGCATATTGACTTGCCATATTTTGCAGGACTGCTCTCATACTGTCGTTTTCCTTGTTGCATTCCTCAATTAGGATGCTGAATTCTTTTTCAAGTTTTTGATATCCTTCAATATTCTTCTTCAGATGATACAAGGCATAATTACTGTACTTCTCAAAATCATTTTTATTACCTTTAATATAACATTCCACGCAACTCTCACTCACTATCAGAAACTTTCGAATTTCTCTAATGATATTCAATCTTTTTGTTTCTGACAACACACTAATTTTATAAAACATACCTTGAATTATATTATTTACTTCATTCTCGTCTGCCAATATGCCAATGTCCAACTTGGAAAAATACTCATATTTGTAATCGATAGAAATATTTTCTAAAAATACTGTAGTAAGTATTTTTAGCACTTCCCTGACAGCATTAAGTGTAGATTGCCATTCTGGATCTCCCGGACGATCAGGATGGAATGTTAACGATAACCTCTGAAGTTCCATATCCACTGATTTTGACAGCTGCTCATGACTTTCTTTGCTTATTTTATTTCTCTTTACCTCTTCTAGGCTTTTCTCCAATCTCGGTAGAATTGCAGGTAGGTCAAAACGATTCAACCAATTTTCTATAGTTTTCAGATTGAGGTTCAGTCTGGAGTTTTGCAAATTCTTTTCTGCAGCTCCTTGGTCTTCGTCATCATTTACAGATGTTATAGACTGCCAGAAGGTAATAATGTGATTACCAATCTCTCGTAATCGAAAACTTAATCCTTCCATACTAAGACTCGGATTAATAAAAATGACCCTTTTCTCTTCAAAAACCGTCCTGTTTCAAAATTCTGAAAATTTTTCTCGATTAAAAAAACTGTCCTGTTTCAAAATTCTGAAATATCTGGCATTCCCTGAAATTAAAAAAATACAATTAATACTGATTTCATATTCTATTCTTATATTGGTTTAATTCAAGATTATAGTCACATTTAACAAAGGAAATTTAAGTTAGGAAACAACACAAATGTATGGTGGAATAACACAAGTACAGTAAAACTTGGTTATCCGATTAAATTGCGACCACTAAGTACCTTGGATATCGGAAATTTCCGTTAATAAAAACTGTATAGTTTTTTCCTTCAGTGAAATTTTTTTAACTATGCGGACTAAGTTAAATAATGAAAGATGCATTTTAAAAATTAAGACAAATTCCAAAGAAATATTTTATTTAAATTTAATATAAATTATTTTGTTAAATGTACTTTATTATTTAGAAGAAAAGTATGTTACCTTTCGCTGTAAAAGTCCTGAATTTCTATCAGTGGCATTCAGTTTTTGAGCAACAAAAGATCTATTGGTGGAACATCGCTCCTTTGCTCGAAATATTTTAGCCGCCAATCCTTCCCCTACTGTCGCCAGTCAAGTGAGCACCTAGTGGATCCTTCTACCCAATGTATCCCGTCTCAGTTTCGGCACAGCGTTCTCAGTTTGCTCACACTGTTTCATTATAAAGTTACTTGTGTAAAGTTACAGTGTTGGAGCCATCTGTCGTTTGAAATGCTATTTATTATAGCTATTAACTTATTCTTTCTATAAATGAACATTTTTCATACCGATCATTTTAATCAGCAATTAATTTAGTAAATGAATATTGACTTTTACAATTACAAGAATAAAATACAATGGACTCCGCTTAATGTGATCAGTTTGGGACACTGTGATTTTGATAATAACCGATTGATAACAATAAACGATATGCAAAATAAGATAATTTTACCCCCCTTTAATTCACACGTACTAAATTTCAAAACAAAATGAAAAACACTTTATATTTGTGTATTGTATATTATTCTTTAAAACTTAAGAATTGTGTACATCATTAAAAAATTGATTTATTGTTGACTATCTAAAATTTTTTCTAAGAAGCTCATTGATAAATTGTTAGTAATCATAATCAACCTGTCAACGATTTAAAATTTCGATATTTTGTTTTAATGCTAAATCATTTCTTTTCTGGCTTCCTTATCGACAAGCTGCATGTAAGCTAGCAAGGCATAAAATGTGAATACACTCCTTCTCAGTTCCGATAATAATATGTTGCCTTCTGCTTATCTGACAACCACTGACCATCAGCAGGGTGTGCTTTTTCCTGAAAAATTCCAGGATCCTGTAGTTTCCCACTCCTTTCTTCATTCCCTATTTCCCTAGGTTGAAAAGGAGAATTCTCGGAAATTCAAACAGAAGGAAAAGAAAAGAATGGGTTCCTTCTGAATATATTGTGAATATTCCTTTGCCAGTTAAAATGAGGTTCGAAAAGTGATCCCATTAACAGATATAACGATCACATAAAGCGATATTTTTTACATACAAATGAATGGAGAAAATCGGGACCAAGTGTTTTCGATAACAATAAGCGATTGATAACATTAACCGTGATCATATTAAGCGGAGTCTACTGTATATTGAATTTAATGTACTACCTAATATAAATTTTTAAGCTTATTTAAGAATTTCAACAAAATTGCAAAATACAAATGAGTTATTTAATTTTATGTAGAAACTCAACCAGAGTGAAGGGACATTAAACTTCAAATAGAAAATACTGTAGAACAGTAAATAACAGATATTTATCCATAGATGCAATATATTTTTATTTAATATTTAATTTACTAAGTTAAACAATTATTTCATATTGTTTTATACTTTTGGAAGAAATAATAAAATTTAAGATTATGAATATTCTTTGATAGAAAAATGTAAGCTCGGTTGAGATATGTCACAGGCAACTTTCGCACCATAATTACGTGAGAAATCGCCAGAGAAGAGAATAGAGCAATTTGTCGCAACGTCACAAACTACTATAATGCCCTTCCATTTCCATGTTTACAATGCACTACTATAATGTCCTTCCATTTCCATGTTTACAACAGCCAATAGACAAACAATAAACTGCCTTTCCATTTGAAACTAAAGCCAGAATTGTCCTGAGTTGAGATGTGTCCTGTTGCCTTAAATCGAATTATTTCGACCGGAAAATGGTAGCAGGTTAGGTCAGAAAAACCAATTTACCAAAGTAGAGTTCAACCCTCATTTTTGCAGGATTGTCGTCGAAAGTCAAGGGATCATTTAGAAGGGCAATTTCATCATTCGTGCATAAAGTCTTCTATACTTTTTGACTCGAAATTCGACATCTATGTTTATACAGTTTTTAATGAATCACGTGAAAAACTCATTAAATTCTGGTGAAAATAATAAATATTTTACTCATTCTGAAATTAGAAACAAACATTCATTAGAAACTTCCCCTAAACTTTTGTTTTGCTATGTAATGATAAGTAATACAGAAAATATTGGCCTATAAAACATATTTTATTATTGTAAAAACTCTAAATTGTAATTTTGTTTTTACACTGAATTATCATTAATTACATATCATGAAAAATAACTTTAGATATATGTAAATTAGAAAATAGTATTTCATATTAAATATCAGTTAATGATAATTTTTATTCTATTAACCTTAATTATATTAAAACGAGTGATATATTTTAATTTATAACATGATAAAGGCTAACTTTTTTAAGTTTTTACTTTCTGTGCAATTTAGTTTTTTATAAAGGCCCCTCCACACTATGGTCCACTGCAAGTCATTACCACCTTTTGGAGGGAGTATGGCTTATCGAGGTCGACGATAGCAGACGATAAAATGGCCTTGGAGGAAGATGGTTTCGAAAGCAGTTTTTCTCCAAAGATCAAAGGCAGCCAGATACGCAACTAAAGTGTGCAATAGACCTTATGAACGAATCCACTCTCTCGGCTCATTTAGTGGACATTTGTGTAGATGCTTAAACCATCGTCCACGGTCACCATCAGGAAGTGGTGGAAATTGGCCATCGTATGGAGGCTACTTCAAAGTTTAAAATGTTAGAAACCTTTAGAGTATATTGGTTTATGGAATAAAAAAATGGACCTATTAAGATGTGGCCACAAGAAATGTTGCTTCAAAATTTTAAATGACAGAGATGAGAGGGAAGGCAAACAAAAAAAAAAAAAAAAAAAAAAATAGGGCAGGACTCGGGGGAAAACCAACCAAATTTGTAGATAAGAGATCAACGAGCAAATAGAATTACTCAAGTAGAGTGCTAATATACCCATCGGTCTTCTACAATTACTGGAGTCTGCAGAGTCACACTGAGCTTGGATTAAGTGATTAAGTCTGAGATTTTTATTAAATATAGTGGCAAGATTTTGAAGGAAATTTGTAGGAGAGGAAAGGTTAATTTCACCAGGGAAATTCATGATAAAATTAACATTCCCTCTCTTCTATTTGCTTGTTGATCACTTTTTTACAAATTTGGTTGGTTCTTACAGGATCCTGCCCAACTTTTCTCGTTTGCCTCACCCCCTCATCTTTCTCTCACTCCTAAAATTTTGAAGCACACTTTTCTGACAGCCATATCTTAGTGGGTCAATTCCTAAGTTTGCCATTGGTCACCAATTAGAATTGGTTCTCCTCCAATTCTAATTGGAAGGGATTTTCCATTTGGATCTTAGTTACGTTCTGCTTCAGTATCGGGCCTTTGAGCACTGCATTTACTTTTTTCTCCCTTCTTTGAAAAATAATATTTAAAAAAAAAAATACTCTTATTTTTTAATCTTAACCTGTTAATGTTTCATGTTCTAATGTTTTTAAAATCTCCAGTCACTGTCTCTGTAACGTTTTTAAACTTTTAAAACTTTCTTGTATTTTTTTTAATTTTATTTCGTTACACAAATTCAAGCATCCTAATTCCCATTTTAGACTTATTTTCTCAATTCTTAGCTAAATCATTGTAATTAGTTTTTTTTTTTTTTTTGTCAAATTCCTATTAGAACTAGAGGGCTAGGCCCACGAAGTTCTGTGAACCTTTCATCCTGTTATTAATTTGACATAAAAAATTTGTTTCTTTTATAGATATTTCATAAGTTATTTTGTGGGTAAGTAAATTTCATTGTTTTCTTATGTGTACTTGTTTTGTTCTTTTAATAATTATACAACTTGAAATGATAAAACTAAATAAATTTTTTATGTTTTCAAGCATTTTTAAATTACTTGTAAAAAATAAGTTATAAAAACAAAATTTATGTAAAAACAAAATAATATTATAAAAACAAAATTTATTTGTGATTATGGATTGGCAGTTATAACGAAGATTTTAAGAATCGAAAGGTACTATAGCCATTAAGATTAGAAACAAAACTTCAGAATAAACAGGATATTAAATAATTTTTTTTTCTAAAACTTTTTAACGCACTTTAATGATTTCGAATAAATTATAACTTGTTCAATATTATTAACTGGAACTGAGAAATACCTCTGGCACTTTTAATGAATATGGTACCAACAAAATTAAATATTCATGAATCATTTGTATTATTTTTACTCTCCCTCCTCTTACCTCGAAACAAAATCAAATCAAATCCGAGTTTAGTATTTATTGACCCTTAAATAATATATACAGGGTATCTGCCCAAATAAAATTTTTCAAATCCATGACTTTCCCTGATTTAGCAGATCATTTCCCATGACTTTAAAAAGCTTTCGTTAAAGTATATATGAATAAAACTTCTGATATACATACAAATAAAATATATGCTTTTACAGAAATTACAGGAATTTTATGAAAACTATAGTAAATGAAAACTATTGTTTCCTATTTATTTTAATTTTATTGTTACTTACCTGATAATTCCCTCCACAAACCTGGTGATCTTTTTATCCTATGGGTTATTGCATATTTATAAGACAGATTATTAGCAACGTACCACTATAAACCATTAAATCATCTCATCAATTTAAATTATTTTTCATTCTATTATTAATATTTATTTTTTGAACCACAGAGCTTGTGAGTGTGACAAGATAAAAATAAAAAAAGTGGATCACTCTAGGTCTTTAAAAGTCCTTAATTTTTAGCATGGATAAAGAGATAATAATGATTACGTAAAATGAAAATGTGGTGTTTTTGATTTTGAATATTACTTTAATGCTAATTTCTTAAATATGTTTGCTAATTCAATGTTATAATTTTTATATGACTGTAATTATGATAATAACTTGTCGCTATAAATTTGCATGGGGGTGGAGGGCACAAAAATTGGATTGTGCCCTGGGAATAAAAGTATCTTAGTCGGGCCCTGCCTGATTAGTGAAAAAAAATGTTTCATAATGATAAAAGTAAATTTAATATTATATTCGGTTGGAATGGACGAGTGTTAGTGTGGAGGAAACCCAGAGAAGAATTTCGGAAACAAAACTTACTACCAACTGTTAAATATATGGTGGAAGAAGAGTTATGGTATTTAGATCTATGGTATATTCTAGAGTAGATAATATAGAATTTATCGATGGTATTATGAATCAGCACATATACATTGCAATTTTAAAAAAGAATTTGGGACACTCAATTGAAAAACTTGATATACAAAATGGTTTTAAAATCTATTAAGACGTTGATTTAAAGCATACTGAACATAATGTTCAGTTCTGGCTACTTTACTCCCATAAGTTATTAAAGTGCCTCCACAATATACAGACCTTAATCCTAAAAACATATTTATAAAGAACTAGTATCTAAAATTCGAAAATTGTTTCATCAAAGGAGCAATTAAAATCATTGATACAAGATGAATGGAATAAAAACAGTCCAGAAGTAACCCCAAAACTAGTATAATCCATGCGAAAAAGGTGAAATGCAGTTTTGAACTCAAAAGGCAATCTAAAAAAATATCACAAAATAATTTCAATGTAAATTTCTGTCTTTTTTTTAATACTAAGAGGCCAGTTATTTTTGTGAGACTATTTTCCCTCTGTCACCATAAAATTTTCTTTTTTTAAGTTTACTATTCAATTTTCGAAAGTATATTTAATATCAAATTACGTTGATTAGGCATTTAGCCCACGTGCCTCGTGCAAATTTCCATTCTTTTCTTCTTAAATATTAAAAAAATGCTAAATAGACATACTTTCAAAATACAAAAGTTCTTTTTTTTAGTTTAATATATTTCTGATGGTTGATAATATGTATAAAGAACCAAGAAACTAGTACAATCCATGCGAAAAAGATCAAATGCTGTTTTCAACTCAAAAGGCAATCCCAAAAAAATATCACAAAATAATTTCAATGTAAATTTGTCTTTTTTTTAATACTAAGAGGCCAATTATGTTTGTGAGACTATTTTCCCTCTGTCACCATAAAATTTTCTTTTTTTAAGTTTACTATTCGATTTTCGAAAGTATATTTAATATCAAATTACTGGGGATTAGGCATTTAGCCCAGGTGCCTCGTGCAAACTTCCATTCTTTTCTTCTTAAAATATCAAGAGAATGCTAAATTGACATACTTTCAAAATACAAAACAGTTCTTTTTTTTAAGTTTAATATATTTCTGATGGTTGATAATATATAAAGAACCAAGAAACTAGTACAATCCATGCGAAAAAGGTGAAATGCAGTTTTGAACTCAAAAGGTAATAAAAAAAAAAAATAAAAAAATATATCACAGAATAATTTCAATATAAATTTGTCTTTTTTTTTAAACTAAGAGGCCAATTATTTTTGCGAGACTATTTTCCCTCTGTCACCATAAAATTTTCTTTTTTTAAGTTTACTATTCGATTTTTGAAAGTATATTTAATATCAAATTACTGGGGATTAGGCATTTAGTTCATGTGTGCCTCGTGCAAATTTCCATTCTTTTCTTCTTAAAATATCAAGAGAATGCTAAATTGATATACTTTCAAAATACAAAACAGTTCTTTTTTTAGTTTAATATATTTCTGATATATATAAATGAAATCCAAGTGCCTAGTTATTGTGACACGCTGTAAATAACGACCTCACGTTGGCAGGCAATGTTGTATAATCAGAGACAAATTCCAATTTAGTAAATAATACATTTATTGAAAGTTAAACATTAAGCCACTGGAGATTACAAAAGTTTTGATAATTACACAAGCATATAAGTATTACAAATATAATGGTACCCAAATTATTGGGATGAAACGAATGTTAATGCACCTTTGTTGAACAACCTAGACCAGCAGTCGCGAAATGGTGGTCCAAGGACTACCAGTGGTCTGTGAAAAATGTTTGATGGTCCCCAGAAAAAAAACGGATGATTATTTATTGTAAGCTACAATACTACCAACAAAAAGTTTCATTAATATTCAGGTTAAAAAACGAATCTTCAATAGATTCTAAAATAAATCTTTGTCAAGATCTTGCTTTTCTATAAAAAATGAGTACCTATCACTGAGGGAGAAAGTACTGAAGATTTTAATTCAATTTTCGACAGCATATTTGTGCGATAAATCATTTTAATTTGTCACATCAATAAAAAATCGATATCGCTGTCAGCTTGAAATAAACGCAGCTCTCCGCCTTGCAGTGACGTCGTTGGAACCAAAACTCCATATATGTTAAGCAAGAACATATACCAAATTAAAAATGTGTAATACATAAGTAAAGTTTTTTTTTGTAAATTTCGATATATTTTTTATCACTTTTAGTATGTGTATTTTGTATTACAAAACTAAAGTTTTTGATTATTATTCTTTAAATATATTTACTTCCTTTCTTTATTTTAAATTCACATAATTGGTGGCCCGTCAAATAAAAATTATATAAGTAGTAGTCCTTGATGTTCTAAAGTTTGCGGACTGCTGGCCAAGATTACTGCAGTCCCCACATGAAGCGCTCCATGTCTACACAGAGTGTTTAATGTGAGGGTGCTACATATTATTATTTACACTTAAAAAATACAGTTGAAAATTTGTTCTTTTCATTTTGTTCCATTTTTCTGCATTTCCAACATCATTTTTTGCATGTTGCGCGTCGTCTCTTCTACCATTTCTTTAAGTCGTTGATCTGCTCTTATATTCGCTTCTTTAAACCGTTGTTCTGCTCTTTCATTCGATTCTGAAATCATTTTTTTTAAAACCGCGTTTTCTTTGCGAAATTTTTCCATGGAAGTTTCCAAATCGTCGTTCTTTTCGATCACCTTCTCTAACGATTGTTTCAAGGTTAGGTTATCTCCTCGAATTGTATTGAAACTAGTGATGGCTTCATCGAGTTTTCCGCTTAGATCATCAGCGACTTTTTTTGTCTTGTTTAGGTCTCTCACTAACACAATGCACTCAACTCTTTTCAGATTATGATCCAGTTTCCAATGAGTATCTAAAAAATTTTTAGCTAGGCTGCAAAGAGCTTTGCTGTTTCCACTGGCATGCGCATCCGCCTCTCTCTCCAATTCTTCGAGTTTTTCGTATAAATCTATTATCTTCAGATAAGCGTTACCCTCGTCGTTTTCAATTGATTGTATACAGGCTAACATGTTAGCATTTATTTCGTTGTAAGCTTTCATGCTCTCCAAGACCTTCTTTTGATCCGTAACTTCCCAAAATCCTTTAGCATCCAGCCATAGACCAACATATCCCTTATCTTGGAATTCCTCCATGCATTTCGTCACTGATTTCTCCTCTTTTTTGATGAAATCAGTAGCTTCACAAATTATTTTTTTATCATGATAGGAGAGAGCAGATGCCATCTTTTCTAAAACTTTCCTGAAAGATAAGATGCGCACATTAGGAAAATATAAAATAACAAAGGAACAATAAGCAGGTACTACTTGCACATGTAAGGTGCATAGTTAAGGCTTTAACCAGATTTCATCTTAGCAACCGTTGGTTATAGACATAATTCCTGTCACTAAAATGATTGAAATAAGGTAAAGATTCTTAAAAAACTCAATTTTGCAAAAGTTACACTATCTAAATTTTCTTACATTACCCAGTATTAAAATGTTATACTCTATGTAAAAAAAGTCGAACGGTGATCGAATGGGTAGTTGTGGGTTCGGTTTCAACTACTGGTATTAATGTTCGTAACCGCTCTGAATCGTCTTTAAGCAGTAGGTCCAGGTTTTATTAGCCCTTGCGTACCAAAACCGCTGACCGTAGAGCTCCAACTGTGAACTTAGTAAAAACTATGCAGCGTTTTTGGATTTCCATGCCATGGTTTGGTCAGGTGATGGTTAGGGATCTTAACTGATAGTTATAGCACTGTGCTATGCCAGCGTGTAACCTGCCCGCCTAAAAATTAAAGGTAGAACAAAGGCTGTTACTCACAGGAACTCTAAACTATCAGAATAGTCGATTTTTTAGACAGGCTACGTCATTATGACGAAAATCCCGTCACAAATAGCAAAGGATCCCATCTTCGACATAACCCAACGTGCGGAAATACACTTCTAGTGACGTCATAATCTAATGGTGTAGATGATCGTGAGTAGCAGCCAAAAACATATTTCGTGTCCCGGAGCCTAATTTAACTGAAACCATGATCAGGTGGACGAGCGGAATCCACGCATAAAAGACTTGCGGATATTCTCCTTGCTCTGTAAGCGAGGAAAAAACCCTCTCTCTAACCAGACGTCTGTTCGGGTCGTAGAATCTCCGTGGAGTCCCCTTCTCTGAACTGCACTGCTGGTAGGTTCTCCTCCCTCCTTTCTTCGGGGAGGTCAGCTTCTGGAAACCTGATCCATTTCAAAAAGGAATCCTCTCTTTTTGATTCACC
>CM063509.1:96449159-96480262 GCA_032207245.1 Pardosa pseudoannulata | reverse complement strand
AATAAAAATACTTGATACTCACCCTGATTGATCGTGTGGCAACGCTAATATCCCTCCGCTCAGCATGTACGCGCAGATTTATTCTGCGCATGAGCGAGCTGTACTAGAGGTATGAAAATATCCCAGAGAGCAGTTGGGAAAAGGAAATGGCATGTGTTGTGTGAATAAATTTTGTTAAGTTTAAAATCTTCTTGCATCCCTCACTATTAGAATTATTTTCACATGGAAATTAACGCCAAGCAATCCTCCATCATTACTAATTCATAGTAACCAATTATTGTACATAAAGGGGGGTATTTTTCCCCACAATGGTGACCTCGGACATCAGTATTTGGCTTCTTTAGAAATTCATTTATCGCCAACTGGAGCATCTTTCACTTTCTTCTGCCGCAGTGGACTCTAATTATTTCTCTCAGCATTTACAAAAGAACGGAATGACGGAAATCAGCGCTGTCAGAATTCCGCCGTATAACTTCGGCGATCCACATCTTTGGTTCGCCATGTGCGACCGGACTTTTGGTCTTGGAGTTCCCAAAGCAGTGACAGACAGTGTCACAAAATTCAATTATATCATATATGTTAGGATTACTTGGACTTAACCAGCGGTTAAGTATTGGTCTGATTATATCCAATTTTCGACACTTCAAGATTGTAAACAGTTTCAAATGTACTAGTCATCATTTGTAATTATATTTTCTTTATTTAGTTACTGTGTGTGTATTTTAAGTTTTGTATATTTTTTATTTTAAAACTTTATGCAAATTTACAAGTGTATGTGGTCAGCCCAGTTGTATTTAAACAATGAGGAATTTGCACATGTGGGGGATTCGAACAACTTAGTGTTTTTCTGGTAATTTCAGACTCGTAGATTCCAAAAATGTTCTCAAAAATGTAAAAAACTGGGTCCATCATTTAAAAAATTAATTTTAAAGTTAAGCGAAAATCACGTGACATCAAAACGCTCCGTGATTGGTTGTGATGTCATCGTTCATGCAGACCAATATTTTTGTATTGCTTTTAAGCGCGCACTATTTTCCGATTTTGTTTTTGCAAGTTCCTGAAATTTTCTAGCTATCAAAATTTATTTTTATTTAAAAATAAATTTTGATAAAAGAATGAAACCTGAAGGTTTAGTTTATCGATCTAGATAGCTTAGTTATCTCAATTTGTCATAAATGTCTCTTCTACCTGGATTTACCAAAAGACAATCAGACAGCCTCCCGAAAATTGACAGCATGTCAATGTTTTCTTTCTTAGCAAAAAACCCGGATTTTATGGGAGCAGAAATACGAGGAATTAAAACCCAAAGTATGTAAAATCATTTATATTTTTTTTCCAATTTTACTTAACATGTATTAATACTTTATTCATGCTAAACACAGCTCTTTTGTTTGTAAACACAAACAAGTCAAATAAATATACATATATCATATACACACACATTTGTAGTAGCATCGTTTTTTATAAAGAGACGGATGTAATATTAAAATAAAAATTAGAGGTGGTATTTATTGTGAGACCGGTCTCATTAGCCTTCGTGTTGCAAAAAGTAGACCGTAGCACTCCAAAACCAAACCAAAACAAAATCAATTCTTAGATATTTTAAATATGATGAAAAGAAATTTAAAATCTTTAAACGGCTTTACTTAATTATTTATACATTTTTAAATAGCAACACAATTTTATTGCCTTTAATATTGTCAAATTAAAAAATGTATAAAATTTCTCAAATTAAATTTAATTTTTAAAGTAATATAATTATTAAGTATTTTAAAAATATTATACTTTTTTTTCAAATTAGTCACCAATTTAATCGAAAAATATCACTGTTACATTTGATACACAAGAAAGTATGCATCTCTGAAGAAAATATTTATAATACATTGAAAATACATAACTGTGGTTAATCAAATCAACAATCCTTTTAAAGGTATAGATGTATTTTATATACTTTAATTGTTCTAAATTAGTAATATTTAAACAAATGCAAGCATTTATTTACCGAAAAATGGTCTTCACAAACCCATAGAGATGATTTATATGATAATTTGAGGTTTAATTTCTCCTCCCTTTTCATCTCAGTTGTCCAGATTTTACGTGTATGTGGGTCTTTCGGGACGCTGAAAAATATCTTCTCATTGCAATTAGTTGTTGTATTTTTACAGAGTGGCACAATACAATATTTAGAGTATGATTTTTTAATGCCAGACATAACAAAAAAATTTCTATTATATGCGATACTTTACACAAAAACAAATTTAAAAGTCGACTTTTAACATGTAAACAGCATAGGCGCTCGGTGTTTACATGAACGATGACGTCACAAACTCGGCGGAGAAAAAGTATCGTTTTTGAGAGACGTTAAAGAGTTCGCTATAAAACCCATTAGCAATCACTCATTAGGCCCCCAAATGAAAGAAAAATAGCTACTGTCCTGCTTACTTTTTTGTCTTCTATCGTTTAAAATCAAAATTAGAAAACGTGAAAATTCCTCATTGTAGTTTTCTGTGTGCTGACTCTGACGGTTGTTCTTTAGATTCCCTGTGTGGGTTTCACGCTAGTCTTATTTTTATTGCTCGTGGAGCAATGTGTAATGTTATTAATTTTTGATTCATTTAAATAAACGGCATGTTTTTTTTAATGGTTTCACTCTTCACTCACCATACTTGCCGCTCTGCATTAAATGTCGTATAAGACTGACATTTTGGTTATGGGCCAGCTGCCTATAGTAAGGTGTGTGGTAGAGTTGAATTACGATAGAAATTCGTCAATTATATATTCTGCTGGAGTTGTTTAGATGTCTTTCACTGTTGCTTTAAAAGTGAATTATCCTTTCTCTACTGGGTGTCTGGACAGATGAAGAAAGCCCTCGGAATATATCATCTATCAGGTATGATGAAGGATGCTTTTGGATTTATATCATGTGATGGAATTCGACTGTGTTTTTTCTACGGCGTTGCTGTAAAATTTGAGTGTTGATTCCTGCTATGTGTGGTGTTATGAAAAACTTTTCTCCTTTTTCGACGGGTGTTGAGTGAAGTATTTGAATTTACTTCGTTGGCGAGCCTACTTGAATCTTGCATTTTCTTCGACGGCGGGCCAAAAACAACCTTTTCGTAAGTACTGTATACTATATTATAACTATGGATCAAATTCCCATTGATCCGCTTGTTGCTGACAATTATGCCACTTGGGCAAACGACGTAAAGGTCCTTTTAATGAATAAAAATTGTTGGAATATCGTGAATAAAAGTGAAGTGAAACCTATAGTTGTGAAAGATATAGTGCCTGATCCCAAGGAAGTAAAGGATTATGAGGTCAGGAAAGCAAAAGCCTTTAGTATCATATACTTAAATTTATCTAAATCGTATAGAACACTTTTAACTGGAATAGATGATGCTTGTATTGCATGGGATAGGTTACACACTCATTTTAGGCCTGATTCCCGTGCCCGCATTATCGGGTTGACCGATAAGTTTTTTAAATGTAAACCTAATGAGGATGAAAGTATAGGACTTTTTGCTGCTCGTTTAACAGATATTGTTAACGAACTGAAAGATGCAGGTAAACCTATCGATGACTGGTTTGTTGCTTTTCAACTTATTAGACACCTTCCGAGTGATTTTGCAGGCATTGTTCAGTCTATCTATCGATATCCCGACTCAGAGTTTAAATCTGATAAAGTTCGAAATGAACTTTTAGCTGAGGAGTCTAGACTTTTGCAGGTTAGGGGTGACCAAGAAACAGTTGCGTTACAAACAACCCAAAGTGTTAGTTCTAAAAGTTATGAAAATCGCAAGTGTTTCCGGTGTAGTAAAAAGGGTCATCTAATAACAAACTGTAGGGTTAAAAGTTTAAACAAACCGTTGAACCCACCAAATGAACGAGAAATAGCACCGAAGATCAAACCCCATCGAAAAATTTCTAAAAAGAAAGTACAGGGTAGTTTTGTCGTAGAAGCTTCTTCTTTGAGTAATAGTAATGATCGAAAGACTGCCTGGGTGTTTGATACAGCGGCAAGTTCCCACTTTTGTTGTAATAAGTCACTTTTTATTGATTTTAAGAAAATCTCTGGAACATCAATGGCTGTAGCCATAGATGGGATTGATTGCCCAATTGAGGGGATGGGTAAAGTCAGAATGATTTTTGAGCACAAAAATAGGGAAGAGGAGGTTACTCTTAAAAACGTTTTGTATTCGTCAAGACTTAGACGAAATTTAATAGC
Organism: Pardosa pseudoannulata; assembly: GCA_032207245.1. Taxonomy (NCBI): domain Eukaryota; kingdom Metazoa; phylum Arthropoda; class Arachnida; order Araneae; family Lycosidae; genus Pardosa; species Pardosa pseudoannulata. Next base: position 96,476,037 of record CM063509.1, on the reverse strand, counting down.
TGGTCATTTAATTGATAGCAACGGGGCTAGCTTTGAGGGCAAAAATGGCCAAATAAGAGTTTTTGGAAAGGACAATCGCGTAATTTTTAGAGCTAAGAAATGTCAAGGATTGTATTATGTTTACCCTAAGTACCCAAAGGTCAAAACCCCCGAAGTTTTGAGTACTACTGATAACTCTCTTAGTAGTTGGCATTGTAAGTTTAATCATGTTAATGGGAAGTATATTATTAAAACTAGTAATGAAAATTGCGTTCGTGGTTTACCAAGTTTTAAAAACAAGGAAGAAATCAAATGCGAGTCTTGCCGACTGAGTAAATCTAAACGAGTGTCGTTTAAACCTATAGCAAAGGTTAGATCTGATAGACCCTTAGAGCTTGTGCACATGGATTTATGTGCAATGCCAGTAAGGTCAAAGGATGGACATAATTATTTCTTGAGTATTATTGATGATTACTCAAGGAAAGTGTCGGTTTTCCCTCTTAAGGAAAAGACTGACGTTTTTGATGTCTTTAAAAAATGGCAGAAAAGGGCCGAAAGGTTCACTGGTAACAAAGTACTAAATGTTAGAACCGATCAAGGGCTAGAATTTTGTCACAAACGATTTGAAGATTACTTAGAAGATCAGGGTATCCGTGCTGAGAGAACAAATACATATTCCCCTGAACAAAATGGAGTTAGTGAAAGGTTCAATTTCACAGCCGTAGACGGAGTGCGAACCTTACTAGAACATAGTTCTTTAAAGAAATCTTTTTGGGATGAGGCCGTATTATGTTTTACCTATACCTGGAATAGACTTTGCCAACACAACCAGGTAAAAACCCCCTTTGAACTTTTTGGAGGTAAAACTCCTTCAGTAAAACATCTAAAGTGTTTTGGTAACCCTGTATATGTAGGGATCCCTAGACAACTTCGTAAGAAGTTAGACTCCAGTGCTAAGAAGGGCATTATGGTTGGTTATGCAATGCGTACTAAAGGGTACCGTATCTGGATCCCAGAAGAACGTAGGGTTATTGAGACTATTAATGTAAAGTTTGTAGAGCCCAGTGGTCGCGTACTGGACCCTGTTGTACCGAAACCTTGTTACGTTGATGCTGACAATGAGTCGGATAGTGATGAATGTGATGCTGAACACATGACCAGGGAAGACTATACTAGTGATGGTCAAACTGAGATCGAAAGTTCATCTAAAGAACCTTACTCAGATTTTGAACCTCACTTAAAAACCACCACATGGACTAGACGGGCCGTTCCCCGTATTATGGGAGGCAGGCATGATATATATTATTATCCTGATAATAGTAAGGCACGCTTAAGGTCGCTAAATGATGTTGACAAATACTGTCGTGCAAATAATATAAAGTATGATAAATCCCTCTTTAATTTTAGTACAAAAAAACACTTACTCTGGACCAGCAGAGAAGATTAATGAATATGTAGAATTAAGTAATAATGAATCCTGTAATTTTTCAGCATGACTAGGTGACAATGATATTCCATTAAGTTTTAATGCTGCTCTAAGAACCCCCCAAGCAGATGAATGGTATAAGGCTATGGAAGAGGAAAACAAAGTATTACATGATCGTCATGTATGGGATCTCGTAGTTAAACCTCAGAACGCCAAAGTTATAGGGAACCGGTGGGTATTTAATGTAAAAAGAAATGCTGAAGGAAAAGCTGTTCGATATAAAGCGCGCTTAGTTGCACAAGGTTTTCTTCAGAGAAGAGGAGAAACTTACGATGAGACTTTCAGCCCTGTCGTAAACTTTTCCCTCATTCGTCTATTCTTTGCTGTTTTAGTTGGTTTCCTTGGGTGGCGACATAGGCAGTTGGATATCAAAAGTGCTTATCTGTATGCCCCAATATCTGAAACTATTTACATGAGGCAACCTCAAGGTTTTGTTGATTCTGAGAAGCCCCATTTGGTATGTCTCTTAAAGAAAGCGTTGTACGGACTTCATCAGAGCGGTCGTGAATGGTTTCACGAAATTAGTAATAAACTTGAGGAAAAAGGCTTCTGTAAATTATCATGGGCGAACTGTGTTTTTACCTACGAAAATAGTGTAGTGCTGTTGTTATATGTTGACGACTTGCTAGTTTTTGCTAAAACTAGTAAGCAAATTGACGTAGTGATAGGTATTTTGAGTGTAGAATTTGATATAAAAGATTTAGGGAGTACTAAAAATTTGCTGGGAGTAGAATTTGAAGAAACTAATGGAAAATTATACATACACCAGAGAGGATATATTAAAAAAATACGCAATATGTTTAGCAGTTTTAAACTCCCAATAACATCGCTTCCCATCGCGAAAAGTATAATACTGTCTAAAACCCAATGTCCAAGTACTGAGGTAGAACAGAAAGAAATGAAAGCAATTCCTTATAGGAGTGCGATAGGCTGCTTGTCATTTTTAGCTTCACGAACTAGGCCTGACATATCATACGCCACTAATATTCTTTCTCAGTTCCAATCAAATCCAGGCATGGTGCATTGGGATGCAGTTCTAAAGTTACTGGGATATGTATGTCACAGTGATAATTATAAGCTTGAACTATCAGGTACAAGAAATTTAATCTTTAACTGCTTCAGCGATGCTGATTTTGCATCCAACAGGGATGACAGAACATCTATGGGTGGTATGATATTCCTTGTTGATAAAACCCCAATTTCATGGAGGACTTTCAAGCAAAAATGTGTTTCTTTATCAACTATGGAAAGTGAATATGTCTCACTGGTAGAAGCAGCTAAAGAACTTATTTGGTTTACTCGAATTTTTCATGAGTGTGCTGAAAATTGAATATTAAGTTCAAAGCCTTTAGAAGTTAATTTATACTGTGATAATCAAGCTGCTATTAGTTTCTGTAAATCTCCCATAGAAAACCACAAAACGAAACATATATCGGTTAAATTGCATTTTATCAGAAATTTGATAAATGATAAACTTTTTGTGTTAAAATATGTTAACACAAAGGAAAATCTTGCTGATTATTTCACGAAAGCAGTAACTAAACTGCAACTAAAGAAATTTATGAGCTGTGTGTTCGGTATTTAAACATGGAACTTTTGCTATGTTAAATTTTATAAGAAATGTTTCTTTTACTTTGTATTTAAGATATTATAGACATATGTAGGAATATTTATTTTTGTTATGTACTGTGTGTATATACTTGTTATCTTGTTTTACTTACAATAAGAAATGTAATTTCATTTTCTTGATGTGTTATAAAGATTGTATAATGTTTATAAAGTTTTGTCATTCGTGTTCAAGAAATTTTTTTTTGGATTAGATCAGGTTTTTCTCCACATTCTGATAGAATAAGTTATACTGTGTTTTTATAACGTACTGTAAATTTGTGAATTAGTTTTTTTTAACTTAAACTTTCAGTACACTTTTGTCTTGCATGTTAATGTTTTTTTGAAATGCTATTATGATTACTTTGATGTCTTGACCAGGATTGAGTATCTGAATACAACTTGTTTTTGAGTGAATTCAAGACTGTTTACCTTTACTATTATGGCTTTAATTGTTTTTATGTCTAAAATTGTATAGGCGGGCCACTTGTTAGGATTACTTGGACTTAACCAGCGGTTAAGTATTGGTCTGATTATATACAATTTTCGACACTTCAAGATTGTAAACAGTTTCAAATGTACTAGTCATCATTTGTAATTATATTTTCTTTATTTAGTTACTGTGTGTGTATTTTAAGTTTTGTATATTTTTTATTTTAAAACTTTATGCAAATTTACACGTGTATGTGGACAGCCCAGTTGTATTTAAACAATTGTAGTTTTTATGTGTGCTGTCTCTGACGGTTGTTCTTTAGATTCCCTGTGTGGGTTTCACGCTAGTCTTATTTTTATTGCTCGTGGAGCAATGTGTAATGTTATTAATTTTTGATTCATTTAAATAAACGGCATGCTTTTTTTTTAATGGTTTCACTCTTCACTCACCATACTTGCCGCTCTGCATTAAATGTCGTATAAGACTGACAGTCCCCTTCTCTGAACTGCACTGCCGGTAGGTTCTCCTCCTTCCTTTCTTCGGGGAGGTCAGCTTCTGGAAACCTGATCCATTTCAAAAAGGAATCCTCTCTTTTTGATTCACCGCCGCTCTGCACAAGAGCGACACATCTGAAAAACTTATCAGCCCCTTAGCCGGCTGTTCCTGTTCCCCCCAAAAAATGCCGGATGGAGGGGTCAGTCGGTACCATCGAGAGAGACGTCTCTCGACAGTACCGGGTCAGTGGGGTTGACTTGCAGATATAGGAAAGGGTGAACGCTGAGAAAAACAGGTCGTGGCTCCAAATAGAGATGTAAAAAACCCGGAATTTTGAAGAGGTGGGAATAAACCCGAGAATTTTGGGGAATAAACCCGGAAGTTTGGGAAGAAATCATTTTAACAATGTTTACATCTATTTTTTCAACAGTGGCTGTTTAAGAACTAGCATAACTGCGAAAAACAGGTCGTGGCTCCAAATTCCTTATGTAGCCTCCATACTATGGCCAATTGTTCACCACTTCCTGATGGTGACCTTCAACGATGGTTCATGGGTTACATCCACACGTTGGGCTACTATATGAGCTGAGCGCGGGGATTCGTTCATAGGGTCTACTGCACACTTTAGTAGCGCATCTGGCTGTCTTTGATCTTTTGATGTCATATTGCATACCTGGAAGGTGTTTTCCCTCTTGTTAAGAAATCACTCCCGGTAAAGATTACTTAGTGATGTCAAACCTCCACACCAGTTGAGATAATTCTTCTAATCCACTTCACCGGGCGGTATGTTAAACTTCCGATAGCACGTGGCTGTTATGTAGATTAGCAAGTGAAGACTGTATTTAAGCCGCCGGCAAATACAAGCCATGATGCTCCTTCGTGGCCGTCCTGTAAGGGATGTGCGTTCTGTAAACCGTTTTATGTGTAGGTAGCAAGTTGCTACCAAGTAGTGTACAGTTGTCTTGATGTTTCTTTTATAGTAATGTTATTTTTAATAAACGAGCCAGCCTGTGGCATTTTGAGTGTTTTTTTCTTCGAGAGAACTTCACATCTATTGCACACCTGCTATTTATATGGCGTAGTATTCTTACATCTTTGGAGAAAAACCGCCTCCGAAGCCATCGTCCGCCAAAGCTATTTTATCGTCTGCCACCATCGACCACGATAATACACACCATCTCCAGACGGTGGTACTGGCTTGCAGTGGACCATAGTGTGGAGGGTCCTTTACATTGATGTCGATTGTTTAAGTAGGTGCTTGCGCATCAAACCAAACCAAAACTTTTGAAAACCGTAACACAAAAAGTTCCATATCTCTATGATAAAAAGTAACCAGGATATTTGGTTTCAAAATTTGCGAAAATTTCAAGTTTTTTTTAATTTTTTATTGAGGGATCAATTAAAAGATTAATTACATTGATTCGATGTTGAAATCAGGATAGAATATCCATTTTATAGCGAAAAGGGAGTTAACTGACTATGATAATTGTATCCCTATTAAAGTGGGTATGCACGATGCGCTGAAAGCAACTGCTGTTCTTCCTAGTAGACACACATGAAAGTTTGAAATCCGAACATCGAAACAAACAAGAGCGATAAAAATTTCCGAATGACAGTTGCAAAGCATCAATCAATAAACACAAATTCATATTGAGCTCTCACGAATAAGATAAACTATGGCACGTGTATAGCCTACAATACCATAAATGCAAGTCATTTTGTGTCAGGTTTGGTTTGGTTTGGTTTGGAATGCTACGGTCTACTTTTTGCAACAGGAGGCTAATGAGACCCATTTTGTGTCAGGAAGAGACAGGTTTTAGATGAAGTCCATGTTTCTAGCGAGATCTATATGTGATATGTTAGGTTTAATTCCCAATATTAGAACTACACTAATTTTCTTGAAAGTCGAACTTCAAGCTTTCACCCTTGAATTGCGGATGACCAGGCGATGATCTTCCTGTAAGTGTACGCATTTTGGCGTTTTACTCAACCATTGAGTTAAAACCTGCAGCATGAGGTTAAGTAGGAAAGACAAACACACCAACGTACAAACTTCTTAATTTTCAAAGATATATAACTTAAAAGTTAGATATTTATTAGTCGGTGAAAAAGACTCCTAGAATTTTATAAAAAAAATTTGTTGTTAATACCGGTGATAAAATTTTCATTGCAACAAAAATAATCTATAATTAAATTTAAAATTAACACATATGTGCCTAATCTATTATTTAAGCCAAATATAAAAGAAAATTATTTACGTAATACCTAAGTTCAGTGATAAAACGTATGAAAATACTACAGACAATATTTAAATAATTTAAAATAAGAAATGAATAAATAAGATTGTTAAAGGAATGACGTCATAAGAATAGAAAAAAAATGTTACTTTTACCTATTTATTTTACCTCTTAACCGGGGAAAATAGGGCTTAAAATAATGGCATTAAACGCTCGAAAAGGGGGGAAGGGGTAGATTTTGAACGTTTTAAAGACTTAATTTGAATTTTGCTAACCCTAACTCAGCAAGAATCCAATATGGATGCCCCTATCCATTCCAGGTCCAACCGCTTCATAAATTCGAGGACAAACGGACAGATAACTTAGGCTATTATTATATAGGGGATGCATCATTCAATACTAATACTAACTGAACTACTATAGTGCAAGATCAACTAACTCATATGTGCGAACAAGCAAACTAGACCTTAGAAATCACGGTTGATCAGCGGACCTAACCAATCAGATTTGTTTCGGTTTTGAAGACATCCGAGTAACCCTTGAAAGGCTTAGAGTTTGGCTTCATTTTTCTATGTATTTGGTGATTCAATACTTCTTATAAGCAACGTTATTATTGGATTAAAGTGAGCCTTTACAAAAGTAGCCCCCCCTTTTTTTTTCCTTTTCTAGTTTATGAAATAGATTATAAAGGCACGTTTGTTTTGATATTTTTATTTTGACATCATTTGAGAGAAGAGCCATTCTCATAAAAAATAACACATTCATGTTTTTGTTAACAAGTTTTGAGATATTGGCTCAGAAAAATGCCTTTGATTGTTTTTTTTCAGAAGACTTATTTGGAAAAATCGAGTACTGAAACTTAAAACAGTTTGACCACAAGTGCGCCAAACTTTGGGGAAACTAGTCTCAACTCGGTTGTCATTGTAATCTTTCCTATGATTGGCCCGTACTTTTTTTGTAAGCTGTTCTGAGATTGGTTAGGTCCGCTGATCAACCTTCATTTCTAATGTAGCCTCCACACTATGGCTAATTGTTCACTACTTCCTGATGGTGACCTTGGACGATGGTTCACGTATTGTATCCACACGCTGGGCCACTAAATGAGCCGAGCTCGTGGATTCTTCCATAGGGTCTACTGAGCACTTCAATTGCGCATCTGGCTGCCTTTGATCTTTGGAGAAAAACCACCTCCGAAGCCATCGTCCGCCAAGGCTATTTTATCGTCTGCCGCCATCGACCACGACAAACCAAACCCCCTCCAGATGGTGGTCATGGCTTGCAGTGGGCCATAGTGTGGAGGGGCCTTAAGGTCTAGTAACAAGCAATACACACACACAGTGTTGCCAAATTACATTTTCTAACTTTTTAAAAACACTGGTTACTGTTATACAAATAATATCAAAATATGAATTAAAATTATTTAATGTTTATAATGCTGCAAAAATTATTATATCTACCTTACTTCCTAAATATTTTAATACTATTTAACATACTTTAAGAATAAAAGTAATCGATTGATAGGATTTGTGTTTAATGCTAGTGGCTAATAATTCTATTAACTCTTACCTTGCAAATTTATTTCAATATGAGGTTAGATTATTTTATATCTCTTACAAGTTGTTTCAATGCCCTGCTCGTTGTCAATTTCTTTGCTTACTGTAAGAAATCTCTGGATTAGAAGGCTCGGCCCAGGAAATCCAGTTGGTCTATTACCTCGTAGACCTTGTATTCCTACATTACCTAGGCAGCATCAGTTTTGCGTAATTGACGCTAGTTGTCTATAGTGCCAAGAGATATAGTGGCGCCAGGTGTTCCAAGAAAAAGAGGAACAAACTATGTTCTAAAGAATGTTGTTTTTTGATTTTTAGTTAGTTCTTAGTTATGTAAATTGTTGTACGTTCTGTTTTTGTGTGGTATATGTGTGTGCTTTGTCTAACGGGGAAAAGTGCTAAGTCCCCTGTAAAAAAGTCGTGCTGTGTGTGGAATAAAATATAAAAAGTCCTAGTTTTCGTTATATATATAAGTTTTTAGGTGTAGATTAAAGATCCCATGGCTGTCACTTTACAGTGGATCTCCTATTCCAGCATTACTACCCAGGTAAGCACGCCTACACTGTTTATTTTTCTGGTACTCATCCGTTTGATATGAGCGAAATTAGAAGCTTATATGATATGTTTTGTGTTATGGTAGATTTTTTAGAACTGAACCTGCTTGTAATGTCGGGTAGACATTCCTATGTTATTTCCTTAATGTTGGAACTTTGTTATTCCATTAGAGATTTTTATTGTTAAAGAGCTTTGTTCCAACAATCAGAGCCCGACAAAGATGCTGTTCAACCAAAACACAAACACCGGATTATAATCCAGTTTTGCCCACCTATTTCCACATTTTATAATGAGCTAACACTCTAATCACATTCATAAACAATAACATTAAATTAGGAAATACATTAGGAAATAAATTTTAAATATGTTTATATCACTGCATTTAATAATAATTAACCAGCTTTTCCAGCATCAAGTAAACCAGCATTAAGTAAAAAGAGTGAGAAGTCAATAATGCTATTTAGGTAGCAACTTTATGTGGAATGTTTCGCTCGGATACTTTTATAATCCAAAATTTAACGTACAGATGTGATTCTAATCAGATTCATGCTAAAATGAAAGGGTTAATCGTCAATGCATGTTCAGTTATTGACCCTTTGATTACCACGTACATGAGTCACAGATGAGTGATGTCTACATCGTGTCTGCATTCCGGGTTGAGACAGGATCAAAGAAAAATTGCATACTAAATGCAATTTTTCTTAACAAGAAACAAAATGGCAGCCGCACTAAGTTTCAGTGTACTTTGTGACCGCAAACATCGTGCCTGTTGACGGATGGATGTGCAACTAAGCTAGTAGCTCTTTTAGAGGAGAAATTATATGACTCAGCTGAACAGACTGATTTAGCTTTAAGAAAATACATCCTTTGTGAATGTTGTGTTGTGCATCGTAAGAGCGAAAACTTCATACGGAATGATAAGAGCGAAAAAGAAACTCATGCGCACAACTTACACGACCACAGAATTTCAGTTAAATTGCATACTTTTGATAATTTTGCGCTGATATCGATACTTGTATGATATTTGGATTCTTTTTTAAGGCTGGTTACACACACGACGGATTTTTCAGAGTGGAAAATTTACCGCCGCCGGCATTTCAATAGTAGTCCATTAAAATAAAGTAGAACTTGTACATTAGACGAGGGAAAAACGATCGATTAATTTGCCGTCGACGGTAGCTCTGCAGCCGTCTGGTGCTACTGGAGCTCAGCGGAAATTTACCTTCGTCTCGAACTAGAGGTCTATGCGACCCAGTGAACGTTTGCACACACAGCGGTTTTTTTACCATTTGCATTGGACTTTCGTTGTGAATATGAATAGTTCCGTGAACACGAACGTTATTGATAATGAAATTCTGATTTCATTAATACGAGAGAGACCTGTTTTATGGGATAAAACTCGAGACATTTTTAAGGACAAAAACCCTACTCATAAAGCTTGGCATGAAGTTTGCCTTAGATTTCGAAGCGATTTCTATCAATTGGAAGAAAAAGAGAAATGAATTTAGTAATTATATTTTGACACATACCTAAACACTTAGTAGCCGAATACTTTTTAACAGTCTACAACGAAAGTTGGGTCTCGTAAAAAGATAGTCTGCAGAATAGTGCGGGACTATAAAATTTTCGTATTTCTGCTTAAATATTTTTAGAATTTAACCATAAACAGTATAAATGCGGATTTTAAATTTTTAGCGAAAGAAAAATCGATATGAATAAATTTCGATCAGTTGAGTATTTGACATATCAAAATTTTTCTCACACCCGCAGCCAAAATACCGGAATTTTTACGCCCCAGACAAATGCAGGGGTTGTCCGTCCCTATAGAGCGAGTCCTGCTCTGTAGCAGCACAAGTTTTACACTGCGTAAGACAGGGTTCCCACTCTTTTTCCAGAACAAAAATTAAGAACTTTTTAAGGACTTTCTAAGGACCAAAGTAACTTTTTATAAGGACCTACTTGAAATACACGGCATAACGACATAAACCCTATTTCCTAAGGAACATATTTTAATGATTATGAACCAGACAAGGCATGTTCAATAAATGCCCTACAATATTTCAGAATTAAGTTTTAAAAAATGCCTAAAAATTAGTAATAAGATATTTCTATTTGACAAAAACTAATTTTGAAAAGTGTACATCTAAAGCTTTTTGAGTGACCAAACTAGAAATAAATTGTAAATAAAATACAATATTATAAACAGACTTTCTGAGGGTTTAAAAATGACTCTGAGATATATATATATATATATATATATATATATATATATATATATATATATATATATATATATATATGTATATATATCAGAGTAATTTTTAAACCCTCAGAAAGTCTGTTTATAATATTGTATTTTATTTACAATATTTTATATATATATATATATATATATATATATATATGCTAGCTGATTATACCCGACGTTGCTTGGAAAGAAAAAAGTTTTAGACTTTTCTATTACATTCAATGCAAGGAAAATTAAACTTCCATAAGTAACTGAATTATCTACAAACCCCCATCCTCCATTTTTCATTTAATTAAAATCTGCAGGACTGTTAGGAAGGGCAGCTGACTTTATATTTTAAACTTTTTCAGTATGTGAAAGATGTGATGAGGCGATTTAGATCAATTATATAATTTATTCATTCATACAAGAAGTAAAATGCCGGGATCTAAATCTGACCTCATCACATCTTTGTAAAAGACAGAGGACCATAAATTTATATTCAACGGATATTGTTGTCTTGTACGGTGGTCTCGGGCGGGGTTCTGATCCCAGTTCCAGATTAGAACTCTGTCTCCGTACTTGACATTAAATAAGAATGTACCTTTGTGGAGTTATGAGTCCCTAAGGGACAGTGCCCAATTAGAAGGGATAAGGTTTTCCACGTTGGCGGTCTCAAGGCGGGGTTTAAGCAGACCAATTAGATTCTTACAACTATCCCGATTGGATGATAAGAAGGAAGAGGGGACAAGGATGAAATTAATAAAATAAGAAAGATCGAAAAGAAAAGGTGAAGGTGTTCGATAGTCGAGACGAAGAGAGGAGTCCGACAGAAGAGGTTTCGAAGTCGAGACGAGGAGATAGTCCAACAGAAGGTGTTCGGTAGACCAGACGAAGAGAGGAGTCCAGCCAAGTCCGACAGGAAGTGTTCCTGCATCAAATAGCACGGTCGCACCCCAAACACTCAGGAGGAAGCCCCTGACCAGACCGACGAAAGATCCATAAATACCCATCAACCAGAAGTTCCGGGCACACTATTTTAACTCCCCAAAGCACACCCTTTAACATACTTAACACCCTTTTACATACATTTCGAAATTGAGATTAGGTCCTCTCTCTTATATTTACATAATTATTTAAGTATTAAAAAATTATTGTCAGAACTAATTTAGAAGATGTTGATAAAGCATATTTTATTAAAATTAGCATCAGTTTTGTATGTACATAGATGTACATATAATAAATTTTATTAAGCTAGTTTCGGATGCTGTTTATTTCAGCTTTTAGTTTATTTTCATATCTTATGTCTGTAGTTTCTCAGATCCTGTGGTTAAATTTAGTACTAAAATACTTTTACACAACGCAATCAAAATAAAATCCCACTATACATTTTATCACAGGTTAATACTCAAATAAAAACGAGGACCACACGACAAAAGATTATTTATTGATCAAATAATAAGTAACTAAGATAAAACTGTCCCATAAGAAAACTGATGGGAAATCCCGTGACGACGGTGGATCGCGTTGATGGAGAAATTGATCACATTCGATTTTAAAAATTAAGGAGTTTTTACGGACCTTTGACAAAAATTAATTAGTTTTAAGGGCCCTTAAAAAGAAAGCTAAAATTAAGGAGTTTTTAAAGACGTGGGAACTCTGTAAGACTACGACGGAAAATATTCTCGCCCTGTGTGTAAGCGTTGATTTCGTTGATCGGCGACGGCAAATTCTCCGCTCGGTAAAATATCCGCTGCGTGTGCAACCAACCTAAAGTTCAAGCATGTTCCATAATGGTGAAAAATATACTGTTCTGATGACCGGTATTGGGGAGAAAAAAATCGTTCGGGATAGACAGAATTGCTCGAGGAAACAAACAGCTAGTTGAATTTTGTAATTTTCCTCCAAGATCCACAAACACGTGTTTAGTTATTGACAGCGAGAGAAAGAAAATATGATTATTTTTCAAATACAAGTTATAAATATTCTTTGTACGTTTTTTTCAATTATTAATAATATTAATAATTTATATCTGTTTTATTTTACACTGAAATTTTATTCAAAGCGGCAATTGATTTTTATTTATTTATTTGTATTTTCCATAACGAATCACCAGCATTTTGGGGTTCGAAACAAAATTTAAATAGAAAATGAATTTTTGCTTTTCAAGATAATCTACTCACACACACACACACACACACACACACACACACACACACACACACACACACACACACACACACATATATATATATATATATATATATGAGTGTATTTGTATTATTTTATACATAGCACACTTTCATTTACAACACTATAAAGAAGTGTTGTATGAATTAGGACACACTACTTGGTGTCCTAATTCATACATCAGGAGCATTAATGAGCTTACTTCCTCCCCCCCCTCCTGCCAGGTGAGATTCAGTCGTTGCATATAGATATATAGTCGAAAAACATGGGTTTTAAAACAAAAATAACAATATTTCAAAATGAACTACCCTAAAAGCGTCACTACAAAAGTTCCAATGTTTAAAATTCTAAATGAAATGAGTAACCATATCTAATATCTGTGTAAAAATCATGCTCACAGCAATTTCAAAGTTTTATTTGCTGATAAAGTGCTCCAGCCAGAGGACACCAAGTTACTATTGTCATCTTCTTCCTGTTATAATAAATCCTAAAGGCCCCTCCACACTATGGTCCATTGCAAGCCATCACCACCGTTTGGAGGGGGTATGGCTTATTGTGGTCGATGGTGGCAGACGATAAAATAGCCTTGGCGGGTGATGGCTACCGAGGCAGTTTTTCTCCAAAGATCAAGGCAGCCAGATGTGCAACTACAGTGTGCAGTAGACCCTACGGACGAATCTACGCACTCGGCTCATTTAGTGGTCCAGCTTGTGGATGCAACCTGTGAACCATCGTTGGAGGTCACCATCAGGAAGTGGGGAACAACTGGCCATAGTGTGGAGGCTACATAATATATTATTGTTATACGTAATGACATCCCTTCTTCTCCGATGTAACCCAAGATGTATAGCAGTCGTGTACAGAGGAAAAAAGGTAAACTCTCTTTGCGCGAGGTTTATTTTAGCACCGACAAATGTTAATCGTTGTCAATCCGATAAATGATAACTGTTGACTGCTGTCTCTACGTACTCTAGTGAATTGATTGTCTTATGATGTTATTGCTTACGGTTTTTAGCAGATTCACCATGCAGTCGCCAGTGGGCACTATTATTTTACATTTTCTAATTAGCTGGTCCGCTACAAGAAGCTTTGCTGTTATTAGTCATTAGGGGTTAAAAATTAATTCCTCGGAACTTTAATCAAAGGATTTAATTTGTCTCAGGGGAACCTAGTTAACAACTTTTTAATGTCAACCTCATCCTGCGTCAAGTCAATTTACGATCTTTTAGTGTCGAAAAATTAAGAAGTAATAGCTTCTGTAGACGCTACTATTCCTTTGTCGGAATGATAGAACTTGCTTGGGGCATGTTTACCAATGACGCAAAAAACTTTTTTAACACGTTGACTGCCATGGGGGCCACCGGTAACTGGAGACTCGAATTAGCTACATACATAATTATACATAAGTACGCAATTATAGTAAATATGGATACTGATAAATGTTTCAGTAATACCATTGTTATTATAATGGTTTGAAGAAATTAATGCAATATAGAATGTGCAAAAATAATTTTATGAGTACATGAAAAATTTACATTTTAACAGTGTCTATTGCGATGAGTCAGATTGAAACATTCAATGTAAAGAAAAGGTGAATCGACGCAATCGGAACGATATGTCTTTACATTTTTAGTCAAATTCTTTGTTCTAGTTACTCCTAGCTGTTTTGAATGCTAAAAAAAATGAGAGTAATCACTTAGCAATCGAAGATTGTTTGAAAAAAAAAAAAAGAAAGAAAGAAAAAGAAAAAGACAGTCGTAACGATTGCCTACTGCGCCGTGGGAGTCACCGGTGACCCCACCACGAAAATTGCTTCAAGCATGATTTTATAACTCATTTTATCTGCTGCAAATAATATTTCAGCATAATATGCATCGCATAATGAAAAGTCGTCGGTGCCTTGGGCAAACCATCGAAAATGCGTCTGGTAGTCAACGTGTTGATAACTCGGTTGCAGTTTTCTGTTAAGCATTCACACATACAGCACCATTTTTGACCATCTTATTATAGAAGCACCATATAGGCGCTAACATTACTCGGTACAACACAAGCCAACCAAGTGTGTACTTGTGATTTAGAAGCAGGGACCAAGAAGAAGACTCCCATGATTGGTCTGCCATCATGTGAAAATAGTGCAGAAATGAACATATTTTAGAGGCCATTAATGGACTTATCCGATCTTTGGCCGCCTCGAGCAACGGAATCGCAAAACTCCGATCACCAGCTCGTTGTCTTTGCCGACTGATCTACCACAGTTCTAATTACAAATTTAGAATAAGGAGTTTAGTATTATATCCATTAGTTCTTAATTGCCAGCATATCATTTTAAGGGGACAAGAGACCTCAAATTCACCGGTTTTGACCAATAAGAAATGTATTTTTTGTTCTGAAAAAATCAAAATTATGCATACGCTTCATTAAAAACATACATTTTTCGAATAACATGAATATTTTAATTAAAAAGAAAGTATATCTAGCAAAATGAAAATTGAGAACAAATGCTGAAAACCCTACGATAGCAATTAACAAAGGTATGAAAAGGCGAAAAATAAGAAAAAAAAATCCCCTATATAATAATAGACTAAGTTATTTGTCCGTCTGTCTTCGAATTTATGAAACGATTGGACTTGGAATGGACAGGGGCATCCATATAGAGCAATTTCGTGCAACGTCACGAACCACTAAAATGCCCTTCCTATTCATTTTCACGTTTACAACAGCCAATAGGCAAACAATAAACTGCCCTTTCACTTGAAACTAAAGTCTGAATTGTCATAAGTTGAGATGTGCCCTGAATCGCCTTAAATAATCTTTATTTTCCGCAACATAAAAATTAGCCAATTTAATCACCAAGGTGCTACACGCGTTGGTGACTAAAATTGTCCAAACCAAAACCATGTACCAGTAAAATGCTGAGCTGACAGGCGAAGTTTAGGATTCCATGCATTATCTGTTCTTTGAATAAATATCTACTCCTAATTAAGATTAAAAATGAACGTTAGAGTTTAAAAATTTTATTGCATTAAATTTTTATCATTGCATACATATATAATTAATTTTTTGAAATCTTCACGCTTTTGTAATTATTTTAAGGGGGCGCATGATATTTAAATCTTCAAAAATTTGAATTTTATATCTTTTAAATTTCTGGCCATATTTGAATCGTTTAAAACAAACCCCATTGAGATATTCCATTCAGAATTCTAAAACTGTACAATGTTTGTACTAGATACAATAACTTTCAAGCCGCGGTAGCTCACTTGGCAAAGGCGACGGTTCGTAATGTAGCCTCCACACTATGACCAGTTGTTCACCACTTCCTGATGGTGACCTCGAACGATGGTTCACGGGTCGCATCCACACGATGGGCCACTAAATGAGCTGAGCGCATTGATCCAATCGTAGGGTCTACTGCGCACTTCAATTGCACATCTGGCTGCCTTTGATCTTTGGAGAAAATCCATCGTCCACCAAGGTTATTTTATCGTCTGCCGCCATCGACCACGATAAGCCAACCCCCCTCCAGACGGTGATCATGGCTTGCAGTGGGCCATAGTGTGGAGGGGCCTTTACGATGTTATTGCTTACGGTTTTTGGCAAGTTTTTACCTTTGATCTTTGGAGAAAAACCACCTCAGAAGCCATCGTCCGCCAAGGCTATTTTACCGCCTGCCGCCATCGGCCACGATAAGCCAAACCCCCTCCAGACGGTGGTAATGGCTTGTGGTGGACCATAGTGTGAAGGAGCCTTAAGAAAGAGGTTGTGGATTCGGAACCAAAGCTGGTAAGAACTACTGTGTTTTTTAAAGGTGACTGGGGCATGGAAAATACGTTCGTGGTCTCGATGTCCTCCAAGCTTCAAGGAAAATATTAATTATTATATAAAGTAATTTAAGTAATCAAGTAGTATTCCAAGTAATAATATGGAAGAACTATTTCGGCACCAAGTAGAAGAATATTTCAATTCCAAGTAATCTATATGGGAGAGCTTTATTTCAGTAATTTTTAAAATTCTATACATTATTTACATTAGTAGTAATACATAGTTATCCAATTTTAGTTTCCTTGGTGCTTTTAAAATTTTTGTAAAACAAGACAACCTTTTTATACATGTATCGCTCACAGCGCCAAATTCAACAGACAAAGAAATCGGAATTAACAAGCATAACTCATATATATATATATATTTGTGTGTGTGTGTGTGTGTGTGTGTTTGTGTATGTGTATGTATGTATATGTATGCAAGAACGTTGGCGTTTCGCGCCCAAAGTTTTCGGTTACAGTGAAAAAAGGAGTGGATGGAAATATTTCCAACAAAGCTCTCAATCAGTACCTCTGAGTGCGGCAGGCTGAATCTAATGTAGCCTCCACACTATGACCAATTGTTCACCACTTCCTGATAGTAACCTTGAACGATGGTTCATGGGTTGCATCCACTCAACTGCACGCTGGGCCACTCAATGAGCCGAGCGCAATGATTCGTCCATAGAGTCTACTGCGCACTTTAGTTGCGCATCTGGCTGCCTCTGATCTTTGGAAGTCCCCTCCACATTATGGCACACTGCAAGCCACGACCACCGTCTGGAGGGGGTTTGGCTTATCGTGGTCGATGGCGGCAGACGATAAAATAGCCTTGGCGAACGATGGCTTCCGACGTGATTTTTCTCCAAAGATCAAAGGCAGCCAGATGAGCTACTACAGTGCGCAGTAGACTCTAAGGACGAATCCACGTGTTTGACTCATTTAGTGGCCCAGCGTGTGGATGCAACCGTGAACCATCGTTCAAGGCCACCATCAGGAAGTGGTGAACAATTGGCCATAGTGTGGAGACAACAGGAGAAATACCAGCCTCCGAAGCCATCGTCCGCCAAGGCTATTTTATCGTCTGCCGCCATCGGCCACGATAAGCCCCTCCAAACGGTGGTAATGGCTTGCAGTGGACCATAGTGTGGAGGGGTCTTAAGGGTGATCTGTTTGGTCCCTGCTTCAAAATTGTGAGGTCCCACTTGAGCAAAGTCGTTTTTCATTCTGTTAATGTGTTTGTCAATGAAATAGGTGTGCTTTTGAAAATAGCAAAGAACTTTCTTGAGTTACAGAGTATGATTTATTTACATAAAACATCGAAAACAGCTGCTAAAATATTGTATAATTTTAAATAATTGTCTTATATAAACAGACCTGCCAACTTTTGAATATTGAAAATAGTAGCACTTGACAGATTATGAAATCAAATATAGTATCACACTAATATGCGAGGTAGGTTGGATGGCTAGTTTTTACACCATAAATCCTGGGCAATCAATCGCCCGCGTGCCATAACATAATGTTCATACTAAATGATTATGTATATGCTTACTGCTCAAACAAAACAATCAATTCTACTAAAGTATCTAAAATTCCATATAAAATTTGAAATAGACAATATTTCATTTTCAAAATATCATATACATTTATATACATTTCTGAACTGAAAACCCTTCATAAAAAGTTAGATGAAGTATTTTATTTAGATTTATTTTAGTTGAATTTAAATGTTATTTAACACCTTAACGTTTTTATTGTAAGAAATAACAATTTCTAAAAAAAATCTCAGAAATATACTGAGGGAAGGACACAGAAATATACTATTACATTGTAACCAATATTATCAGGCAAAAAATCAGATTTTTAATCTAATAATTTCTACTTTCGAGAGAGTATGGTATCGCACCGTAGTTCCACGAAAATTGATAAGAAAAATTTTTTTTACTGATATCCTCATATCGCTTGAGAAAATATATAAATTTAATTTCATTTTTCCGATTCGATGTAATTTTTTATTCTTGTATATATTTTTTGACCGATTTTCGTAGGTTCGTAATTATTTGCTAAATTCGTAGAAACTAGGATTTTTTCGTAGCAGTTGGCAGGTCTGTATATAAATAACTTTTTTAACGAAAGTGAAAACCGATAGACAATTTTGTTTCTAAAGATAAAACGAAAAATTAGAAAGCAACTGTTTAGCATGCTGGTCATTAGGAACATTTTAGAGAAATTTTTAAAGTGCTCATTAAAAAAAAAAAAAAAAAAAAAAAAAAAAAAAAAAAAAAACTAACTAAATGCGCATTTTTTAGTTTTAATACGAGTAGTGTATGACTCCAAATGCACATGTCTGACAAATCTCTTTTCGGTTGAATTCCTTTTTTGTTTATTTCAAAATGTAAGTATGAAGAATTTTAAACCTGATTTCTTCATGAAATTTTTGATTGTTTTTACTCCTTGTTACTAAGTCATTTTTTAAACTTAAAATATACTTCGGAATATTTGAAAATAATTTGGCAGCTTCGGTATATCCAAAACCAATTTGTTGAAAAGTTGCACAGCAAAAGTAGAAATGCTTTTCATTTTTACTTTCTAAAATCTAATTAAAAATGTCTACGAATTTTGGTAATTTATAAACATTTTTAAACAAAGTATGTGATATCACACTAGTTGTTACCCCCTGTTTCGAAGGGCAATAAGTCTCGTGTAGTAAAACAGACTGTAGCGTTCCAAACTATTCTATTGCTTCCTGCTATTTCTAATTTTGTTTCTTATTTTGTTGTTAATGTTAATCGGATGTTTTTCAAATTAGTAAAGCTTCACAACGAATCATTGAACAGGTTTCGAACTCTATGTACCACCGTCCTTATAAAGCTGAAAGGTTTCCAAGCCAGCGATGGGATTCGAACTCGCGAAAGACCATCGTAGTGTGTAAAATGAACATTGTGTGCCATGTTATTAACCTTTGAAATTTTATTCTTAATTTAAAACCTAGAAAACAAGGATAGTGTTCGACATCCGGAAGTGTGGGAAATATGTTGGAAAGGCTCATCGATATAATGAAAATATCGATACAAATTTCGGTCGTAACCGCATCTCATTTATGTAAATTTAATGAATCAGCCCTGTTATAAATTAACTTCCCGGTAGGTTCCATGGTTGTCTTGTCTTGCTTTTGCCTTGTGTTTAATATTGATGTAAATAAATATGTTGGTAAGAAATATCGAAGTACTGTGTTTAAAAATACCTTGTATGTGTAATTTGTTTTGTCGTTCGAGCTGGATGAATCAACATGCAACGTAATTTAACGCCAACAGGGTTATGGGCCTGTTATGCCATGTTATTCTCTTGTTATGCTGATGTGGCTAAGAATTTCGATGTGGATTAAAAGTATATGAATTTGTGGTATTCAAATGAGCAGTTTCTTAAATATTCTACTTTATTAAATTAAGATGACGCAAGTTCAAGAACTAACCTATAATTTCCCAAAACTTTCTGATTATAATTATCCTTCTTGGAAACTTGATATTAAATGTGTTCTTATTGATAGAAACTGTTGGGAGTTCATTTCTAATCCAAAGCTTGAATGTAAAAAGGATGCAAGTGATAGTGAGAAAAGAGACTTTGAGTGGCGTAAACGCAGAGCATTCACTACTATTTATCAATCAATTGAAAGAAAATTTCAAATTCTCATAGCACAAACAGAAGATGGAAAGGAAGCCTGGGATATTTTGAAACTAAATTTTGAACCAACATCCCGAGCACGGTTAGCTGGATTAATAGATGAATTCTTCGAAATGAAACTGAACTCGCAAGAAGAAACAGTTGGCTTGTTTTGTAAGAAAATTGAAGAAAAGAAGCATCAAATTAAAGATGCAGGATTTGATATGCCAGAACTATTAGTTTGTTTCCAATTAATCCGACGATTACCTAAGGAATATGACAACCTAGTTCAAATATTATATCGTTTAGAAGATAAAGAGTTTTCGTTAGAAAATGTGTCAAAACAACTTATCAGTGAGTATGGTAGAATCAGCTTAAAAATGAAAGATGAAAGCAAGGATGTAGTACCCATTGCAAATGCCTATGCAACGAAATTTAAACCAACTACAGATAAATCTTATAACGTGAAGAAAGAAAGCAGAGGAGAATCATCGTGTACAAGCAGTGGAAGCGACCTGGAACCCAGTAGAATCTCGAATATTTCACCGTCTGTTCGTATGGGGCCGAATATAGTTTGCAGCTACTGCAGAAAGTATGGTCACCAAGATACAAGGTGTTTCAAAAGGAAGAGAGAAAGAGGGAGAAAGCAAGTCTTCTACAGCGAAACTAGAATTCTTCATAGGGACAGGATTAATCCCGAATTTGCTTTAGCGTCTTCAGACAACGAATATGTGGAATTTCTGATAGATTCAGCAGCAACGTCACATTTTACGAACAATAAAGAACTGTTTACAACGTACCTTGAACTACCCCCTCAACAAGTGCTTATTGGTGAATCAAAAGACAAATCATCTGATGTACTAGGAGTTGGTGATTTCACTATACTAGACGAAAAAGGTAATGTAGAAATAACTCTAAAAAATGTGTTATATGCTCCTAATATGAGAAGAAATTTAATTGGTGGGGCTAATATAGACATTGCTGGTAACAAAATTCAATGGGAGAATAATAAAATGATTGTATATGATAAATTTAATAGGTATTGTTTTACTGTACCCTTAATTGGTAAATTATACGTAGTTAAAGGTTATGCATCAAAATGTAAAAATTTTGCTTTTTCTACTAGTTTAAGTTCGGAAATTATACATCGTAGATTTTGTCATACTAATTTGCCTTTACTTGAAAAAATGAGTAAAAATAATTGCGTTAAAGGAATGGAAAATATAGATTGTAAAGCTAAACATAAGTTATGCAAAACTTGTATAGTAGCAAAATCTAATAGAAAATCATTTAAAAGAGGATACTCGTATAAACGCATTACTAAAGAGGTATTAAATAGAGTTTATATGGATTTATGGGGACCCTCTCCTGTTAACTCATTAGGAGGGGGGAGGTATTTTTTGTCTATCATTGACGATTATTCTAGATTAACTGAAGTATATATAATTAAAGATAAAACTGAAGTTTTCGAATGCTTTAAAAAATATTTGGCAAAATCAGAAAGACAGACAGGGAAAAAACTGAAATGTGTTAGAACAGATAATGGGTTAGAATTTTGTCATAATGAATTTGAGAAACTTTTAACATATTTAGGAATAAGAATTGAACGATACTCACTTTATATTCCAGAGCAATTAGGTGTAACAGAAAATTTTTATAAAGTAGCTATGAATGCAGTCAGATCTACGTTAGAGGATAGTGGACTAAAACCAGCATTTGGGGGGAGGGCTTTATTAACATTTGTTCATACGAAAAATAGAACCGAACACAGCCTAACTGAAGGTATCACTCCTCAAGAATTATGGACAGGATTCAAACCTTCGGTAAGACATTTACGAATTTTTGGCTCTTTAGCATTTGTACATGTTCCTAAAGTTAAACGAAATAAACTACAACCTAAAGCTTTATTAGGAATTTTTGTTGGGTATGCAATTAAAACTAAAGGATATAGAATTTACATTCCGAAAGAAAGACGTATCGTAGAAAATATACATGTTCGTATAGATGAAAGTAGAAATGGTGTCAAGGAATTGTTTGGGAAAAATAATTGTTATAAATATATAAAATCTAATTTAAATGAATCGCAAGTTGAGAAAAACAACTTTAAATACGCGACGCTAGACTTGAACCATGAATTACCCGGAAACAATTTGAACGAAACTGTAGATGGGAAGGTAAAGGAAAAAAACGTTAGACTTAAGTTCTATAAACATTTCAGAGTGGAAAAGAGTTGAAAGGCCTAGAAATAAAAGTAAGAGAGTTGATGTATATTATTATACTCCTATCACAAATAAGAGACTTAGATCTTTAAACGATGCTAAGAGATATTGTGAGGAAAATAAGATTTCTTATGTACCTGAAAAATTTGATTTTAAACCTAAAACTAAACATCCTAAGGTAGCAAGTGTATCCAATAGCTCTGATCAATCCTCAATTAGTGATTTAGATAGCTCGGATTTAGCTGAGATGTTTCGAGACGAAATTTATAATGTTGAAATACCTAAATCGTTTGAGGAGGCATGTAAATGTCCAGAAAGTGGTAAATGGAATGTAGCAATGGAGGAAGAAACTAAAATGATGAAAAAGCGAAAAGTTTGGCAATTAGTTGATCCTCCTGAAAACGCTTCAATAATTGGAAGCAAATGGGTATATAACATAAAAAATACTGAAAATAATGGTAAAAAGTATAAAGCTCGTTTGGTAGCACAGGGATTTAAACAAAAACCTGGTATTGATTATACAGATATATTTTCACCTGTTGTAAATTTTTCAATTATAAAACTAATGTTTATTTTTTTAGTTTCTATGTTAAGCTGGTGTAATGTTCAATTAGATGTTAAATCGGCTTATTTATATGGAAATTTGAAGGAGATTGTATATATGAAACAACCTCCAGGTTATACAGAGAAAGGATTAGAAGATAAAGTGTGCTTATTGAATAAATCAATATATGGTTTAAAGCAAAGCGGACGTGAATGGAATTCTGAATTAAGTACTATATTACATAATATAGGATTTTGTAAGTTAAAATGGTGCAATTGTTTGTATAAAATGCAGAGTAATGCAGTTTTAGTTGTTTATGTTGATGACTTGGTATTATTTGCTAAAAATAAAAGTGTATTGCTATCTGTAACCAAAATGTTAAAAGCTAATTTGGAAATTACTGAAATAGGAATAACAAAGTATTTGTTGGGTGTTAACTTTGAAGAGATTAATGGTTTGTTATACATTCATCAAAACACGTACATTGAAAAATTGGAATTTAAATTTAAGGATTTGCCAAAAAGTTATGTTAAACTACCTTTTAAACCTGGTTATAGTTTGCCTGACAAAATTGATGAAAAAGATATAGTAGAAAATGAAGTAATGCAAAAATTTCCATACAGATCGTTAATCGGATATTTGTCATTTTTGTCATCTAGATCAAGACCTGACATTAGTCTTGCTGTAAACATTATGTCTCAATTTTGTAACGGCTACACATACAAACATTGGTTAATAGTAGTAGATATTATGAACTATGTTTTTTCTACTAAAAACTATAAAATGAATATTTCTAATGTAGCTTCTATGAATCTGTGTGCTTATTCAGATGCCAATTGGGGGTCTCATCTGACCAAAAGACACTAAAGTAGTGGTTATATAATTTACTTTGGCAATGTACCATTTGCATGGAAATCGGCAAAACAAAAATGCATAGCATTAAGTTCTGTGGAATCGGAATTTATTTCTTTAATTGAAAATGTAAAAGAACTGATTTGGTATTCACGAGTGTTAAATTAAATTAGTTTATGTGATAACATACAACCAGTTCAATATTGTGATAGCGAATCTGCTACATATTTTTCGAAAAATAGTCAAGAAAATTTTAAAACAAAGCACATTGATATAAAATACCAATTTATTCGGCAATTGGTTAATGAAAATATTTTTGTATTAAAGTATGTTAATTCGAAAAATAATACAGCAGATAATAAGATTAAAAAAATGCCAGTTATAGATCACAATCTGCGACATGTTTTGTAGCCGCCACACTATGGCCAGTTGTTCACCACTACCTGATGATGACCTAGGACGATGGTTTACTAGTTGCATCCACACACTAGGCCACTAATTAAGCCGAGAGAGTGGATTCGTCCATGGGGTCTACTGCGCACTTTAGTTGCGCCTGTAATCTTTATTGCGCCTCCACACTATGGTCCACTGCAAGTCACCACCACCCTCTGGAGGGGCTTTGGCTTATCGTGGCCGATGGCGGCAGACGATAAAATAGCCTTGGCGGACGATAGTTTCGGAGGCGGTTTTACTCCAAAGATCAAAGGCAGCCAGATGCGCAACTAAAGAGTGCAGTAGACCCTATGGACGAATTAATGCTTTCAGCTCATTTAGTGGCCCAGCTTGTGGACGCGACCCGTGAACCATCGTTCGAGGTCACCATCAGGAAGTGATGAACAACTGGCCATAGTGTGGAGGCTACATTAGACAAAATCCGCCTCCGAAGCCATCGTCCGCCAAGGCGATGTTTTCTTGTCTGTCACCATCGACCACGATAAGTCATACCCCCTCTAAAAGGTGGTAATGGCTTGCAGTGGACCTTAGTGTGGAGGAGCCTGTACATATAATTCAAAAAAGTGTTGTCAATTGGTCTATTTTAATTTTTTTCTAAATATGAATAAACCATTCGACAAATAATTTTGACTTAGCACCAGTTACTCGCAAAATTGTTATCGAAATTTAGTTTTTTGAAGCATATATCGTGTTTATTGGCAAAATACTTTACATGGAAATAATCACTTTATATTTTCATTTATTTTAAAAGACGTAAAAATGTTCCAATACGTCTGCTTCAAATCTCTGTTCTAGATTTAAGTTTATTGATGTCTTTTAAATCTTGCAAAATTGAAACCACAACGCAAATCATCCCCTATACACTGTCTACCAATAAGTGTTTGGACATCTATGCAAATGACGATATCTGCAGTCCTGAGGTATGTCACGGCCTCCGCCGGTAACATCGTGTAGGAAACAGCATCGGCATTAATCGCACGCAGGATGCCGCGCAGTTCGGAGCTCTCTGATATCGAGAAAGGTATAATTATTGGGAATCACAAATGTGGTCGATCCTTAAGGGACATATCTAGCGATTTGAGGTACCCAAAATCGACAGTAACCTATGTGATTAAGAAGTGGAAGTTGAGCGGTGATTGTTGGATTGTGCTCCGAGTCGGCAGAGGAACGAAATTGGGAGATAGAGGCCGACGAGTGCTGTCCAGAGAAATTCGGAAGAACCGCACCCAACCGATGGTCCTCATCCGCGAGGAGTTTCAGCATGCATCCGGGAGTATTGTTTCAATGAATACCATCCGTAAGGAAGCACATTTGCTTGGTTTTCATGGTCGTGCTGCTGCCCATAAGCCTTTAATCACTCAGTCCAGCTGCTCGGTTAATGTGGTGCAAAGCACATCGAAATTGGACCATAGATCAGCGGAAATTGGTTCTTTGGAGCGACGAATCAAGGTTCACCCTTTACCTTTCGGATGGCAGGGTCTGGCATCTGCCTGGAGAACGTCTCCTGCCAGAATGCATTGTGCCAACAGTCAAGTTCGGCGGAGGTGGATTTATGGTCTGGGGGTGTTTCTCCTGGTATTGACTGGGACCCTTGGTCTCCATTCATGGTAAGCTCAACGTCGATGCCTACTATATTATTTTGGATGACAATGTACTTCCTATGTTGTGGCAGTTTTACGGGTTGGACAGCTGTTACTTTCAGAGCGACAATGCCAGTTGTCATGTTTCGAGGTTAACCAAGGCTTGGTATGGTACCAATGGAGTTCATCGAATGGACTTGCCTGATCAGACCTGAACCTTATCGAGAGCCTCTGGGAAGAGGTGGATCGCCGATTTAAGAGGTGCACTACCCGTTCAAAAACGGTGAAGGAACTTGTATGTCTACTCTAAGCCGAGTGGAAGACAATATCACTAGCTGTAATACAAAGACTTGCGGAAAGTATGCCCCGGAGGGTTCACGTTGTAATTGCCTCTCGTGGAGGCTCTACCAACTATTGATTTTGAATAAAGTTAGTTTTTCTTTTCTATCACAGGTGTCCAAATACTTATTGGTAGACAGTGTATATAGACGGAGAAGGGGGGGGGGAGAATTAAGCTAATGAATTAAAAGAATAAAAACAAACGAAACTAAAATATACTTAACTGACAGAATAACTAGCATATTCAGTAAAGCTGAATTTCAAACACTTGAGGAAACTGTGCCCGTAAGAAAATATTTTTGATAATTATTAACTTACAGTTATGAAACTTCGTACATATGTACAATGAAGTAAAACTAAACACATCACATTTAGAAATATTTTCTAAATCAGAAAACTTTTTACAATTTCAAGTTTTTAAAATGTTTTGTTAATTTTTAAAATGTTTCTTGCGAACTAAATTTCAATATTTTCTTTTGCCTTATCATTACTTAAAAATATCTTTTGAACAAATTCGGGTCTTATTTTGTTGATAGATTGAATAGTTAATTCATACGAAGTATAGATAGAATTTGTAAGAAGAAATCGGTCTTTCTACCCTTATATCGAATTTTAATAATAATAATGTCGAAATCTCAAATCGATATCCAGATTTATTTTAATAATGTATT
>CM063509.1:96408159-96449059 GCA_032207245.1 Pardosa pseudoannulata | reverse complement strand
AGGTTTACGAAACTAATTTACTTGCTGCACTCACACGTTGTGGGTTGAATGCCCAAGTTTTTTTTTCATGACTCCAAGAAGCGTGTGGTGTGGTCAGTGAAAATGATTGCACTTAAACTTCACCAAGTTTTGGAGAGTTGTGATTGGTCTCCAGAAGGTGATTCAGGACCATTCTTGGAGTCCCGGTCCTTCTGGGCAGAGCCGGAAAAGGACGCATTGTGCAAAGGACAATGGAACAATGAACACATCAGCACAGGATAATGGAAAAAGTATAGGGTTGTCTGAGTAGAAATAATGAAGGAAAAAAATGCAGCGTTCTCTTGGCCATTAACAATTTTTTTTTCAGGCGTAGCACGTGGAGTGCTTCTTTTACGTTTTTAAGTACCGGGTGACCGAGCTCCGCTCGGAGAAAACAGGTTGAAGATTTAAATTTTCGAAGATGTAACTCGAAGATTTAAATTTTCAATTGTGATTTATCAAAACAATACATGCCATAAGAAAATTTGTGAAACCATTAGTGAAAAGATAACCGGTTAAAGTGCACCATTGTAAACTATTCTAAACAAAGTTGCTTGGAAAGGGAACTATTCTGTCATCTTGGTGGTTGTAAACGTTGCGAGGTTTCACGATGCATCCTTTCAGCTTTTCATTCGTAACAGCGGTATTCAAAACGTGTCGCAGTATTTTTCTCAAATCAGCATCGATGGGCAGCGGGTTGTCGACTGGATTGCAGACTAATAGTTGACGTTTTCCATAGCTTGCTTCTTAAATTCCTAGCATCCAGTGCTCGCCTCAATCCATTTGAGCTGTCTTGTGAATGGGAATGAGTAGCACGTCGAATCCTTGTTGAACGCCGTATAGATAGTTGGAAGCCTTGTTCTGGTCGCTGATATCGTTGAGAAGAGCCATTCCTTCATAAGCGCCATCCGCTGTTGTAACGTAGAAGCGTGCGACAAATTCAGGGTGAAGTACGGCAACTTTGACGGTCGGGTAAGCTTGTTCGGCGTAATGGAGAAGCATTCTGACAATGACGGTATCTTCTAGTTGTCCATTTGCGGGTATAATTGAGTTGATCGCTTGTTGTTCCAAAGTTCCGGCTCCTTGAAGCATTTTATGTAGAGATGCGTTCTGCATGTTGAAAATGTAGTGTTAGGATTACTTGGACTTAACCAGCGGTTAAGTATTGGTCTGACTTTATCCAATTTTCGACACTTTAAAAATGTAAACGGTTTCAAGTGTACAAATCATCATTTATAATGATATTTTCTTTAATTACTTAATGTGTGTATTTTGGGTTTTTTTTTATTTGCATGTAATTTGTTTTAGCTTTATGCAAATTTACTCATGTAGCTGTTCAGCCCAGTAGTATATAAACAGTAATTGTATTTAAGCGATTGTGGTTTTATGTGTATTAACGCTGACGCTGTTTTGATACCCTGTGTGGGTGTTATATAGTTTTATTGCTCATGGAGCAAGTTTGTAATGTTTTTAATTTTAATGCACGTTAAATAAACGGCATGTTTTTTTAAAAGTTTACTTTTTTTTCACTCTTCACTCACCTTACTTGCACTCTGCATTAAATGTCGTATGAGACTGACATTTTGGTTATGGGCCAGCTGCCTATAGTAAGGTGTGTGGTAGAGTTGAATTACGATAGAAATTCGTCAATTATATATTCTGCTGGAGTTGTTTAGATGTCTTTCACTGTTGCTTTAAAAGTGAATTATCCTTTCTCTACTGGGTGTCTGGACAGATGAAGAAAGCCCTCGGAATATATCATCTATCAGGATTGATGAAGGATGCTTTTGGATTTATATCATGTGATGGAATTCGTCTGTGTTTATTCTACGGCGTTGCTGTAAAATTTGAGTGTTGATTCCTGCTATGTGTGGTGTTATGAAAAACTTTTCTCCTTTTTCGACGGGTGTTGAGTGAAGTATTTGAATTTACTTCGTTGGCGAGCCTACTTGAATCTTGCATTTTCTTCAACGGTGGGTCAAAAGCGAATTTTTTCGTAAGTACTGTATACTATATTATAACTATGGATCAAATTCCCATTGATCCGCTTGTTGCTGACAATTATGCCACTTGGGCAAACGACGTAAAGGTCCTTTTAATGAATAAAAATTGTTGGAATATCGTGAATAAAAGTGAAGTGAAACCTATAGTTGTGAAAGATATAGTGCCTGATCCCAAGGAAGTAAAGGATTATGAGGTCAGGAAAGCAAAAGCCTTTAGTATCATATACTTAAATTTATCTAAATCGTATAGAACACTTTTAACTGGAATAGATGATGCTTGTATTGCATGGGATAGGTTACACACTCATTTTAGGCCTGATTCCCGTGCCCGCATTATCGGGTTGACCGATAAGTTTTTTAAATGTAAACCTAATGAGGATGAAAGTATAGGACTTTTTGCTGCTCGTTTAACAGATATTGTTAACGAACTGAAAGATG
Organism: Pardosa pseudoannulata; assembly: GCA_032207245.1. NCBI lineage: Eukaryota > Metazoa > Arthropoda > Arachnida > Araneae > Lycosidae > Pardosa > Pardosa pseudoannulata. The sequence goes on along the minus strand of CM063509.1, from coordinate 96,446,600 downwards.
CAGGTAAACCTATCGATGACTGGTTTGTTGCTTTTCAACTTATTAGACACCTTCCGAGTGATTTTGCAGGCATTGTTCAGTCTATCTATCGATATCCCGACTCAGAGTTTAAATCTGATAAAGTTCGAAATGAACTTTTAGCTGAGGAGTCTAGACTTTTGCAGGTTAGGGGTGACCAAGAAACAGTTGCGTTACAAACAACCCAAAGTGTTAGTTCTAAAAGTTATGAAAATCGCAAGTGTTTCCGGTGTAGTAAAAAGGGTCATCTAATAACAAACTGTAGGGTTAAAAGTTTAAACAAACCGTTGAACCCACCAAATGAACGAGAAATAGCACCGAAGATCAAACCCCATCGAAAAATTTCTAAAAAGAAAGTACAGGGTAGTTTTGTCGTAGAAGCTTCTTCTTTGAGTAATAGTAATGATCGAAAGACTGCCTGGGTGTTTGATACAGCGGCAAGTTCCCACTTTTGTTGTAATAAGTCACTTTTTATTGATTTTAAGAAAATCTCTGGAACATCAATGGCTGTAGCCATAGATGGGATTGATTGCCCAATTGAGGGGATGGGTAAAGTCAGAATGATTTTTGAGCACAAAAATAGGGAAGAGGAGGTTACTCTTAAAAACGTTTTGTATTCGTCAAGACTTAGACGAAATTTAATAGCTGGTCATTTAATTGATAGCAACGGGGCTAGCTTTGAGGGCAAAAATGGCCAAATAAGAGTTTTTGGAAAGGACAATCGCGTAATTTTTAGAGCTAAGAAATGTCAAGGATTGTATTATGTTTACCCTAAGTACCCAAAGGTCAAAACCCCCGAAGTTTTGAGTACTACTGATAACTCTCTTAGTAGTTGGCATTGTAAGTTTAATCATGTTAATGGGAAGTATATTATTAAAACTAGTAATGAAAATTGCGTTCGTGGTTTACCAAGTTTTAAAAACAAGGAAGAAATTAAATGCGAGTCTTGCCGACTGAGTAAATCTAAACGAGTGTCGTTTAAACCTATAGCAAAGGTTAGATCTGATAGACCCTTAGAGCTTGTGCACATGGATTTATGTGCAATGCCAGTAAGGTCAAAGGATGGACATAATTATTTCTTGAGTATTATTGATGATTACTCAAGGAAAGTGTCGGTTTTCCCTCTTAAGGAAAAGACTGACGTTTTTGATGTCTTTAAAAAATGGCAGAAAAGGGCCGAAAGGTTCACTGGTAACAAAGTACTAAATGTTAGAACCGATCAAGGGCTAGAATTTTGTCACAAACGATTTGAAGATTACTTAGAAGATCAGGGTATCCGTGCTGAGAGAACAAATACATATTCCCCTGAACAAAATGGAGTTAGTGAAAGGTTCAATTTCACAGCCGTAGACGGAGTGCGAACCTTACTAGAACATAGTTCTTTAAAGAAATCTTTTTGGGATGAGGCCGTATTATGTTTTACCTATACCTGGAATAGACTTTGCCAACACAACCAGGTAAAAACCCCCTTTGAACTTTTTGGAGGTAAAACTCCTTCAGTAAAACATCTAAAGTGTTTTGGTAACCCTGTATATGTAGGGATCCCTAGACAACTTCGTAAGAAGTTAGACTCCCGTGCCAAGAAGGGCATTATGGTTGGTTATGCAATGCGTACTAAAGGGTACCGTATCTGGATCCCAGAAGAACGTAGGGTTATTGAGACTATTAATGTAAAGTTTGTAGAGCCCAGTGGTCGCGTACTGGACCCTGTTGTACCGAAACCTTGTTACGTTGATGCTGACAATGAGTCGGATAGTGATGAATGTGATGCTGAACACATGACCAGGGAAGACTATACTAGTGATGGTCAAACTGAGATCGAAAGTTCATCTAAAGAACCTTACTCAGATTTTGAACCTCACTTAAAAACCACCACATGGACTAGACGGGCCATTCCCCGTATTATGGGAGGCAGGCATGATATATATTATTATCCTGATAATAGTAAGGCACGCTTAAGGTCGCTAAATGATGTTGACAAATACTGTCGTGCAAATAATATAAAGTATGATAAATCCCTCTTTAATTTTAGTACAAAAAACACTTACTCTGGACCAGCAGAGAAGATTAATGAATATGTAGAATTAAGTAATAATGAATCCTGTAATTTTTCAGCATGACTAGGTGACAATGATATTCCATTAAGTTTTAATGCTGCTCTAAGAACCCCCCAAGCAGATGAATGGTATAAGGCTATGGAAGAGGAAAACAAAGTATTACATGATCGTCATGTATGGGATCTCGTAGTTAAACCTCAGAACGCCAAAGTTATAGGGAACCGGTGGGTATTTAATGTAAAAAGAAATGCTGAAGGAAAAGCTGTTCGATATAAAGCGCGCTTAGTTGCACAAGGTTTTCTTCAGAGAAGAGGAGAAACTTACGATGAGACTTTCAGCCCTGTCGTAAACTTTTCCCTCATTCGTCTATTCTTTGCTGTTTTAGTTGGTTTCCTTGGGTGGCGACATAGGCAGTTGGATATCAAAAGTGCTTATCTGTATGCCCCAATATCTGAAACTATTTACATGAGGCAACCTCAAGGTTTTGTTGCCCCATTTGGTATGTCTCTTAAAGAAAGCGTTGTACGGACTTCATCAGAGCGGTCGTGAATGGTTTCACGAAATTAGTAATAAACTTGAGGAAAAAGGCTTCTGTAAATTATCATGGGCGAACTGTGTTTTTACCTACGAAAATAGTGTAGTGCTGTTGTTATATGTTGACGACTTGCTAGTTTTTGCTAAAACTAGTAAGTAAATTGACTTAGTGATAGGTATTTTGAGTGTCGAATTTGATATAAAAGATTTAGGGAGTACTAAAAATTTGCTGGGAGTAGAATTTGAAGAAACTAATGGAAAATTATACATACACCAGAGAGGATATATTAAAAAAATACGCAATATGTTTAGCAGTTTTAAACTCCCAATAACATCGCTTCCCATCGCGAAAAGTATAATACTGTCTAAAACCCAATGTCCAAGTACTGAGGTAGAACAGAAAGAAATGAAAGCAATTCCTTATAGGAGTGCGATAGGCTGCTTGTCATTTTTAGCTTCACGAACTAGGCCTGACATATCATACGCCACTAATATTCTTTCTCAGTTCCAATCAAATCCAGGCATGGTGCATTGGGATGCAGTTCTAAAGTTACTGGGATATGTATGTCACAGTGATAATTATAAGCTTGAACTATCAGGTACAAGAAATTTAATCTTTAACTGCTTCAGCGATGCTGATTTTGCATCCAACAGGGATGACAGAACATCTATGGGTGGTATGATATTCCTTGTTGATAAAACCCCAATTTCATGGAGGACTTTCAAGCAAAAATGTGTTTCTTTATCAACTATGGAAAGTGAATATGTCTCACTGGTAGAAGCAGCTAAAGAACTTATTTGGTTTACTCGAATTTTTCATGAGTGTGCTGAAAAGGGAATATTAAGTTCAAAGCCTTTAGAAGTTAATTTATACTGTGATAATCAAGCTGCTATTAGTTTCTGTAAATCTCCCATAGAAAACCACAAAACGAAACATATATCGGTTAAATTGCATTTTATCAGAAATTTGATAAATGATAAACTTTTTGTGTTAAAATATGTTAACACAAAGGAAAATCTTGCTGATTATTTCACGAAAGCAGTAACTAAACTGCAACTAAAGAAATTTATGAGCTGTGTGTTCGGTATTTAAACATGGAACTTTTGCTATGTTAAATTTTATAAGAAATGTTTCTTTTACTTTGTATTTAAGATATTATAGACATATGTAGGAATATTTATTTTTGTTATGTACTGTGTGTATATACTTGTTATCTTGTTTTACTTACAATAAGAAATGTAATTTCATTTTCTTGATGTGTTATAAAGATTGTATAATGTTTATAAAGTTTTGTCATTCGTGTTCAAGAAATTTTTTTTTGGATTAGATCAGGTTTTTCTCCACATTCTGATAGAATAAGTTATACTGTGTTTTTATAACGTACTGTAAATTTGTGAATTAGTTTTTTTTAACTTAAACTTTCAGTACACTTTTGTCTTGCATGTTAATGTTTTTTTGAAATGCTATTATGATTACTTTGATGTCTTGACCAGGATTGGATATCTGAATACAACTTGTTTTTGAGTGAATTCAAGACTGTTTACCTTTACTATTATGGCTTTAATTGTTTTTATGTCTAAAATTGTATAGGCGGGCCACTTGTTAGGATTACTTGGACTTAACCAGCGGTTAAGTATTGGTCTGATTATATACAATTTTCGACACTTCAAGATTGTAAACAGTTTCAAATGTACTAGTCATCATTTGTAATTATATTTTCTTTATTTAGTTACTGTGTGTGTATTTTAAGTTTTGTATATTTTTTATTTTAAAACTTTATGCAAATTTACACGTGTATGTGGACAGCCCAGTTGTATTTAAACAATTGTAGTTTTTATGTGTGCTGTCTCTGACGGTTGTTCTTTAGATTCCCTGTGTGGGTTTCACGCTAGTCTTATTTTTATTGCTCGTGGAGCAATGTGTAATGTTATTAATTTTTGATTCATTTAAATAAACGGCATGCTTTTTTTTTAATGGTTTCACTCTTCACTCACCATACTTGCCGCTCTGCATTAAATGTCGTATAAGACTGACAGTCCCCTTTTCTGAACTGCACTGCCGGTAGGTTCTCCTCCTTCCTTTCTTCGGGGGGTCAGCTTCTGGAAATCTGATCCTTTCCTAAAAGGAATCCTCTTTTTTTGATTCCCTGCCGCTCTGCACAAGAGCGACACATCTGAAAAACTTATCAGCACCTTAGCCGGCTGGTTCCTGTTCCCCCCAAAAAATGCCGGATGGAGGGGTCAGTCGGTACCATCGAGAGAGACGTCTCTCGACAGTACCGGGTCAGTGGGGTTGACTTGCAGATATAGGAAAGGGTGAACGCTGAGAAAAACAGGTCGTGGCTCCAAATAGAGATGTAAAAAACCCGGAATTTTGAAGAGGTGGGAATAAACCCGAGAATTTTGGGGAATAAACCCGGAAGTTTGGGAAGAAATCATTTTAACAATGTTTACATCTATTTTTTTTCAACAGTGGCTGTTTAAGAACTAGCATAACTGCGAAAAACACGTCGTGGCTCCAAATTCCTTATGTAGCCTCCATACTATGGCCAATTGTTCACCACTTCCTGATGGTGACCTTCAACGATGGTTCATGGGTTACATCCACACGTTGGGCTACTATATGAGCTGAGCGCGGGGATTCGTTCATAGGGTCTACTGCACACTTTAGTAGCGCATCTGGCTGTCTTTGATCTTTTGATGTCATATTGCATACCTGGAAGGTGTTTTCCCTCTTGTTAAGAAATCACTCCCGGTAAAGATTACTTAGTGATGTCAAACCTCCACACCAGTTGAGATAATTCTTCTAATCCACTTCACCGGGCGGTATGTTAAACTTCCGATAGCACGTGGCTGTTATGTAGATTAGCAAGTGAAGACTGTATTTAAGCCGCCGGCAAATACAAGCCATGATGCTCCTTCGTGGCCGTCCTGTAAGGGATGTGCGTTCTGTAAACCGTTTTATGTGTAGGTAGCAAGTTGCTACCAAGTAGTGTACAGTTGTCTTGATGTTTCTTTTATAGTAATGTTATTTTTAATAAACGAGCCAGCCTGTGGCATTTTGAGTGTTTTTTTCTTCGAGAGAACTTCACATCTATTGCACACCTGCTATTTATATGGCGTAGTATTCTTACATCTTTGGAGAAAAACCGCCTCCGAAGCCATCGTCCGCCAAAGCTATTTTATCGTCTGCCACCATCGACCACGATAAGCCATACCATCTCCAGAAGGTGGTAATAGCTTGCAGTGGACCATAGTGTGGAGGGGCCTTTACATTGATGTTGATTTAAAGTAGGTGCTTGCGCATCAAACCAAACCAAAACTTTTGAAAACCGTAACACAAAAAGTTCCATATCTCTATGGTAAAAAGTAATCAGGATATTTACTTTCAAAGTTTTTTTAAAAATCTTTTATTGAGGGATCAATTAAAAGATTAATTACATTGATTCGATGTTGAAATCAGGATAGAATATCCATTTTATAGCGAAAAGGGAGTTAACTGACTATGATAATTGTATCCCTATTAAAGTGGGTATGCACGATGCGCTGAAAGCAACTGCTGTTCTTCCTAGTAGACACACATGAAAGTTTGAAATCCGAACATCGAAACAAACAAGAGCGATAAAAATTTCCGAATGACAGTTGCAAAGCATCAATCAATAAACACAAATTCATATTGAGCTCTCACGAATAAGATAAACTATGGCACGTGTATAGCCTACAATACCATAAATGCAAGTCATTTTGTGTCAGGTTTGGTTTGGTTTGGTTTGGAATGCTACGGTCTACTTTTTGCAACAGGAGGCTAATGAGACCCATTTTGTGTCAGGAAGAGACAGGTTTTAGATGAAGTCCATGTTTCTAGCGAGATCTATATGTGATATGTTAGGTTTAATTCCCAATATTAGAACTACACTAATTTTCTTGAAAGTCGAACTTCAAGCTTTCACCCTTGAATTGCGGATGACCAGGCGATGATCTTCCTGTAAGTGTACGCATTTTGGCGTTTTACTCAACCATTGAGTTAAAACCTGCAGCATGAGGTTAAGTAGGAAAGACAAACACACCAACGTACAAACTTCTTAATTTTCTTAGATATATCACTTAAAAGTTAGATATTTATTAGTCGGTGAAAAAGACTCCTAGAATTTTATAAAAAGAGTATGTAGTTAATACCGGTGATAAAATTTTCATTGCAACAAAAATAATCTATGATTAAATTTAAAATTAACACATATGTGCCTAATCTATTATTTAAGCCAAATGTAAAAGAAAATTATTTACGTCATACCTAAGTTCAGTGATAAAACGTATGAAAATACTACAGACAATATTTAAATAATTTAAAATAAGAAATGAATAAATAAGATTGCTAAAGGAATAACGTCATAATTGAGAAAAAAAATGTTATTTTTACCTATTTATTTTACCTCTTAACCGGGGAAAATAGGGCTTAAAATAATGGCATTAAACGCTCAAAAAGAGGGGAAGGGTAGATTTTGAACGTTTTAAAGACTTAATTTGAATTTTGCTAACCCTAACTCAGCAAGAATCCAATATGGATGCCCCTATCCATTCCAGGTCCAACCGCTTCATAAATTCGAGGACAGATGGACAGATAACTTAGGCTATTATTATATAGGGGATGCTCCAAACATCATTCAATACTAATACTAACTGAACTACTAGTGCAAGATCAACTCACACGTGCGAACAAGCAAACTAGACCTTAGAAATCACGGTTGATCATCCAACCTAACCAATCAGATTCGTTTCGGATTTGAAGACATCCGAGTAACCCTTGAATGGTTTAGAGTTTGGTTTCATTTTTCTATGTATTTGGCGATTCCAAACTTCTTATAAGCAACGTTATTATTGGATTAAAGTGAGCTTTTACAAAAGTAGCCCTTTCTTCCTTTTTCTAGTTTATGAAATAGATTTATAAGGGAACGTTTGTTTAGATATTTTTATTTTGACATCATTTGAGAGAAGAGCCATTCTCATAAAAAATAACACATTCATGTTTTTGTTAGCAAGTTTTGAGATATTGGCTCTGAAAAATGCCTTTGATTGTTTTCAGAAGACATAATTATTTTCCGAAGACTTATTTGGAAAAATCGAGCACGTGAAACTTAAAACAGTTTGACCACAAGTGCGCCAAACTTTGGGGAAACTAGTCTCAACTCGGTTGTCATTGTAATCTTTCCTATGATTGGCCCGTACTTTTTTTGTAAGCTGTTCTGAGATTGGTTAGGTCCGCTGATCAACCTTCATTTCTAATGTAGCCTCCACACTATGGCCAATTGTTCACTACTTCCTGATGGTGACCTTGGACGATGGTTCACGTGTTGTATCCACACGCTGGGCCACTAAATGAGCCGAGCTCGTGGATTCTTCCATAGGGTCTACTGAGCACTTCAATTGCGCATCTGGCTGCCTTTGATCTTTGGAGAAAAACCGCCTCCGAAGCCATCGTCCGCCAAGGCTATTTTATCGTCTGCCGCCATCGACCACGACAAACCAAACCCCCTCCAGACGGTGGTCATGGCTTGCAGTGGGCCATAGTGTGGAGGGGCCTTAAGGTCTAGTAACAATCAATACACACACACAGTGTTGGTAATTACAATTTCTAACTTTTTAAAAACACTGGTTACTGGTTCACAAATAACAAAATATGAATTAAAATTATTTAATGTTTACAATACTGCAAAAATTATACCTTATATTTACCTTACTTCCTAAATATTTTAATACTATTTAACATACTTTAAGAATAAAAGTAATCGATTGATAGGATTTGTGTTTAATGCTAGTGGCTAATAATTCTATTAACTCTTACCTTGCAAATTTATTTCAATATGAGGTTAGATTATTTTATATCTCTTACAAGTTGTTTTAATGCTCTGTTCATTGTCAATTTCTTTTAACTCTTACCTTGCAAATTTATTTCAATATGAGGTTAGATTATTTTATATCTCTTACAAGTTGTTTTAATGCTCTGTTCGTTGTCAATTTCTTTGCTTACTGTAAGAAATCTCTGGATTAGTGGGCTCGGCCCAGGAAATTCAGTTGGTCTATTACCTCGTAGACCTTGTATTTCTACATTACCCAGGCAGCATCAGTTTTGCGTAATTGACGCTAGTTGTCTATAGTGCCAAGAGATATAGTGGCGCCAGGTGTTCCAAGAAAAAGAGGAACAAACTATGTTCTAAAGAATGTTGTTTTTTGATTTTTAGTTAGTTCTTAGTTATGTAAATTGTTGTATGTAATTGTTAATGTAAATTGTTAATGTAATTGTTCTGTTTTTGTGTGGTATATGTGTGTGCTTTGTCTAACGGGGAAAAGTGCTAAGTCCCCTGTAAAAAAGTCGTGCTGTGTGTGGAATAAAATATAAAAAGTCCTAGTTTTCGTTATATATATAAGTTTTTAGGTGTAGATTAAAGATCCCATGGCTGTCACTTTACAGTGGATCTCCTATTCCAGCATTACTACCCAGGTAAGCACGCCTACACTGTTTATTTTTCTGGTACTCATCCGTTTGATATGAGCGAAATTAGAAGCTTATATGATATGTTTTGTGTTATGGTAGATTTTTTAGAACTGAACCTGCTTGTAATGTCGGGTAGACATTCCTATGTTATTTCCTTAATGTTGGAACTTTGTTATTCCATTAGAGATTTTTATTGTTAAAGAGCTTTGTTCCAACAATCAGAGCCCGACAAAGATGCTGTCCAATCAAAACACAAACACCGGATTATAATCCAGTTTTTGCCCACCTATTTCCACATTTTATAATGAGCTAACACTCTAATCACATTCATAAACAATAACATCAAATTAGGAAATACATTAGGAAATATAACTTTAAATTAGGAAATAAATTTTAAATATGTTTATATCACTGCATTTAATAATAATTAACCAGCTTTTCCAGCATCAAGTAAACCAGCATTAAGTAAAAAGAGTGAGAAGTCAATAATGCTATTTAGGTAGCAACTTAATGTGGAATGTTTCGCTCGGATACTTTTTATAATCCAAAATTTAACGTACAGATGTGATTCTAATCAGACTCATGATAAAATGAAAGGGTTAATCGTCAATGCATGTTCAGTTATTGACCCTTTGATTACCACATACACGGGTCACAGATGAGTGATGTCTACATCGTATATGCATTCCGGGTTGAGACAGGATCAAAGAAAAATTGCATACTAAATGCAAAATGTTAACAAGAAACAAAATGGCAGACGCACTATTAGTTCGACGCTTCAAAATTCAGCGTACTTTGTGACCGCAAACATCGTGCCTGTTGACGGATGGATGTGCAACTAAGCTAGTAGCTATTTTAGAGGAGAAATTATATGACTCAGCTGAACAGACTGATTGAGCCTTGAGAAAATAGATCCTTTGTGAATGTTGTGTTGTGCATCGTAAGAGCGAAAACTTCATACGGAATGATAAGAGTGAAAAAGAAACTCATGCGCACAACTTATGCAACCACAGAATTTCAGATAAAATGCATACTTTTGATAATTTCGTGCTGATATCGATACTTGCATGATATTTGGCTTCTTTTTTAAGGCTGGTTACACACACGACGGATTTTTCAGAGTGGAAAATTTACCGTCGCCGGCATTCCAATAGTAGTCCATTAAAATAAAGTAGAACTTGTACATTAGACGGAGGAAAAAACGATCGATTAATTTGCCGTCGACGGTAGCTCTGCAGCCGTCTGGTGCTACTGGAGCTCAGCGGAAATTTATCCGTCGTCTCGAACTAGAGGTCTATGCGACCCAGCGAACGTTTGCACACACAGCGGTTTTTTCTACCATTTGCATTGGACTTTCGTTGTGAATATGAATAGTTCCGTGAACACGAACGTTATTGATAATGAAATTCTGATTTCATTAATACGAGAGAGACCTGTTTTATGGGATAAAACTCAAGACATTTTTAAGGACAAAAACCCTACTCATAAAGCTTGGCATGAAGTTTGCCTTAGATTTCGAAGCGATTTCTATCAATTGGAAGAAAAAGAGAAATGAATTTAGTAATTATATTTTGACACATACCTAAACACTTAGTAGCCGAATACTTTTTAACAGTCTACAATGAAAGTTGGGTCTCGTAAAAAAATAGTCTGCAGAATAGTGCGGGACTATAAAATTTTCGTATTTCTGCTTAAATATTTTTAGAATTTAAACATAAACAGTATAAATGTGAATTGTAAATTTTTTGCGAAAGAAAAATCGATATGAATGCATTTCGATTAATTGAGTATTTGACATATCAATATTTTGCCCACACTCGCAGCCAAAATGCCGGAATTCGGACGCCCCAGACAAATGCAGGGGTTGTCCGTCCCTATAGAGCGAGTCCTGCTCTGTAGCAGCACAAGTTTTACACCTCGTAAGACAGGGTTCCCACTCTTTTTCCAGAATAAAAATATTAAGGACTTTCTAAGGACCAAAGTAACTTTTTATAAGGACCTACTTGAAATACACGGCATAACGACATAAACCCTATTTCCTAAGGAACATATTTTAATGATTATGAACCAGACAAGGCATGTTCAATAAATGCCCTACAATATTTCAGAATTAAGTTTTAAAAAATGCCTAAAAATTAGTAATAAGATATTTCTATTTGACAAAAACTAATTTTGAAAAGTGTACATCTAAAGCTTTTTGAGTGACCAAACTAGAAATAAATTGTAAATAAAATACAATATTATAAACAGACTTTCTGAGGGTTTAAAAATGACTCTGAGATATATATATATATATATATATATATATATATATATATATATATATATATATATATATATATATATATCAGAGTAATTTTTTAAACCCTCAGAAAGTCTGTTTATAATATTGTATTTTATTTACAATATTTTTATATATATATATATATATATGCTATACCCGACGTTGCTTGGAAAGAAAAAAGTTTTAGACTTTTCTATTACATTCAATGCAAGGAAAATTAAACTTCCATAAGTAACTGAATTATCTACAAACTCCCCATCCTCCATTCTTCATTTAATTAAAATCTGCAGGACTGTTAGGAAGGGCAGCTGACTTTATATTTTAAACTTTTTTCAGTATTTCAGTATGTGAAAGATGTGATGAGGCGATTTAGATCAATTATATAATTGATTCATTCATACAAGAAGTAAAATGCTCGGGATCTAAATCTGACCTCATCACATCTTTGTAAAAGACAGAGAACCATAAATTTATATTCAACGGATATTGTTGTCTTGTACGGTGGTCTCGGGCGGGGTTCTGACCCCAGTTCCAGATTAGAACTCTGTCTCCGTACTTGACATTAAATAAGAATGTACCTTTGTGGAGTTATGAGTCCCTAAGGGACAGTGCCCAATTAGAAGGGATAAGGTTTTCCACGTTGGCGGTCTCAAGGCGGGGTTTAAGCAGACCAATTAGATTCTTACAACTATCCCGATTGGATGATAAGAAGGAAGAGGGAACAAGGATGAAATTAATAAAATAAGAAAGATCGAAAAGAAAAGGTGAAGGTGTTCGATAGTCGAGACGAAGAGATGAGTCCGACAGAAGAGGTTCGGAAGTCGAGACGAGGAGAGAGTCCAACAGAAGGTGTTCGGTAGACCAGACGAAGAGAGGAGTCCGACGGAATGAGTTCGAGAGTCCAGCCAAGTCCGACAGGAAGTGTTCCTGCATCAAATAGCACGGCCGCACCCCAAACACTCAGGAGGAAGCCCCTGACCAGACCGACGAAAGATCCATAGATACCCATCAACCAGTAGTGTTCCGGGCACACCATTTTAACTCCCCAAAGGTACCCCCTTTTACATACATTTTGAAATTGAGATTAGGTCCTCTTATATTTACATAATTAATTAAGTATTAAAAAATTATTTTCAGAACTAATTTAGAAGATGTTGATAAAGCATATTTTATTAAAATTAGCATCAGTTTTGTATGTACATAGATGTACATATAATAAATTTATCAAGCTAGTTTCGGATGCTGTTTATTTAGCTTTTAGTTTAATTTCATATCTTATGTCTGTAGTTCCTCAGATCCTGTGGTTAAATTTAGTACTAAAATACTTTTACACAACGCAATCAAAATAAAATCCCACTATACATTTTATCACAGGTTAATACTCAAATAAAAACGAGGACTACACGAGAAAAGATTATTTATTGATCAAATAATAAGTAACTAAGAAAAAACTGTCCCATAAGAAAACTGATAGGAAATCAAGTGACGACGGTGGATCACGTTGATGGAGAAATTGATCACATTCCATTTGAAAAATTAAGGAGTTTTTAAGGACCTTTGACAAAAATTAATTAGTTTTAAGGGCCCTTAAAAATGAAAGCTAAAATTAAGGAGTTCTTAAGGACTTTTAAGGACCGTGGGAACTCTGTAAGACTACGGCGACGGAAATATTCTCGCCGTGTGTTTTAACGTTGATTTCGTTGATCGGCGACGGCAAATTCTCCGCTCGGTAAAATATCCGCTGCGTGTGCAACCAACCTAAAGTTCAAGCATGTTCCATAATGGTGAAAAATATACTGTTCTGATGACCGGTATTGGGGAGAAAAAAATCGTTCGGGATAGACAGAATTGCTCGAGGAAACAAACAGCTAGTTGAATTTTGTAATTTTTCTCCAAGATCTGAAAGCACATGTTTAGTTATTGACAGCGAGAGAAAGAAAATATGATTATTTTTCAAATACAAGTTATAAATATTCTTTGTATGTTTTTTTCATTTATTAATAATATTAATAATTTATATCTGTCTGCTTTATTTTAAACTGAAATTTTATTCAAAGCGGCAATTGATTTTTATTCATTTATTTGTATTTTCCATAACGAATCACCAGCATTTTGGGGTTCGAATTAAAATTTAAATAGAAAATGAATTTTTGTTTTTCAAGATAATGTACTCACACATATATTTAAATATGAGTGTATTTGTATTATTTTATACATAGCACACTTTCATTTACAACACTATAAAGAAGTGTTGTATGAATTAGGACACACTACTTGGTGTCCTAATTCATACATCAGGAGCATTAATGAGCCTACTTCCTCCCCCCCTCCTGCCAGGGGGGGATGCCTGAGATTCAGTCTTTGCATATAGATATATAGTCGAAAAACATGGGTTTTAAAACAAAAATAACAATATTTCAAAATGAACTACCCTAAAAGCGTCACTACAAAAGTTCCAATGTTTAAAATTCTAAATGAAATGAGTAACCATACCTAATATCTGTGTAAAAATCATGCTCACAGCAATTTCAAAGTTTTATTTGCTGATAAAGTGCTCCAGCCAGAGGACACCAAGTTACTATTGTCATCTTCTTCCTGTTATAATAAATCCTAAAGGCTCCTCCACACTATGGTCCACTGCAAGCCATCACCACCGTCTGGAGGGGGTATGGCTTATTGTGGTCGATGGTGGCAGACGATAAAATAGCCTTGGCGGGTGATGGCTACCGAGGCAGGTTTTCTCCAAAGATCAAGGCAGCCAGATGAGCAACTAAAGTGTGCAGTAGACCCTACGGACGAATCTACGCACTCGGCTCATTTAGTGGTCCAGCGTGTGGATGCAACCTGTGAACTATCGTTGAAGGTCACCATCAGGAAGTGGGGAACAATTGGCCATAGTGTGGAGGCTACATAATATATTATTGTTATACGTAATGACATCTCTTCTCCGATGTAACCCGAGATGTATAGCAGTCGTGTACAGAGGAAAAAAGGTAAACTCTCTTTGCGCGAGGTTTATTTTAGCACCGACAAATGTTAATCGTTGTCAATCCGATAAATGATAACTGTTGACTGCTGTCTCTACGTACTCTAGTGAATTGATTGTCTTATGATGTTATTGCTTACGGTTTTTAGCAGATTCACCATGCAGTCGCCAGTGGGCACTATTATTTTACATTTTCTAATTAGCTGGTCCGCTACAAGAAGCTTTGCTGTTATTAGTCATTAGGGGTTAAAAATTAATTCCTCGGAACTTTAATCAAAGGATTTAATTTGTCTCAGGGGAACCTAGTTAACAACTTTTTAATGTCAACCTCATCCTGCGTCAAGTCAATTTACGATCTTTTAGTGTCGAAAAATTAAGAAGTAATTGCTTCTGCAGACGCTACTATTCCTTTGTCGGAATGATAGAACTTGCTTGGGGCACGTTTACCAATGACGCAAAAAACTTTTTTAACACGTTGACTGCCATGGGGGTCACCGGTAACTGGAGACTCGAATTAGCTACATACATAATTATACATAAGTACGCAATTATAGTAAATATGGATACTGATAAATGTTTCAGTAATACCATTGTTATTATAATGGTTTGAAGAAATTAATGCAATATAGAATGTGCAAAAATAATTTTATGAGTACATGAAAAATTTACATTTTAACAGTGTCTATTGCGATGAGTCAGATTGAAACATTCAATGTAAAGAAAAGGTGAATCGACGCAATCGGAACGATATGTCTTTACATTTTTAGTCAAATTCTTTGTTCTAGTTACTCCTAGCTGTTTTGAACGCTAAAAAATGAGAGTAATCACTTAGCAATCGAAGATTGTTTGAAAAAAGAAAAAGACAGTCGTAACGATTGCCTACTGCGCCGTGGGAGTCACCGGTGAACCCTACCACGAAAATTGTTTCAAGCATGATTTTATAACTCATTTTATCTGCTGCAAATAATATGTCAGCATAATATGCATCGCATAATGAAAAGTCGTCGGTGCCTTGGGCAAACCATCGAAAACGCGTCTGGTAGTCAACGTGTTGATAACTCGGTTGCAGTTTTCTGTTAAGCATTCACACATACAGCACCATTTTTGACCATCTTATTATAGAAGCACCATATAGGCGCTAACATTACTCGGTACAACACAAGCAAACCAAGTGTGTCATTGTGATTTAGAAGCAGAGACCAAGAAGAAGACGCCCATGCTTGGTCTGCCATCATGTGAAAATACTGCAGACATGAACAGATATTAGAGGCCATTAATGAACTCATCCGAACTTTGGTTGCCTCGAGCAACGAAATCGCAAAACTCCGATCACGAGTTCGCTGCCTTTGCGAACTGATCTACCACAGTTCTAATTACGAATTTAGAATAAGGAGTTTAGTATTATATCCATTAGTTCTTAATTGCCAGCATATCATTTTAAGGGGACAAGAGACCTCAAATTCACCGGTTTTGACCAATAAGAAATGTATTTTTTGTTCTGAAAAAATCAAAATTATGCATACGCTTCATTAAAAACATACATTTTTCGAATAACATGAATATTTTAATTAAAAAGAAAGTATATCTAGCAAAATGAAAATTGAGAACAAATGCTGAAAACCCTACGATAGCAATTAACAAAGGTATGAAAAGGCGAAAAATAAGAAAAAAAAATCCCCTATATAATAATAGACTAAGTTATTTGTCCGTCTGTCTTCGAATTTATGAAACGATTGGACTTGGAATGGACAGGGGCATCCATATAGAGCAATTTCGTGCAACGTCACGAACCACTAAAATGCCCTTCCTATTCATTTTCACGTTTACAACAGCCAATAGGCAAACAATAAACTGCCCTTTCACTTGAAACTAAAGTCTGAATTGTCATAAGTTGAGATGTGCCCTGAATCGCCTTAAATAATCTTTATTTTCCGCAACATAAAAATTAGCCAATTTAATCACCAAGGCGCTACACGCGTTGGTGACTAAAATTGTCCAAACCAAAACCATGTACCAGTAAAATGCTGAGCTGACAGGCGAAGTTTAGGATTCCATGCATTATCTGTTCTTTGAATAAATATCTACTCCTAATTAAGATTAAAAATGAACGTTAGAGTTTAAAATTTTATTGCATTAAATTTTTATCATTGCATACATATATAATTAATTTTTTGAAATCTTCACGCTTTTGTAATTATTTTAAGGGGGCGCATGATATTTAAATCTTCAAAAATTTGAATTTTATATCTTTTAAATTTCTGGCCATATTTGAATCGTTTAAAACAAACCCCATTGAGATATTCCATTCAGAATTCTAAAACTGTACAATGTTTGTACTGGATACAATAACTTTCAAGCCGCGGTAGCTCACTTGGCAAAGGCGACGGTTCGTAATGTAGCCTCCACACTATGGCCAGTTGTTCACCACTTCCTGATGGTGACCTCGAACGATGGTTCACGGGTCGCATCCACACGATGGGCCACTAAATGAGCTGAGCGCATTGATCCAATCGTAGGGTCTACTGCGCACTTCAATTGCACATCTGGCTGCCTTTGATCTTTGGAGAAAATCCATCGTCCACCAAGGTTATTTTATCGTCTGCCGCCATCGACCACGATAAGCAAACCCCCCTCCAGACGGTGGTCATGGCTTGCAGTGGGCCATAGTGTGGAGGGGCCTTTACGATGTTATTGCTTACGGTTTTTGGCAAGTTTTTACCTTTGATCTTTGGAGAAAAACCACCTCAGAAGCCATCGTCCGCCAAGGCTATTTTACCGCCTGCCGCCATCGGCCACGATAAGCCAAACCCCCTCCAGACGGTGGTAATGGCTTGTGGTGGACCATAGTGTGAAGGAGCCTTAAGAAAGAGGTTGTGGATTCGGAACCAAAGCTGGTGTAAGAACTACTGTGTTTTTTAAAGGTGACTGGGGCATGGAAAATACGTTCGTGGTCTCGATGTCCTCCAAGCTTGAAGGAAAATATTAATTATTATTTAAGTAATCAAGTAGTATTCCAAGTAATAATATGGAAGAACTATTTCGGCACCAAGTAGAAGAATATTTCAATTCCAAGTAATCTATATGGAAGAGCTTTATTACAGTAATTTTAAAATTCTATACATTATTTACATTAGTAGTAATACATAGTTATCCAATTTTAGTTTCCTTGGTGCTTTTAAAATTTTTGTAAAACAAGACAACCTTTTTATACATGTATCGCTCACAGAGCCAAATTCAACAGAAGAAGAAATCGGAATTAACAAGCAGAACTCATATATATATATATATATATATATATATATATATATATATATATGTGTGTGTGTGTGTGTGTGTGTGTATATGTATGCAAGAACGTTGGCGTTTCGCGCCCAAAGTTTTCGGTTACAGTGAAAAAAGGAGTGGCTGGAAATATTTCCATCAAAGCTCTCAATCAGTACCTCTGGGTGTGGCAGGCTGAATCTAATGTAGCTTCCACACTATGACCAATTGTTCAACACTTCCTTATGGTAACCTTGAACGATGGTTCATGGGTTGCATCCACACGCTGGGCCAGTCAATGAACCGAACGCAATGATTCGTCCATAGAGTCTACTGCGCACTTTAGTTGCGCATTTGGCTGCCTCTGTTCTTTGGAAGTCCCCTCCACATTATGGCCCACTGCAAGCCACGACCACCGCCTGGAGGGGGTTTGGCTTATCGTGGTCGATGGCGGCAGACGATAAAATAGCCTTGGCGAACGATGGCTTCCGACGTGATTTTTCTCCAAAGATCAAAGGCAGCCAGATGAGCTACTAAAGTGCGCAGTAGACTCTAAGGACGAATCCACGTGTTTGACTCATTTAGTGGCCCAGCGTGTGGATGCAACCGTGAACCATCGTTCAAGGCCACCATCAGGAAGTGGTGAACAATTGGCCATAGTGTGGAGACAACAGGAGAAATACCGCCTCCGAAGCCATCGTCCGCCAAGGCTATTTTATGGTCTGCCGCCATCGGCCACGATAAGCCCCTCCAGACGGTGGTAATGGCTTACAGTGGACCATAGTGTGGAGGGGTCTTAAGGGTGATCTGTTTGGTCCCTGCTTCAAATTTGTGAGGTCCCAATTGAGCAAAGTCGTTTTTTTCATTCTGTTAATGTGTTTGTCAATGAAACAGGTGTGCTTTTGAAAATAGCAAAGAACTTTCTCGAGTTACAGAGAATGATTTATTTACATAAAACGTCGAAAACAGCTGCTAAAATATTGTATAATTTTAAATAATTGTCTTATATAAACAGACCTGCCAACTTTTGAATATTGAAAATAGTAGCACTTGACAGATTATGAAAAAAAAAATAGTAGCACACTAATTTGCGAGGTAAGTTGGATGGCGAGTTTTTACACCATAAATCCTGGGCAATCGCCCGCGTGCCATAACATAATGCGCATACTAAATGATTATGTGTATGCTTACTGCTCAAACAAAATAATCAATTCTACTAAAGTATCTAAATTTCCATAAAATTTGAAATAGACAATATTTCATTTTCAAAATATCATATACAATTATATACATTTCTGAACTGAAAACCCCTCATAAAAAGTTAGATGAAGTATTTTATTTAGATTTATTTTAGTTGAATTTAAATGTTATTTAACACCTTAACGTTTTTATTGTAAGAAATAACAATTTCTAAAAAAAATCTCAGAAATATACTGAGGGAAGGACACAGAAATATACTATTACATTGTAACCAATATTATCAGGCAAAAAATCAGATTTTTAATCTAATAATTTCTACTTTCGAGAGAGTATGGTATCGCACCGTAGTTCCACGAAATTGATAAGAAAAATTTTTTTTACTGATATCCTCATATCGCTTGAGAAAATATATAAATTTAATTTCATTTTTCCGATTCGATGTAATTTTTTATTCTTGTATATATTTTTTGACCGATTTTCGTAGGTTCGTAATTATTTGCTAAATTCGTAGAAACTAGGATTTTTTCGTAGCAGTTGGCAGGTCTGTATATAAATAACTTTTTTAACGAAAGTGAAAACCGATAGACAATTTTGTTTCTAAAGATAAAACGAAAAATTAGAAAGCAACTGTTTAGCATGCTGGTCATTAGGAACATTTTAGAGAAATTTTTAAAGTGCTCATTAAAAAAAAAAAAAAAAAAAAAAAAACTAACTAAATGCGCATTTTTTAGTTTTAATACGAGTAGTGTATGACTCCAAATGCACATGTCTGACAAATCTCTTTTCGGTTGAATTCCTTTTCTATATTTCAAAATGTAAGTATGAAGAATTTTAAACCTGATTTCTTCATGAAATTTTTGATTGTTTTTACTCCTTGTTACTAAGTCATTTTTTAAACTTAAAATATACTTCGGAATATTTGAAAATAATTTGGCAGCTTCGGTATATCCAAAACCAATTTGTTGAAAAGTTGCACAGCAAAAGTAGAAATGCTTTTCATTTTTACTTTCTAAAATCTAATTAAAAATGTCTACGAATTTTGGTAATTTATAAACATTTTTAAACAAAGTATGTGATATCACACTAGTTGTTACCCCCTGTTTCGAAGGGCAATAAGTCTCGTGTAGTAAAACAGACTGTAGCGTTCCAAACTATTCTATTGCTTCCTGCTATTTCTAATTTTGTTTCTTATTTTTTTTTTTTTTTTGTTAATGTTAATCGGATGTTTTTCAAATTAGTAAAGCTTCACAACGAATCATTGAACAGGTTTCGAACTCTATGTACCACCGTCCTTATAAAGCTGAAAGGTTTCCAAGCCAGCGATGGGATTCGAACTCGCGAAAGACCATCGTAGTGTGTAAAATGAACATTGTGTGCCATGTTATTAACCTTTGAAATTTTATTCTTAATTTAAAACCTAGAAAACAAGGATAGTGTTCGACATCCGGAAGTGTGGGAAATATATAGTTATTAATCTCGGAAATAAGTACTTTAAAAATAAATTGTTTCTAAAAAACGTTTAGATTTTAAGACATACTTCATTGCCCGTGTATTCTTTCCTGATTTCTGTCGTGCAAATATGGTCTACATAGATTGCCAGCTAAAGTCGCAATAATGTAGCCTCTACACTATGGCCAATTGTTCACCACTTCCTGATGGGGACCTAGGACGATGGTTCACGGGTTGCATCCACACGCTGGACCACTAAATGAGCCAAACATGCGGATTCGTCCATATGGTCTACTGCGCACTTTAGTTGAGCATCTGGCTGCCTTTGATCTTTGGAGAAAAACCGCCTCGGAAGCCATCGTCCGCCAAGGCTATTCTATCGTCTGCCGCCATCGGTCACGATAAGTCAAAGCCCCTCCAGACAGTGGTGATGGCTTGCAGTGGACCATAGTGTGGAGGAGCCTTTAAAGAATAATTACTAATAATATTGACACCTATTAAATCGTTCACCATATTGAAAAAGAGGAAGTGGTTCATTCCTTATGTAGCCTCCACACTATGGCCAGTTGTTCACCACTTCCTGATGGTGGCCTCGAACGATGGTTCATGGGTCGCATCCACACGCTGGGCCACTAAATAAGCTGAGCGGATTGATTCGTCCATAGGGTCTACTGCGCACTTTAGTTGAGCATCTGGCTTTGATCTTTGGAGAAAAACCGCCTCGGAAGCCATCGTCCGCCAAGGCTATTCTATCGTCTGCCGCCATCGGTCACGATAAGTCAAAGCCCCTCCAGACAGTGGTGATGGCTTGCAGTGGACCATAGTGTGGAGGAGCCTTTAATAAGCCCCTAATGGTCAGTATTCCAATTATCAATACAGTTCAGCACCCTCTACAAAAGGTGTCTTTGAACGGGAGAAGGTATGGATGAAATATTAGTATCCTGAGAAGAGTCCAAGCCACCATGTACCAAGAAAGCTCCCAACTCGCCCTCCCTCCTAGGTGTAGCTTTATATACATTTTCTACGTCATTAGGCCCTCCTGTAGCTACCAATTAACCCTAAACAGCGTCACCTATCCGGCTGCATAGCAAAATACGGATTCTGGGAGCCATTACGCACAGGAAGTGTTTTGTTTATCCAAGTGGCATCAACAACAGCATCATAACTTTTAAGGAAACTAAAAACTAAATGCATTTTACTGATGAAAATGGTGTCCTTTCAACTTGCGCGCACTGTAAATAATAAAAATATTGCATACATTGACTTCAAATTTTCACAGTAAATGCATTACAGACCTGAATGAATCTTTACCTACTTTTTTCATTGTTGTTTATTTTATTTAGTATTTATAGCATTGAGATGGAAATTTTAAACAATATTTTAGGTTTTTTGAAAATTTAATCTCCTGGTGTCATATTTTTTATAGTTTTTTAACAATTTAAATAGGTGGAGAATGATGAATAATAAACACTGTTTGCAAAATAAATAAATAAATAAAAAATATTAATGAAACTCCCTTTGTGTTTGCTATAAGTCTGACCGCAGTGTGTAAAATTTTTTTTTAAATTATTGAAGCAATTCCTGAACTTTTCACTTCATAAAGAAATTTCTTACTTTTTAGAAATAAAGTAAATCTAGCAAAGGAAATTAAATGAAAATTGAGAACAAATGCTGAAAACCATATGTATTTGCGATAGCAATTAATAAAGGTATGATAAAGCATATGATAAAAATAAGAAAAAAAAATCTATTTATAATTGCTTAAATGTAATCTCCCTGAATCTCAAAAAACAAAAAAAAGGGCTTAAAGCCCCCCTTTTTTTTGAGATTTTGAAGAAAAAACTATAAATAGTTACATTTATCACTTTGGTTGTACAGGAGACTCAAACTGACTTTTTACAATGAGAGCAAAGTTAAACTTTCCTGTGGTATCAATTGATATCACATTGATTCTGATTTCTGCTTGAGATAACATAAAATAGGATAAGATTAAAAAAATGCCAGTTATAGATCACAATCTGCGACATGTTTTGTAGCCTTCACACTATGGCCGATTCTTCACCACTTCCTGATGGTGACCTTGAACGATGGTTTACGGGTTGCATCCACACGCTGGGCCACTAAGTGAGCCGAACTCGTGGATCCGTCCATAGGGTCTACTGCGCACTTTAGTTGCGCCTGTAATCTTTATTGCGCCTCCACATTATGGTCCACTGCAAGTCACCACCACCCTCTGGAGGGGCTTTGGCTTATCGTGGCCGATGGCGGCAGACGATAAAATAGCCTTGGCGGACGATGGTTTCGGAGGCGGTTTTACTCCAAAGATCAAAGGCAGCCAGATGCGCAACTAAAGAGTGCAGTAGACCCTATGACGAATCAATGCGTTCAGCTCATTTATTGGCCCATCGTGTGGATGCGACCCGTGAACCATCGTTCGAGGTCACCATCAGGAAGTGATGAACAACTGGCCATAGTGTGGAGGCTACATTAGACAAAATCCGCCTCCGAAGCCATCGTCCGCCAAGGCGATGTTTTCTTGTCTGTCACCATCGACCACGATAAGTCATACCCCCTCTAAAAGGTGGTAATGGCTTGCAGTGGACCATAGTGTGGAGGAGCCTGTACATATAATTCAAAAAAGTGTTGTCAATTGGTCTATTTTAATTTTTTTCTAATTATGAATAAACCATTCGACAAATAATTTTGACTTAGCACCAGTTACTCGCAAAATTGTTATCGAAATTTAGTTTTTTGAAGCATATATCGTGTTTATTGGCAAAATACTTTATATGGAAATAATCACTTTATATTTTCATTTATTTTAAAAGACGTAAAAATGTTCCAATACGTCTGCTTCAAATCTCTGTTCTAGATTTAAGTTTATTAATGTCTTTTAAATCTTGCAAAATTGAAACCACAACGCAAATCATCCCCTGTACACTGTCTACCAATAAGTGTTTGGACACCTATGCAAATGACGATATCTGCAGTCCTGAGGTATGGCACGGCCTCCGACGGTATACATCGTGTAGGAAACAGCATCGGCATTAATCGCACGCAGGATGCCGCGCAGTTCGGAGCTCTCTGATATCGAGAAAGGTATAATTATTGGGAATCACAAATGTGGTCGATCCTTAAGGGACATATCTAGCGATTTGAGGTACCCAAAATCGACAGTAACCTATGTGATTAAGAAGTGGAAGTTGAGCGGTGATTGTTGGATTGTGCTCCGAGTCGGCAGAGGAACGAAATTGGGAGATAGAGGCCGACGAGTGCTGTCCAGAGAAATTCGGAAAAACCGCACCCAACCGATGGTCCTCATCCGCGAGGAGTTTCAGCATGCATCCGGGAGTATTGTTTCAATGAATACCATCCGTAAGGAAGCACATTTGCTTGGTTTTCATGGTCGTGCTGCTGCCCATAAGCCTTTGATCACTCAGTCCAGCTGCTCGGTTAATGTGGTGCAAAGCACATCGAAATTGGACCATAGATAAGATGAAATGTGTTCTTTGGAGCGATGAATCAAGGTTCACCTTTTACCGTTCGGATGGCAGGGTCTTTCATCTGCCTGGAGAATGTCTCCTGCCAGAATGAATTGTGCCAACAGTCAAGTTCGGCGGAGGTGGATTTATGGTCTGGGGGTGTTTCTCCTGGTATGGACTGGGACCCTTCGTCTCCATTCATGGTAAGCTCAACGCCGATGCCTACTATATTATTTTGGATGACAATGTGCTTCCTATGTTGTGGCAGTTTTACGGGTCGGACCCCTGTTACTTCCAGGGCGACAATACCAGTTGTCATGTTTCGAGGTTAACCAAGGCTTGGTATGGTGCCAATGGAGTTCATCGAATGGACTGGCCTGACCAGACCTGAACCCTATCGAGAACCTCTGAGACGAGGTGGATCACCGATTTAAGGGGTGCACTACCCGTCCAAAAACGGTGAAGGAACTTGTATGTCTACTCTAAGCCGAGTGGAAGACAATACCACTAGCTGTAATATAAAGATTTGTGGAAAGTATGCCCCGGAGGGTTCACGCTGTAATTGCCTCTCGTGGAGGCCTACTAACTATTGATTTGAATAAAGTTAGTTTTTCTTTTCTATCACAGGTGTCCAAATACTTGTTGGTAGACAGTGTATATAGACGGAGAAGGTGGGGGGAGAGAATTAAGCTAATGAATTAAAAGAATAAAAACAAACGAAACTAAAATATACTTTACTGACAGAATAACTAGCATATTCAATAAAGCTGAATTTCAAACACTTGAGGAAACTGTGCACGTAAGAAAACATCTTTGATAATTATTAACTTAAAGTTATGAAACTTCGTACATATGTACAATGAAGTAAAACTAAACACATCACATTTAGAAACATTTTCTAAATCAGAAAACTTTTTACAATTTCAAGTTTTTAAAATGTTTTGTTAATTTTTAAAATGTTTCTTGCGAACTAAATTTCAATATTTTCTTTTGCCTTATCATTACTTAAAAATATCTTTTGAACAAATTCGGGTCTTATTTTGTTGATAGATTGAATAGTTAATTCATACGAAGTATAGATAGAATTTGTAAGAAGAAATCGGTCTTTCTACACTTATATCGAATTTTAATAATAATAATAATGTCGAAATCTCAAATCGATATCCAGATTTATTTTAATAATGTATTACCATTGTTTGGCAACAATTTTCTAGTAATCCATAAAAAATTCAGTATCAAGTAGCATTTTAAAAATTAATAAGAATTTCCTAAACAAATAATTGGCAGAAAACAATAAATGATTCTAAGAAAAAAGTTTAATGTGATTAATTTATTTATGCTCAGTGGCGGACTAAGGCTAAACCGGGGCCCTAGGTTACATTGTAATTCCGGCCCTATTTTTCAGTCATGACACATACTTTGCGTTTGGTAGTTTGGTTTTAAAACATATAGTATGTAGTTCTACTTAATTATCGGATTCCAAGAGAAAAAATGAAAAAAAAACTATATACACATACAAAAATTAAATAAATATTATTTATTAAAACAGACAATTATACTTAAACAAATATACACATATTGATTAGTTATATTACCTTTTATCTCACTTTTAATTCTTCAAACTCGCCAATTAGTTTGGCATAATTAATAGAGTTATTAAATAACTCATTTTCTATATATAGAGTAATGATGAACTATTTAATTTTTGTTGGAATAATGTGGATCTTAAAATTTTTTTTATTCTGACCATTACTGAAAATGAACATTTACCGCTTGCATTGCTTATTGGAAGGGTTAAATAAATTCTCAGAATTATGTTTAAATTAGGGAATGTTTCAATATTATTTTCCTGAATAAATGACCACATGGATACAGGCGAAATAATATTTTCTTAAATATAATATATATATATATATATATATATATATATATATATGTATGTATATATATATATATATATATATATATATATATATATATATATTATACATATTCGCAATAATATTATTTTCCTAAATATGACCACATGGGTACCGGCGAAATAATATTTTCTTAAATATATATATATATATATATATATATATATATATATATATATATATATGTCGGGTTCCACTAAACGACACTAGAGTCCTGAGTACATTTTCATCGCTTTATTCAAATCTCAGAGCACACTAATCATCAGTCATCTTCAATGACGTCGCACATTGGCGCCTAACTTTTAACAAAGGCAGGCTTAGCTGTCAAGGGTAGCCACAGCTCTGTCTGCGAAATGTGCACACTGCTCTCTGTTCTAGATCACTGCGCGTGAGCCGTATTAATGTGGCTAACTACTCATGCCGCGTCACTCTCAGTAAAGAATCCTTAGTTAAAATCTTTTTAAATTAATCTACAATTTAAATCCTGACATATATATATATATATATATATTCGCAATAATATTATTTTCCTAAATAAATGACCACATGGATACCAGCGAAACAATATTTTCTTCACTTATAAAAGGCTTACATTGTAATACTTTATTTTTCAGTTCTAGGTTTAAATCTTGTTCATAAAACTTTAATTCCTTTATTGAAGAGTCACTAGCATCACTATCATAAAAAATTGTTTTGAATTCATTGTTAATAGTTTTGATAAGCGCGAGGCTCTATCATGTTTACACACATGGACACTCGCGGGCGTGGATTCATAAGCACGGGAACGCTCGTCCACACTTGTCGGCTTTATCAATCAACGATTCGGCATAATTTGGACACGTTTCAGTAATAATTATGAGTATCACGTTTTTCTGTTAAATAAAAATAAAAATCCTAATTTTCGGGCCCTAGGCATGTGCCTAGGTTGCCTAGGCCTTAGTCCGCCCCTGTTTATGCTTCAATTTTCATGCGTACAAAATTTGATAACTCTAAAGGCCCCTCCACACTATGGCCCACTGCAAGCCACGACCACCGTCTGGAGGGGGTTTGGCTTATCGTGGTCGATGGCGGCAGACGATAAAATAACCTTGGCGGATGATGGCTTCGGAGGTGGTTTTTCTCCAAAGATGGCTTAAACAGAATTTTTTCAAGGGGGGTAGTTCATAATTTTTAAGGAGGTTCATAATTCTAAAAAATAATAGCCCGCTTAATTTCTACTAAAATTTTTATTTTTTCCATTTTGTCTGATCTCAAGGGGGTGTTTAAACCCCTATCCCCCTTGCCTACGCTCCTGGCTGTTATCATATTACGATTTCAAGTAAATCGATTAAAAAATCAAAAAAATTAATCATGAAAGTCGATGGTTATCTTAAAATTTGTTATTTTTTAATCTCTTTGCTTCAAATGTAATAATTTTCTTTAGTGATTAAAAAATCAACATACAACCTTTTTCTGTTACCATTAAACAAATTTGAAAAAAAAAAACAAAAAAACTTTAAATGAAAAAGTACCTAACATTTGGAAATTGTCACAATTAATTAACCTTTTCAATGGATGGGGAAAGCATATTTATCACAAATTTAATCAATTTATCAAATTAATTATCAAATGTCCATGGTTATTAATTTCACCATTGGTCGGTAAGACAGCCTGCCTATTCACTCATCATATTCTTCCGGTACACTGTTTTGTCCCCGACATTGTCAAAAATTCTCAAAGCCTAATAAAATTATTATTTAAAGCTTTTTATCATTATCTAGCAGCTTCGTACCCAGCCTTCGGTCTGAGTTTTAAAATATTTCGATGACAGGTTTAGAACCGCTATTAAAGATAATAAGTCGTATTAATAGAAATGCTGAATAAATCTCGTATGTTTCAGATTGTTGACGATTATAACAGTTTAATAGCTGAATCTTCAGAAAGTGCACTGTGTTGCCCGTGAGCCGCTGCATAATAATTCCCAATTCCACGACTTTTTTTTTAATGTAGGAGTCAAATTTCAAAATACTGTGGAGAGTAATATATGCGCACTGTTCTGAATAGCATAATTCATTTCCGAGATTGGATGTCTTTTAGTACTGATGTTTTACATACATAAAAATTAAATTTTAAACAACAAAACCTATGACGAAAACTTTTGGCAGTTGTGAAATAAAAACAAATTTGATAGAACATTGCAAGTTTTTAATTACTGAAAATAAAAATCTCGCCAAGAAAATAAAATAGAAATAAAATATGTTTTTCTAAACAAAAATTAGTTTAGAGGTTAGCAGATAAGAAAATAGTCTTATATGCATAAATGCCTTCATATATTTATATAATTTTATTTGAATTTAAATAGCATAGATACGTTTTTGTTTTTCCCGATGTTTACATGCTAACGACTAAATCTGCATCAAATTTGTGTCTTATATTAAATTTGCTCAAACTTTTTATAGTAAAATATAAGTGTAACCCTGAATTACATTACTGTAATACTAAAGTAAGTTTAACACTAAATTACATTGCTGTAATACTACTGTACGTTGATTAGCAACGTTAATATACCTTGCCATATCACGTGGCAGAATAGGAAGCAAGGGTTTTGACAGCAATAGTGCTAATTTTGTTGGTAGTAATAAATGTTTTCCAAAATTAAGGAACCACATAGTTTTGTATGAAACAGAAACACACATTCATATTGATAACCATATGAACATAAATATAACTATATAAAAGGATACGTTTTTATTTTCCTATGAGAGTCACTGAAATTTGTACTTTTTGTTGTTAGAATATTGTTGATAAACATTTCATTGTAACGTAAAAATTAACCAAGAATTAAATTTAAAATTAGTTCTCATATAAAAATGCTATAATTTGCGTCACATAGAAATGAAAGTGAATCACTTTATATCTAAATTTCCAGGTCAAATCGAATTGATACTACGCAGACGATGTTTAAATAATATAAAATAAGAAATGAATAAATGAAATACTTAAAAGAATGACATCATAATGAAAGAAAAATATCATTTTCACCTATTTATTATGTGATAAATTGAAAATTTTAATCTCTTGATTTTAACCGAGGAAAACTGCGTTTAAAACAATTACTTGGGATGACGTCACATTGCTAGAAATATTGCTCCTTTCACTTAGTTATGATGCGATAAATTAAAAAATTAATCGTTTGCGTTTAACCGGGGAAAATAATGCTTGGAATAATGACATGAAATGCTCGAAAAAGGTGGAAGGAATGGATTTCGAACGTTAATAATTTACAAAAACCTTCCTAGGGATATACTTAAGAATTTCCTAAATTTTCACGGCGATTGGATGCATGGTTTTTGAGTCTATCGAGTACAGACAGACAGACACAAATTCATATATATATATATATATATATATATATATATATATATAGATTATTACTTTTTAAGCCATTTTCTGATTTTTAATTCAATTTAAATATTTTTAAAACACATATTTATCACTTTTTCAAAATTTTTTCAGTTTCTCCTGTTTTCGATTATTTTAATTTATTATATTCACGTATTTTGTACGGATGTCTCTGGCCCCAAAAATATTTTGTTTTCTATCCATAAACTCCACTCTTTAGTTATTGTGCTATGAACTCACGAATCAACCCTTCTATCTCTTTACTCTGTTATTTGTTTATTTATTGCTCGTTGTCATTTTTGTGCTTACTGATAAAAACCTCTGGATTGAAGCGCCTTTAAAGCCTTTAATTTTACCAGTTTCATTTGTGCTGCGATCTATTAACAACACCAGAATATCAGCAATAATAATGTTATTAATAATAATAATAAACACATTAAACACATTATGCGGCTTTAAACTTGATTATAGAAAATTATAAAATATTATTACTAGAAATTAAGACCCAGTAAAGGATTCAACGCTTTAGCGGGACAGCAGTTATTTATAGATCGAAATCTTCATTTTCACTTTCGGAGGGAAATTCCCGTCTGCTGAAACCAATCAGCATCGAGCTGCTAGGAGAAAGGGTAATTCCCTCTTTTAGCGAACGAGACCAAAGCATATCTAGATGGACAGTATTTGGAATAAAAGAAATTTAAAGATATTGATTATCGTTTAATTAATTTAGACTATGTAAAAAATAAAAATAAGAATGACATCAATTTTCAAAGAAAAGAAAATTTTAAAGGATGATAAATACTGGAATTTTTCAAAATTACATCTTTTTTTACACTTTTAATTGTATTCTTTATAGAAACGTAAATAATTCGATTTCATAAGAAATACGATACTAAAAATTTTCAAAAATATTTTAACTAGAGACTTTTTTCATAAAAATTTAGAATCGTCACATGTATAGCATCCTTTTAGAACGTTTTCGATGAATTGCGCATTAATCGAACGACTTTAAAATATGCCAAGTTTTATGTCAAACACCGTAATTAAGTTTCCATAAATTTAGTATAGAAAAAATATGGAAAAAAATCAAATAAAGAGAATAGAAAGAGTATAGAAAAATATCAAATGAAGAGAGTAGAAAAAATATAGAAAAATATCAAATAAAGAGAAAATGATTTTTTTTTTTTTTTTTGGTAAAATTGTGTTATTTTGAAACTGTTTCAAAGAGCCGACAAAAGAGGGGAGGAGCGCTAAACTCATCTCATATAGCAGGGCCGACCCTAGGCAATAGGCAATAATTTAAGGCGGCAAAATTTAGGAGCGGCAAAACTGCCTGAACTAGAATGCGAATAGAAAGATAAAATAAAATAACACACAATCCACAAAAATATAATTAGATTACTGGAATCTCGAATTTTTTTTTTTTTTATTTTAAAATTTATTTTTTTTAACCTTATACGGCAATATTTTTGGGATTTACCTACGGCGACAAAAACACCAAATACTACACCGGCCCTGCATGTAGTTATTAACATACTCAAATATTCAACATAAATTATACTTACGGTGCTCTTGACTGTTGCGTATTATTTATTTATAGTTTTCTGGTTCACCGAAACCACGACATTCAACTACCCAGAGGCAACAAGTTTATCACATTACATAGACGAATCACTTTAAGAGAGTTTATGACGATCACTTCTAGTCTGGAGAAGAGAGAGAGAGTTTACGCATGCGTGTGGGAGATCAAGCCATTCAGTGGAAAGGGATGTTTATTAATTGAAGGTCTTTGCGCGAAACTTTTCGAAGGAAAAGGAAAAAAAGGAAGAGGAGAGGGCTTTTCTGGGACCCGCTAAACCGTTTGGTGTAGGGCAGGGGTAGGCAAATACTTTAAAGCGCGGGCCAAACTGAAATTTTCAAAATGTCTCCCGGGCCGGAGGACTATACTGCGTACGCTGTGCACACGCGAATGTTTTGGGTGTTTTTTTTCCCTGCCCAAGAAATTTTTTTGACAAAAACACTATAAGTATCATTTTAAAGCATTTGGGCGAGAAATTTGACGGTTAATAAAAGATAATAGTAATAATAAATTGTCTTACTTAGTTGTATATGCGAACAATTTGCGCCCAGCTTAATTTTTAAAGAAATATGATCCATTATATAAAATTAATGGTCTTTAAATAAATCAGTTAATGAAATATTTTATTTTGATATTTATCTATATCTTAATGATACAAATTACTTTATTCTGATCATAGTTATTATATTACATTTTGTTAATATAATAGTAAATAAAATTACAAAAAGAAAAGACACACATTAAACGTTAAAATAGAATAGTTTTAGTTAATGCGAAACGGGAAATCTGGAATGTTGATTTGATATTAATTCTTTAAATTTTGGATCCAAATCACTTGTAGCAATCCTTAATACTGAGTGTATATTTTCACAAGTAATTTGTGATCAATATTTATTTCTCGTGTAAATCGTTAACAAAAAAGTTATTTCACAAATATATGTTAAACCAAATAATTTGCATAAATTGAAAAAAAATTGCATACAGGATTTTTCAACGGGCCGGATAGAGTAAGCAAAAGTGCCGGATCCGCCCGGCGGGCCGGCTTTTGTCCATCTCTGGTATAGGGGATGGCATTTTCTCTAGTATTTGTATAATAATTTAAAAGGGAAAAAATAGTACAAAATATTTTACGAATTTTTATCTTTTATAGCTTCGAATCCTGGAACATATTTAATATTTTTTAAAATTAGATTTAAGAGCAAATAAAATGTATAAGATAGGAGTATATATTTTTAAAGCAAAATTGTGTTGAGAAACGATTTGTTATAACTATCATACAGTGCCCGATTATCAATATTTTAAGCCCAGGGCAGAGAATATGTTGTGGGCCCTTGTAGATTATTATTACATTCCAGTGGCGTGCGGTCCATATGTGCAGGGTGTGCACTGCACACCCTGGCAAAATTATGAGAGACAATAATTTTCTGCACCTATGTCTACCTATCTTTATATGGTATATAATAAATATTATTTATAATATATTCAAATATTATGTTGATTTGCTTGCTTGTATTCCCACAGTGCGTGTGGTACTAGATGCTGCACCACGTAGAGCGTTCAAAAGCAAAAGAACATAGGAAGTTCTAAAGTGTACGCACTGCGCACTAATAGAATATCACGCTTTATATGTATGGGCTACTGGAGAAGAACAGTAAACTATGGCACTGAGGAAAGTGCAGCTATTTTTCCTGCACTTGGCATTCAGAATCATCCGAAGGTACGGTTTATTAAGCGTGAGAGATTTACGTGCTGAAGCGGTTTTGGTTTTTAATGATTAACTGGCCATACGATTTTGCAGGCGGTTATGTTTAAATTTATAGTAGATGTTAAATTTATATTTCATAATATAGGGATTTTTAGTGTTGTAATTTCGGTGATGTATTTATTTATAGATAATTCGCTGAAAAACAATTTGGACAAAAAAGAATGAATTTATAACAGAAAGTAAATATTTTTCATGTGTTTTACAGACAGTATATAAGTTATATTATCACCATATGTTTTGTTTTTAAAAATTGTCAAGATGTTTTTTGCAGATTTATGATTTTGTAAAAACAATTAATAAAATAATTTACACAACAGAAACATTCTTTCTACTCCAAATTTTTATATAGATTTGTTTTACAATGAGCATCCTGATACACCACACCATATCTGGTTTTGTTTTTAAAAATTGAAATATATTTCGCAGAATATATGATTTCCAAATGAATAATAAACAATTAATACAATATTATTGTGATGCTCTCTGCACACGAGAACACGCAGGTCTTTCTATTTTGTATAGCTGTAAAATCTGCATCGATGACTGTGTACACAGATCTTTTACTAGGTTTGTCCACCGAGCAAGTACATCTTTTATGGTCACCCAGCTTATAAGGCGCTTATATGGTCGTTTCTAATGTCTAACATAATTAAGTTTTTTGAGGACAGTCAAAAAATGAATTGTAGAGTTTTGTTTTCTTGAAACGATTCTTCCTTTTTAATAAACATAGATTTTAATCTTATGAATTTAAGTTTTAAATATATCTTTTCTATATGGTTATTTTAGTTTTATGATTTCTTAGAATAGGAAAGTACGACCGGTATTCTAATGTATAGCAAAATCATGAGAATACATATCTGTAATAAGTCATCTCTTTTCAGTACTTTTCTCATATATGAAGCAAGTAAATCTCTTAGTACCGAAGTTTGGTCTTTTTTAGGTCATCCTTATTATGTTTTAAATGACTGTCTAATTAACCCATTAACGTGGCGTCCTCATTTGAGGACAGTCAAAGAGTTTTTTGTCTTTTGTTTTTTCATGAATACTATTTTTCTTATTTGAACCTTTAATAGCGTAACATATTCATAATTTTTTCATGTCCATTTATTTTTTCATTTCGTGAATGTTGTTATTGTATTTTCAAGCTGTGTTTGGATTTTATTCTGTCATATCAGCATAAACAAGGTAAATCCTTTTTACTCTTTTTTATATTGAAATAAATCTTTATCACGAAGTTCTTTTTTATCTTATATTTTAAAATGACACCTCCTCACTAATGATGACTTGATGTCATTTTAAAGGTGTTTAAATTTGATATTTTGTTTTATTTCCAGGTGTCTATAATAGCTTCTATGTTAGTATTTACTAATATATAGTCATCAGAAATATCCGGGTGTTAATGGGTTAATAGGAAATATGTGTTAAAGTGAACCGCTTATACAGTCATTTTCTTTTTCTTGTTACCGGTTATATGGTCAGTTTCATGTTTTCAACAAGTTTTTTTTTTTTTTTTTTTTTTTAAATTTAAGTCAATGCGAAATTGGAGAGGACTGAATTCAAGCCTTTATTTTCATCTCTTTTCCCCTTTCTTGTTTGTGTAGACTCATCATCGGAGTTTTCCACCTCTCTCAGTTCTCGGTCCCCACTGATAACAAGTGGATATCTTTCTGTTTATTGATTGAATTTATCTCTCTCATACGTGACCTCAGGTGTTCTTTTACTAATTCCGAAGCTGCAGATGATCATTTAAAGGCTCCTCCACACTATGGTCCACTGCAAGCCATCACCACCGTCTGGAGGGGCTTTGGCTTATCGCTGCCGATGGCGGCAGACGATAAAATAGCCTTGGCAGACGATGGCTTCGGAGGCGGTTTTTCTCCAAAGATCAAAGGCAGCCAGATGCGCAGCTACAGTGCGCAGTAGACCCTATGGACAAATCAATGCTCTCAGCTCATTTAGTGGCCCAGCGTGTGGATGCGACCCGTGAACCATCATTCGAGGTCACCACCAGGAAGTGGTGAACAACTGGCCATAGTGTGGAGGCTACATAAAAGCTATTCGGGACTTAGAAAAAGTTGTGTTAACAACCAAGAAAAGGAAGCCAACATAAATATCTGATTATTTTTAAATACATTGAACATGAATGTACGTATGTACGTGTGCTGTACTTTGATTAGTAAGGTAAGCTAATAAATTTCCCCCAAAAAAATATTGCATATTTTTAATGTAGTTTTTAATTCTCGAATTAATTTTTAAAATGTTCTTAAAAGTATAATTATTTGTTTATGAATACTACATGACCTTTGTGAGTTAATATGCTGTGCCCGGCACACTGCTGGTTGAGGACTGATCAGGATTGGGTATGTATGGATCTTCCGTCGGTCTGATCAGGGGCTTCCTTCTGAGTGTTTGGGGTGCGGCCGTAATATTTGATACAGGAACACTTCCCGTCGGACTGGTCTCCTAGACTGGAGTCTCGAACACGTTCCGTCGGACTTCTCTCCTCGTCTGGATTACCGAACACCATCCGTCGGACTCTCTCCTGTACCAATGCAGCATTCCATTACTATATAAGTGGAACTTGCAGCTGTAGGGGCCCATAAACTGTTTCTCGAGTGGTTTTGAGACTTTGATAAATCGTAAAGTTTGGAACGTCCAGATAGGTAGATATAATCTTGCCACAATCCAATAGGGTTGTATTGTACCACATATATGGTCACTCCGCTTATATGGCCGGATTTTTCTGGACCACTGAGCTGACCATATAACCAATACAGACTGTATATGTTTTTCTACATCCCCATGGTATTTATCCCACATATCTTTAATCTTCATTTGGTACCCCGGGTACATGACCCTCCTCTAGTTTTTGCCTTGAGCCCAATGGCAGAAAATTTTGCAGCTGTCTGCAAGAAACTATTAGAATTTTATACTCTGTCCGAAAAATTTAAAAACAATTTTAATGAATAAATTTGGTATAAAACTAGCAATGTTTAATCATTTTATTTGAAACATGCTATTTCTCATTATTTTTTTAAAATTCCTTAAGTTCTCCGCCGAACGCTGGCAGATTGGTTAGGGCGCTGATCGTCGGTACCAGAGTTCGTGGGTTCGAATCCCACTGTGGCATGGATGTTCGTAGTCGTTCGGAATTGACTTTAAGCTCCCCGGGTACATGACCCTCCTCTAGTTTTTGCCTTGAGCCCAATGGCAGAAAATTTTGCAGCTGTCTGCAAGAAACTATTAGAATTTTATACTCTGTCCGAAAAATTTAAAAACAATTTTAATGAATAAATTTGGTATAAAACTAGCAATGTTTAATCATTTTATTTGAAACATGCTATTTCTCATTATTTTTTTAAAATTCCTTAAGTTCTCCGCCGAACGCTGGCAGATTGGTTAGGGCGCTGATCGTCGGTACCAGAGTTCGTGGGTTCGAATCCCACTGTGGCATGGATGTTCGTAGTCGTTCGGAATTGACTTTAAGCTGTAGGTCTCGGTCTCATTAGCCCTCGTGTGCAAAAAACAGTAGACTGTAGGGCTCCAAACCAAACCTTAAGTTCTTCATACAATTCTATGACAAATTATAAATACAAAATCTCTAGCCTCCCTCGCTTCCTCTCTAAAAATAAAATTCATCATATGCATAAAAGTGTTCTCCCTATCAAAAATTTGGATACAGCTTCCAAAAACAAAAAGTTTGAAATAATGATACTCTGTGAAATTATGAAAATGAAATTTAGCTCACATAATTTGTATATAGAATAAAAACATGAAGTTTTTAAGTCTACAAAATTTATTTGTTTCAAAATTACCTCTGGATCTGAAAATTTTTGGGTCCCTGCAATCAGTGGGCTCTGGGCACGTGCCCTGCCGATAATATGGCGCTGTACAGTGTCAGTTACCTATTAGGCGGAGTAAGCAATTGCTTATAGACTCCATGATTTTAAGGGGCTCAGCAGCATTAGATTAAACTGTGTGTATATATATATATATATATATATATATATATATATATATATATATATATATTGTAACGATCCGTTAAATGACCATAGCGAAAGAAGAGCGGAAGGTGACCTTTCGCAGCGGACAATTACGGTTAGCGGTAGGTTGAAGAGTGTGGTCCTAACAATAGCCATTTGTGTACTAGGTCTTGTCAACAAACCCGCGACTTATGTATAGATATGTAAAAAATCTGCCTAACCGAAATTGACCACTGGGGCTGCAGTTTACGCAGTCTGAGAAGGGGCTTGACCAATTATAAACCTACATAGCCCTAGCGGGCAATTTAGGAAATTTCCAAATGAAAAGGAGATACACGCTGTCGGAGGCAGATTTTTCTAGAGATATTTTCTCACAGATGTTGACCTAGGTGTTACGGATCTTGTACATATAACTTCATGCTAGTTGACCCTGCAGTTTGTCCTGTCCCTATGATGAAGTGGGAACCCGTCCTCCAACGTTATCTTAATAAAAGTCTTTAGCTAAAACGGTATCATTTTTATGGCCATGACTGCAACCACCCATCGAGAAGTCCGTCTCATTACACACACACACACACACACACACACATATATATATATATATATATATATATATATATATATATATATATATATATATATACATATATATATATATATATATATATGTGTGTGTGTGTGTGTGTGTGTGTGTGTGTGTGTAAACATTCGTCCAGGGGCGTACAAAAGTTTGGGTGTTTAGGAGTTTAAACACCCCCCTTGAGCTCAGGCAAAATGGCAAAAATAAAAATTTTAGTAGAAATTATGCGGGCTATTATTTTTTATAATTATGAACCTCCCTTGAAAAAATTCTGCGTACGCCACTGCATTCGTCCTCCCCTTCAGTTTTCTTTTTTTTTATCAGTATATTTTTTTAAGATACATCATTGCCTATCCGATATTGCTAGTTTACATAAACAGGAATGGCGGCCTTGCAGCGAATGGATGTTTTAAAGGTGGGAATAAACCAGGGAATTTTGGGGAATAAACCTGGAATTTTGGGGAATAAACCTGGAATTTTGGGAACTTTGGGAAGAAATCATTTTAACAATGTTAACATTTATTTTTCAACAGTGGCTATTTATGAACTAGCATATTATTTCTAAGATATATTTTTTTTTTACTTTTGGCAATATATATATATATATATATATATATATATATATATATATATATATATATATATGTGTGTGTGTGTGTGTGTGTTTGTGTATAAGGAAAATTCTCAGGGGTTTTCAAAACTTGAATCAAGGGTAAAAATTCCCGCGTCATTTTCCATTCCCCTTTTTAACCAATAACCTAAGTTGACCACTGGGGCTACAGGTTACGCCCTCAGAGAAGGGGCCTGGCCAATTATAAACCTACATGGCCCTAGTGGGCAATTTAGGAAATTTCCAAATAAAAAGGAGATACACGCTAGCGGAGACAGATTTTTCTAGAGATATTTTCCCACAGATATTGACCCAGGTGTTACTTATCTTGTACATAGAACTTCATGCTGGCTGACCCTTCAGTTTGTCCCTATGATGAAGTGGGAACCCGTCCTTCAAAGTTGTCTTAATAAAGGTCTTTAGCTGAAACGGTATCATTTTTATGGCCATGACTGCAACCCCCCATCGAGAAGTCAGTCTCATTACATATATATATATATATATATATATATATATATATATATATATATATATATATATTCAAGAAATAATAACAATGAGCATTTAAATGATTTTATAATGGTACTTATATAATTAATTACCCTGTTAGTCTTATCAAACGCATAACTGGCTGCTTCAATTTTAATTGCTAATATAATAATTATATACATTATTTTTTTATCATTATTTATTATGTAAATTGCTTTATGTTAAAGGATTTTTCACTCCTTTTATAATATAAAAATAAATCATTAAATTTAAAATAACAGCTTATTATTTTTTGTGATGCATATATCATTTAAAGGTGTAATCAAATGACAGTGTTGCATTGTGTGTCCAATTTCTATACACACATACAC
>CM063509.1:96380659-96403159 GCA_032207245.1 Pardosa pseudoannulata | reverse complement strand
ATTGTACCATATGTTTAAGCAACGGTTACGCAAATCCGAGATATTGCGAACTAATGTTTGTTATTTTACAAATATAATAATAAATTGAAAAAAAAAGACTTTTTGTAGGTAAGATTTAAAACATTGATTTTATTTTATTGCAATAATTAAATTATTTATTTGTAGGCCTTTGTAAAATGAGTCAATCTAAAAAAAGAAAAGTTGATTTTTGGAGTGTAAAAATTTCAATGAGGCATGGACGGTAAAATACCTTTTTACAAACAGTGATAAGAAAGCAATTTGTTTAGTTTGACAGAAAACAATTGCTGTTTTCAAGGAATACAATTTTAACACACATTTTAAATCAAAACATCCAAAATATGCATCACTTTCTTTAAAAGAACTTCAAAGTGCAATTTAAAGTGCAGTAAGACAATTTATTATTACTATTATCTTTTATTAACTGTCAAATTTCTCTGTCCGAAAGTTTTAAAATGATACTTATAGTGTTTTTGTCAAAAACATTTCTTGGGCAGGGAAAAAACTCCATCCAAAACATTCGCGTGTGCACAGCGTACGCGGTATAGTCCTCCGGCCCGGGAGACATTTTGAAAATTTCATTTTGGCCAGCTCTTAAAAGTAATTGCCCACCTCTGCTATAAGGCATATAAACAATGATTTGTTTTTTTGATTGAGAATTATCTGTTTAGGCTGTTTTACAACCCTACCGCTACCGGTAACCAAAGGCAAAGGTTCCTCAATATCATTCTTAACGGGATTATCAAGTTCGAGTCTATATAGTCTTTGGATGGGTCTCAAAAGTTCAGTAGTCTCTGTTTTAACGCTTGCCAATCGTACATGTCCATCTCTACCAGGAATGGTTTTTAATACTCATGCCAAATTCCAACACGCACGTTTCTTGCTAGGATCTTCGACTAGCACGATGTCGCCTTCTTGAAGAGGGTTATGCCTGAAATCTCTAATAGCTGGCTGCCTTAACTGCCCTAGATACTCACTACGAAATCTTTTTCTCAAATGTACTCTCAATTGTTGCAGATGCGTGGCTCTTTTACTTAATCTTCCCTTTTCGACTATGTCGAGATCAGGCACACCCGTCCCCGGATTATCCCTCAAAAACATTTGGGGAGTCAATGGACTGATGTCTTCGATATTCTCCGACACATAAGTCAAAGGTCTCATGTTGACTACACTTTCACAGTCGCATAACAGCGTCCGTACTTCTTCGTATTCCAAAGAGGCGCGACCAAGTACCTTTCTTAATATTTGTTTCACCATCTGAATTAATCGCTCCCACCATCCGCCCCACCATGCGGCGGATGGTGGGTACACACTCAATAATTTGTTTATCTCCATACTTCTTTAAAGTCTGAATGATGAGAATGCAGTTTAGAATCACGTTGAATTCATTTAGAAAGATAATTCAAAGTTTTCTTACCTATGTAGAAATTATTTGTAAGTTCTTCCCAATTTTTTTTTCCACGGTAATTAATAGAAGTAAAGGAATGAAACTATCATTTTTACTACACCCTGGGGTAGATAGAATTTGTTTTTAAAACCTGTGATAAAATTTTCATTGCAACAAAAATAATCGATAGATT
Organism: Pardosa pseudoannulata; assembly: GCA_032207245.1. Lineage (NCBI taxonomy): Eukaryota > Metazoa > Arthropoda > Arachnida > Araneae > Lycosidae > Pardosa > Pardosa pseudoannulata. The sequence continues at coordinate 96,401,561 of CM063509.1, read as the reverse complement.
AAATTTAAAATTATGACATATGTACCTAATCTATTATTTAAGCCAATATAAAGGAACATTTTTTACGTGATATCTAAATTTAGTGATAAAACGTATGGAAATAATGCAGATGATATTTAAATCATTTAAAATAAGAAAGGATTAAATGAGATAGTTAAAGGAATGACGTCATAATGCTAGAAAAAATGTTATTTTTACCTATTTATTATGTGATAAATTCAATAGCCTGCTCTTAACCGGGAAAAATAGGGCTTGAAATAATGGCATTAAACGCTCGAAAAGGGGGAAAGGGGTGGATTTCGAACATTGCTAACCCTAACTCATCAAGAATCCAATGTGACTGCCTCTATCCATTCCAGGTACAACCACTTCATAAATTCGAGGGCAGACGGACATATAACTTAGGCTATTATTATATAGGGGATTACTGCAGTGAGGGTAACAAATGCTTACAAAACTGAGCGTTTCTTTTAGGCATTTCATGTTAATAAGTGATCAGATTTGTAAAATTTTTGAGAAACGTAAAATAAATATCTTACGTTGTATACTGTTTTGCAAAAAGAAGTCTATAGGGTTCGGCATCTTAAATCTCTGTCTAGGGCGACAAAACTGCTATGCCTGGGACAGCAAATTTCAAGAATGGTATATTGACTCCAGCTTGTAAACAAATTTAGTATTTGGAAAAAAATGAAAGAAAGAAACAGGTAAAAAATATTTTACAAAATATAATTCCTTATAAACAATTTAGACGCCTGGTGTTCGGTATATATTGTAACGATCCGTTACATGACCCTAACGAAAGAGGAGCGGAAGGTGACCTTTCGCAGCGGACAATTACGGTTAGCGGCAGGTAGAAACGGGTGTGCCTAACAATACACGTTTGTGTACTAGGTCCCGGACTTAATTGAAAACTGTCCGTGTGCTGGAGCCAGCGCGTCTGAGACTTTGTGAGACTATTGAGTGAAAAGACTCGGGGACATGATTGTAAATTGAGCTACATTACAGTGCCACCTGTGCGCCCATTAGCGGTAGCGAAAAAGGAAATTAAGTTGTTTGGGTCGGCTGATTTAAAGACGGCTTTTCGGACACATCTGGAAACGAAACAGCTGATTAAGGCGGAAAGTGACCGCAAGATTGCATCATCATGGTTCTGGAAGGTTCCAGAAGAATCGGGTGAAGGGAACCGGGACCACTATAAAAGAAGAGTGGCGGAGCCAAGACGGGGGATTTTCTTTTTGAGGCTTCTTCTTGAGAGTTGCTTTCGGAGCTGTTGTGTGGAGCTCGAGAGGAGTCCACTCGTCTCTCCGATTTCCGGAGTTTGCTTGTTTTAGAGACCGCCAGCGTCTCTGTTTGCTAAGAAGTCGACTTTCGACTTTGGGATCCCATTCCCGTTATCTTACTATTTTTTTTCTACTTCGTGCATAGAAGTAGGTCGCTGAGAGTGACCCTTGCTCTCATTTTGGATCGTCTTGCATCCCGAGTTTCCTCAACGAACTACAGCGTGATACGCACTCTGAGCGTTTGAACCTTGGTGTGAAAGCCGATTGTACTAATCGTCAGCCCGGAGGTTGTAGTGTCAGCGTTTCATAACGGCACTAATTAGCGAACTGTTCCAGTGATTTAGAAGACCTAGCCACATTGTACCCAGTACCCACACATCGTAATTGTGTGAATGTTATCTCCGCACGAAATCCCAGAAGATTTTATCTACTGAACCTGTACATAGCTGTACATAATTTATTCACCTGAATAAAATATTTAGTCTAGATTAAACAGTTTTCTAGCCTGTTTCATTGGCGTCTTCGCCGACCATATCTCCAGTACGTTACCATATCAACGTTCCCCTAACCTCATACGCGCAATGGTTGTATCCAGAGCGCCCCTTTCTTCTCTTTTTGTATTGTAACCAGTGTGTGAGCGTTCGGACCCCGTCTGGCAGGTCGAACCGTTGTCCGCGTCTCCCATGGGATTGCTTGTTTAGAGTCAATTGCTCTTTTATATCACTGATATGTATTTTGATTGGCAGAGCTCATTGAATTTACATGACCATATCATATTTTTGTTAATTAAATTTTTTGTTAAGTTTTTAAATACAGTCCACCTTATTATCGTCCTCAACATCTGGTATAAAATTATCTTAACACTTTTCAGGAAAAAAAAAAAAGAAAAAAAAAAGAAAAAGATGCACCACGAAGCCTTAAAAAGATGTAATGTAAATTGAATATTAATTGATATGCATATAGTATTGTGTTACGATGCCCCAAATCTACCCGAAATGCAGGCTCGTTCGGTGAGACTGCAAGGGATAAATCAAGAGTTCTCGGGTAACAATAACAGACACATTTATTGCACGGATGCTACACCTCACATACAATTTTACCAAGCGCGCAAACATCAAACATAAAATGATAGGCTCTCAGAATGGGAGGCTGCGTACAGCACTCGGCCTAGCATTACTTTTCGTCGTCTGACACCACTCTCGCCTCTCTCCGTCCAGTTCGCCAGAGTTGCCACCGCTCGGAAGAGAAGAAATGTTGACACGGCCTGGGAGCCTCGGTGTCGTCTCTGAAAAAAAAACACTCCATACCGAGCTGCATAGCTGGGATTCTCCACATCCTCCCACCTGAGTTTTTTTTATCTATAAAAAACTCAACAAAAATAATTAAAGTAAATGCAATAATTATAGTTTTACATGCTAACACAAATGAATAATATCTACAGACGTTTAGGTTGTTTTACAACCCTACCGCTACCGGTAACCAAAGGCAAAGGTTCATCCATATCATTCTTGACGGGATTATCAAGTTCGAGTCTATATAGTATTTGGATGGGTCTCAAAAGTTCAGTAGTCTCTGTATTAACGTTTGCCAAGTCCATCTCTATAGCCAAGAATCTTCGACTAGCACGATGTCGCCTTCCTGAAGAGGGTTAAGCCTGAAATCTTTAATAGCTGACTGCCTTAACTGCCCTAGATATTCACTACGAAATCTTTTTCTCAAATGTGCTCTCAATTGTTGCAGATACGCGGCTCTTTTACTTAATCTTCCCTTTTCGACTATGTCGATATCAGGCACACCCGTCCCCGGATTATCCCTCAAAAACATTTGGGGAGTCAATGGACTGATGTCGTCGATATCCTCAGACACATAAGTCAAAGGTCTCATGTTGACTACATTCTCACAGTCGCATAACAGCGTCTGTAGTTCTTCGTATTCCAAAGAAGCGCGACCAAGTACCTTTCTTAATATTTGTTTCACCATCTGAATTAATCGCTCCCACCATCCGCCCCACCATGCGGCGGATGGAGGGTTAAATTTCCATTGAATTTTTTGTTCAGATGCCATGGTACTCAGGCGGTTCCAATCAAGCGATTGCAGAATTCTTTCAGCTCCTACAAAGTTAGACCCATTGTCCGAATAAATGATCTTTGGTCTTCCTCGGCGAGATATAAAGCGTCTTAATGACTGGAAGAACGCTTCGGTAGAAAGAGAAGTAATTAATTCCAAATGTACAGCGCGGTATACGGCACAAGTATACAATACTATATATGCCTTCTGACTATTTTTCAAGTACAATGGACCTGCTAGATCAACTCCTGTGATCTCGAAACTAGTAGCATCACGAACCCTATCTTTAGGCAAAAATCCTGGTTCTGCCTCGCACTTCTTAGTTGTAAAACGTTGGCATCTGATGCATTTTTTAATAACTTTTCTTACAGTTTTCCTTGTTTGTAAGATCCAATAATTCTCTCGCAAGTGCGTCATAACAATTGACACACCAGCATGCATAAGTTCTTCATGTTTTTGTTTAATCATTAAAAGAACAACAGGGTGGTCATTAGGCAAGATGACGGGATATTTAAAATCATGGAAATCATCTCGAAAACTTATTTTAGTTTTGGCTCGTAGAATGCAAAATTCATCTAAAAATGGTTTTAAAGCTCGAAGTTTATCATCGGCTTCTCCCTGAAATGCCTCCTTTTGAATAAGTCTAATTGCGACCTTTTCGGTATCTTCAAATTCTGAACAGGAAATATTTAAAGACTTCGTCGCATTTATTTTTATAGCATTTCTTATAAAACGCAATAGCCAAGCAACCATACGAACAATTTTTTTATCTGAGGTAAAATAGCTGAAGTGCCAATCAAATTGCTCATTTCTTTTTGAATTGCTAATTAAAACGGGTTTCCGTTTTTCAGCATTTATTGCGGCCTTGTTAAGACACTTTCCGATTTAGGCAACTTAGCACTGTTTTCATAAAGCCAGAATGGGTCCTCCCACTATCGGAGACGCCTAAGTTCTTCCGCATGGCAGCCTCGCGAGAGTACGTCAGCTGGATTTTTATTCGAGGGCACGTGACCCCAATCATTAACACTTGACAGCTCTCGTACCTCTTTAACACGGTTGTAAACAAATGTTCCCCGCTGTATATCATGCTGTATTCAGCTTAGAGCAGTACTTGAATCAGTCCAGTAAAAACACCTAACACCTGTTAGTTTCAAATCTTTCATAACAGAAGTGGATAGTCTGGCGCCGATCAAACAAGCTAATAGCTCCAATCGTGGGATTGTTATAGGTTTTAGAGGAGCGACTCTTGTTTTGGCTTGCAATAATTGTACTGAAATATTCGCGGCATATTCCACTCTTAAAAATATACATGTAGCATATGCCTTTTTGCTCGCGTCACAAAATACATGTATTGATAAGCGCCAGATTTCATCTGAACAGAGATTCAAACATCTGGGTATTTTAATTTTGGAAATAGTGGGTAATTGCTCTAGCCATTTTCTAAATTGACTTAAAATAGTCTCTGGGAGTTTCTCATCCCATTTTAATTTCAATTTCCACACTTCTTGCAGAATTAATTTTGGAATAAGTGTAACAGGTGCAGTAAACCCAATAGGATCAAAAATATGATTAGCTACTGACAATAATGACCTTTTAGTTTCAAGCCTATCTTCATTTTTCGGGTAATTAATTTTACATGATAAAGTATCATCTCGTCGATTCCAAATTAGTCCTAAAACCACAGTCTTCAAATACTCGGGTTTATCGCTCAACTCTGGGGGATCAATTGCACCGATTGATATATTTGATTGCCATCCCCTTAAATTAAAATGAGCTGAAGATAACAAATGTTCAGATTCCTGTATAAATTTTTCTAACTGTTCTTCCCTCTCAAAACTAGTTAAGCAGTTATCGACATAAAACGCTTCGTGCAAAATATTTGCGGTGTCTCGAAGATTTTCAGGAGCATGGGCCAAATGGTGTTTTAAAGTGGCTCCTAGCAGAAAAGGACTGGAAGTAACCCCGAAAACAACACGGCAATGACGATATGTTCTAATGTGATCGGAGTTTTCTCTGTCATACCACAGGAATCTTAAAAAATCTCTGTCCTGCTCTCTAACACTGATCTGCAAAAATGCCTTTTCGATATCCGACGTTACTCCAATACGATATTTTCTGAAACGATTAATTATGGTCGGTATAATTTCAATTAGGTTAGGCCCTTTTTCCAAACAGTCATTCAAGGAGGGTGAACCCTTTGAGTGCGCGGACGCATCAAAAACAGGTCTAATTTTAGTAGTTTTGTTATCTTCTTTAATAACTGGTCGATGTGGCAGAAAATGCACTAAACTATTTTGATCGTCAAAAACTTCTTCGATTATACCCTCTGACAACCAATTATCAAATACAGCTTGATAATCTTCCATTTTACCCAACGCAATTAATTTTCGTTTCGTATTGACAAGCCGATTTTCAGCCAGTTTCTTATTTGAGGGTAACAGTTTATTATCCAAAACCCATGGTAAAGCAATCTCATATCTACCATTAGTATCTACATTTAAAGTTTTTTCAAAGTAATTAACAGTTTGCTCATAAACTTCTAGTTTTGTTTTGGTTTCCACTGGATCTACAATACCTATGGTATCTAACTTCCACAAATCAGCGATTTTGCTGTCTTTCAAAAACAAGGAAGTCACAACTGTAGCCTCATCTATTTCATTAGTTTTGGAACACGATATTTTACCCATAAGTGTCCAGCCAAGGTGAGTCTGAACTGCGACAGGGCCGCTACTCAAAAGTTTTATTTTTCCGGTTAACAATTTCCCTGCTACATCAGCTCCGATAAGTAATTTAATTTCGGTATCTACATGACAGGCAGTACCTTTAATATCACTCAATTGGATGTGACTATCATTTAATTCTTTGATCCAGGGACCACTCGGTACTCTCTTTACATCAGAGCAAATTACAGAGTTATCTAAACAGTACATTTTACAATTATACTTATTATCAATACTCTTTAATTGTACTTTGTACTTTCTATGTAGTGTTTGTTTGGATTCTACACCCCCAAACAGTTTATGCACTAATTTAATTTCATCAACACTCTGGTATTTTAAATATCTGATAACATCTTTAGTTACATAAGAATTTTCTGAACCTGTATCAATAATAGCCCTTACAAGCATGCTTTTGTTTTCGTTTTCTAAACGAACAATCAGTGTTTGCAATAAAACGTCAGAAGAGGTAGCTTGACTACTTAAAACATTATCACCATTTTCCTTTTTAACTTCTGACTTAGAACAGCTTGCTTGATTATTAACTTCAGGGCATAGCAAAGCCAAATGCCGCTTGCTGCAGACTATACATTTTACTTTCGATTTACAGTTACGAGCAATATGATTTTTTCTGAAACATATCAAACAAGCTCCCTTCTTCCTTATTATATCCTCTTTTTCGTCGTAAGAAAGGGAAGATGCTTTAAAACAATTTTCAGAAAAATGTGACTTATCACAAAAAATACAAATAGCTTCTTTTTTCTCAGTTTTGACTTTAGATTTAAAACTATCACTATTAAATAAGTCAGCAGCAGTAGGAACATTATCACTATAAAAATCACTGTTCTTATTAAATTTCTTAATCTTATTACATTCAAAACTTGTTCGGGCCAAAGAAACTCTTTCTTCAGAAACAACTTCATTCTTTAAAAATTTAAGAATAGAATCAAGGTCACTCTTACCTTTTTCTTGCTTGGAAGAATTTCGGTCTCGTTCCCAAACTCTCAGTATGTCCGGAGGAAGACAGGACTCCACTAAGGGAAACAAAAGGCTCTCATATTTATCCTCTGTCACTCCCAGGGACTACAGACTACGAAGTTTCGTTGAAAGACTATCATATAGAGTGGACAAATCAAAGTCCTTGCGAGATGCCGTGTGATTCTTTAACGCTAGCAATAGTAAGTTTCGTACATAAACTTGAATTAAAGTGTCCTCTCGTCCAAACCGCTGTTTTAAATGATCGATAGCACTCTGGTAATTGTCCGCGGTCGTGGGAAAACTGTCCACTATACCTCTTGCTTTCGATTTGGTTACTTGAATGAGGTACACAAACTTCGAGTGGTCGTCGAGAGTTTTGTCTTCATGAATGCCTTTAAACGCACTCCAGAACTTCAACCCCATGCTGGGATTTCCATCAAACTTTTCAATTGACAGTTCAGGTAATCTCAGACCATGACGCTCGAATTTCGGGTCGGCAGTAGCAGAACCGGGCACTATAACGCTTGTCACAGGATTTGTCACAAGTCTCTTGACTTTTATCTGACAGGCAATAAATTTTTCTGCATAAGTCTCTCAAGCCTCAAATTCTTTCTTATATTCTTCTTCCGAGACATTTTCCGCAAGCAGACTGTTTAAAATGTAGGCATCAACTTTAAACAATTGTAAATACTTTTCATGAAGCTGTGTCATTGAAGTTTCAATCTTCGCATCATCCTTTTTGGATTCATCACGGGATTCATTTACCGCATTAAGCAGTCTAGTGAACGCGTTTCTCAAATGTGTGCGTTTTAGCTTTAATGAATCCATAGTGTCTATCTCTATCCCTCACAGTCCCTGTAGCAAGCGCATTCGCGTTGGACAGTTAACTAAGTTCTATACAGTGTTTCGCCAAAAATGACGTATGGAAGAGTTCAAGCAGTTCTTGTCGGAACAATAAATATATAGTCTAGGATTTAATCGTTTTAATACTCAATTGTCGGTAATATAGGCTTTCATGGAATCCGCGATATATATATATATATATATATATATATATATATATATATATATATATATATATATATATAATGAACTGTGAAATAGAATGTGCCCTTTAGAGTAATAGCTTATTTTTTTATAATAATAAAAATTATTTAAAGTATTATTTGGAAATCTTATCACAGGAATAAATATTTAGGAACTGATTATCTAGGATCTTGATGTAGAAAGTATAATTCTTTGTGATTGTTCATTTTCATTATTGTAATTTAAGCTTCTTTCTGTAAGAAGAAGCATTTCCTCAATAACCCGAGAATTTAATTAGCGAACACTATGTCCGAGACATATGTTTATTAAAAGGGAATTACCTTTGCGGATTCAGGCCTAAGCAGTTGCCTTTATGTCTAAATTAAGCCTTGATCATAAGCCAAACTTAACAAAGCTAAATAACTTACCCCTGATGCATTATAAATATTTTAGTTTTCACTAAAATACAATATACATTCTATAACAACTCATGAAATAAATGAATAAATCAAAACTTAATTTTAAGAAGATTTTTAAAAACACATATACCTTGTACTGTTTTGAATATAGTCAAAACACTAGAATATATTAGAATATTGCACACTTCCGAATTTCTGCAATTCTATTAGTTACCAGTGATTACGAGAGTAGAACACATGGGTTTTAAACATCAAAACAAAGCTTTACGTGAAACCCTATGCCTTTTTTTCAACCTAATTATTAAAATTATTGTAAATACAAATAATTTTAGATCATTTTTATGCAAGAAAATTGTTATGAACGTCAACCTAGGAGTAAAACGATAAACACTCGTACTTATGTTATTGTAATGAAAATGTTAATGTAGATAGTATATATAACAACTTCGTAATAACTAGTAACTAATAACAACTAATAACTTATAAACTAGTATATATAACAACAAACAACTAATGTAATATATATGTACATGTATAAGTATTGTAAATCGTACCCCGATATTGTTTGATTACTTGTAGGAATTGATTCCTGTACTCAATAAGATTTGTTAATACTGTAATCAAACATTTCTTTGCTGTAATCAAAATTTCTACATTTAAGGATATATATATATATATATATATATATATATATATATATATATATATATATATATATATATATATATATATATATATATATATATATATACTATATACAGTTTAATATAATGTTGTGGATTCCATAAAATGCATAGGGCCATAAGTAATTGTTACTCTGTCTAAATGGGTAATCCAGTGGTACCAAACTCTCTTAACTTGCGATTTCAGACGTCCTTATGACGCGAAAGTCGCCTATAACATGTCTCGGCAAAAAATGGTAGCACCCCAAATTTGTGTTTTCATCTTTGAAAATCATACTGCATAGTTTCAATAGCATCGGTATTTTCGATAGCGCCATAACTTTCGTTTTCTCTTACGCACCATCACTTTCGTTGGTTGCATTTTGAACTCTTAATTTTGCTATCTCAAATTCTCTGTTTTCCTTCTCTAAATGAGAATTAATAATACTTTCAATATATTTTAACAGTCTCTTCCCCAAAATCGTTATTGTTTTCTATTAGTTGTTTAATATCAGTAATCCTACTTCAGAATTTGCTTTCTCATCGAGATTACTTTTAAGGGCATGACTGTTTTTCTTTTGCAAGGTTTGGTTTGGATGTTCGTTACGGTGTACTGATTTACTACCCGAGTGCTAATGAGACCGGAACCTACTGCTCAAACATGATTCCGAGTGGCTCAAACATCCATGTCTTCAGCGGAGTTCGAACCCACCAACTCCGGCACCACTTTTGCAGGGAAAGTCATGTTCTTAAATGTTTCATATGACCAGCCAGTAATTTTTACTAATCGTTCGAATCACATCAAGGTCATAATAGTTTCAAATATTACATACGAGTAATTAATTCACATAAACTTGGTCCACATAAGCATCAAAATGACAGTGACATTAGCAATAACATGACAGTTCACATCAAAACTTGAAATCAAATTTGGCTATTAGTTAGAATTTTACGATTTTTCACAGAAAATATTCATTCACATTCCTTTAATAGTTATTCATAGCAAATCCAGTTTTATTTTTTGTTAAAGAATATCCCATCCATCAACTATATTACACATTAATTAGGAACTAAGTGATAGCTATTCATTGTAAAAGAGTCGAACAAGGTTATACGTTTCTCAACACAAAAACAACTATTGTTTCCTATTGTCAACAAGAGAAACAAATAATATACCATAAAATATAGCTGATTATAGAGAGAAAATTAAATATGGCTGATTACAAATTTATCTGGAACTCCCCCTCCCGCCTGAAAAGAATTTCGTGCTGGACGTGCTTGACTGGAGGAATATGATATAATAATTGAAAAGGGATTTCAAGTGATGTCTGAACTATGTCTAACACCAGATATCTAACCAACTGGTTAGATATCCTGATTGCAAATATGGATTCACTACAAAATAAAATTATCAAGGTTGTTTTTTGACCATATCATAGCTTGATAATACACATAATACAGTTTTGATTAATATCGAAATTTACATTTATCGGAATCTAAATTTTCAGAATGTCAAGATATTCTTTTTCTGTTTAAACAATAAGTATAATCATTCAACTCCAAGGCCACTATTTGACACTACTTGATAATTTTGGGAAAATTTTTGGGGATATAACACAGTAACATGTATACCCTTACTTGAAAACTTTACTGACTTAATATGCTATTAATATGATGTTAATATTACTGACTTCTTATTGAATATTGTTTGTGGTAAGCTGCAAAAAATTGCCATGACAAACCGAAGAGCGAGCTGAAAGGTTAAGCTGAATGCTGCCATTAATAGTTTACATCTTTAATAGTTTCTGAAAGAGATGGCAACCATTATTTACGTTTACATACAATTTGCGGGAAAAACTCATTTACTTCATGACAGATGAAAAATTTATTTTGTAGGTAAGATCTTAAATTTCTAAAATATTAGGTTAGATTTAATGTGCTAGTACATCTCTAATTGAAAAATAATTCACTATTATTTATGTTTTTATTAATTCTTTAATTTCCATGTTTTAGTAATGGTGGAGTCCCATTTTTGATATTTTATGAGGACTTTCGTATAGTAGTATGGTATTAGTATGGTTTACTTTGATACAAGGCTAAACTAATGGAATTAGCAATTTGATAAAGAATCTGTATTTTCGTGCTTAACATTTCATCAACATGGGTGAATAATGCTATCAGAACAAGAAAATAAGGTAGAAAATAGTGTCTTATTTTTCCATTAACAATCTTTACGATTGTTACGGCTTTGATTTAGTTCTGATATTGAATATGTGAATTTTCATCATATACGCCAAGTTACATTCATATTTTTCAATATAATTGTTTTATTTCGGGTGAATTGCAGTGACGATCAAATAAAATAAATCGTTATTTGATAATAACTGTAAACAATCGGATCGAAATAAGTTGCACATATGCTCGTTTTCTTACAAAACAGAGACTTACTTGAAATCAGAAAGATTATATTCATATATTGGATATGGGCTATTACTCTTCACGAAGTCAGAAAAACTATTTGACAATATAGATAAATTGGCAATCAGATTATATATTGTATGATGTTAACATTGTTTGTATATGATATATTGATACATTACTCAGTACTAGTCCCAGTATTGGATGCCGTAAGAAAAAAACATAGTAGCCTATATTCCATGTCACTTAAAAGTTTATCAAATCTATTTAATTTGGCATTCAGAAGCTTTCTGTATTAAGCTTTTTTCAATTTATAGCTAAAGATTACAGTACTATAGTTACAGAAATTCTATAATAAATTAAAATCTGGCATGACTGCAAATCTGTGAGAAGATTTAAAGCAATTAGCACATGCAGCATGTACAGAAAACACAAGTAAAATGAACACTAGGAAGCCAAATTCAGCGGTCTGGGAGTATTTTTAATTATATCCATCATTTAGTGTCATATATTTTATCGTGATTTGCAAATTTTTTCTGTTATTGCAATGTGAATAGATAGTTTTACAGACATGGCAAGTACTCCAGATTATCCGGAGTTGCTCTGGTAAAATGAAAAAATTGCATAACTCCGGAAACTCCTCAGCTTGCTCCGGAAAATAAAACTTTTGAATAGCTGAAAGATTACAATTCAGTAATTAAATACAAAATTTTGCAAAATATAATGCTGAATATTACTCTTTCGACACAATAATGCTGCATGTTAAAGAGTTTTCAGTATTGTGTAGAAAAAACCAAACTGAATTTAGGTCCAATTTGAGTAGATAACTATAGAATCCCTGACAATAGAAAAATGCAAATATTTTAAACAGTGTCAATGTTGCAACAAGAAATATTGTTCTGAAAAATAAGTTATTAAAGCTAAAAAAAATCTACTCATACATTTTTAAATGCATTAATTTTAAATTGCCTTTTACAACTTACTACTATGTAAATATTTTAAGTTTAATTATAATTTAGAAACCAATAAGATATGTACTTATGTATAATCCAGGCTTGCAATTCCGTCACTTTTCTCACCTTTAGTCACTTTTTTAAAAATTGATCACTTTTAGTCACTTTTTTAAGTAAAGAGTCACTTTTTTCATGGTATATCATAGCAAAAGTCGGTTGTTGAAAAAAGAAAATCTGAATTAATAACAAAATATTTTAATGAAAGACCAAAAATGTGATTCGCTAATCTTATTTTTCTTATTAAAATGTAATTAGTCATATGGTTTCCAGAATTTAGTGATTTTAAAAAGTCACAAAGTTCCTGAAATCTACATTTGTACTGAAATGTACATTTAATACATTAACGTAATTTTCGCCAAAGCACACATTTCTCTTTTTCTTTTTCTTCACAGTTTTTGTTTAGATACTCTAATCTAGCTATGTACATATTTCAAAACATTAATATATGCAGAAAATTGTGATTATAAAGTTAATGTATTGTATGTATTCAAATCTAATTTATAGATTTTCTTGAATAAAAAGCAACGTGGAGTTGTGTTAAACAAAATTTTTAACCTTTTTGTATTCGACTCTTTAGTCATGCCTTGCATGAGTCATTTGATTTAGAGTTAAAATAAATAGAAAAATCTTAATAATAGCATCTAGTAATCAAGAGGAGAAAAAAAAATCGCTTTTTTTTTTAATGTTTAGTCACTTTTTAGTCACTTATTCTGTATTATTTGTCACTTTTTTGAAAGTATCTCAGCAGTTGCAAGCTGATAATCTGTAATTAGCATATTAAAATTTCAAGCATGCTGTTTTTTGACACAAGTGCTTGAATGTTGGCATGTCTGTTTTAGATTTGTAGTCTGAAAAATATATGAAAAAGTTTCTATGAAAAAGTTCCAATGAGAAATGAGGATTGTTTCTAAAAATTTTGTGTATCTATTGCATTAAGATTTAAATATAATAATAATTGGCATTTTTACATCATGATTTAAATCTTGATTTAAACCAGTTGATTTTTTAAAAAAAATCATTGATTTAAATCATTTTTTTTTTCACTTCTCTTAATTTCCATATTCCAAAGACAGGAGAATTTGGAATCAGTCAGCACAGAAAATACCAATAAGTATATTAGTGTAAATAGATAGTATGTTTTCCAAGAATTGAGGGGTTGTTATCAGAAGTATGTAGTGTGGTAACAATTACTAGTTATGATTAATGGAATTCATTTTATGTAATGGGAGGTATAGAGAGTATTACAGAACTTGAAATCCAGTTTATCTACCGAATAACGACAGCCGTGGCATCATCTGCTAGTTATAGCAAAAATAGAAAGAATAGTTTTCTTCTTTTGGTATTGTTCATTCTAACCTTCGTAACAAATTAAGAGTGGATACAGCATCAAAACTATTGTTTTTATTAAAATAGTTAAATCTATAATTCGTAGCTTAAAAAATATTGAAATGTGATTTTTTTTTTATTTTTTTTAATAAATAATTTGCATTAAATGATTATTTAATTTGTTCTTTCAATTTTCATCTTATTTAGTTTGCACCATGCAATTACAAAATAATGAAATGTATTTAGATTAAAAATTATGTATTTAATTTTAGGTAATCAGTGTGTAGAATATACTAAATAGATAAGGTGTTACTTATAACAAACTATTCATGTATATTGAAAAAATATAAAAACACAACAATAATTAAAATTGAATTCAGAAAAAAATCAAAAAAATTTGATTTATCAAATAAATCTGATTTTTTTAAAAAAAATCATGATTTTTTTCCAATATATATAATGTTATATTGCTTGTTCATTTTAGCAGTTTAGAATCTGTTCCTGAATGTAAGTGCTGGGGTCGTTAATTAAAAGTAAAACTAACCTGTTTTTTGGTCATTTATATTTGTTCAAGCCTGTGTCGGCAAGCACCACTTGTGTTGTGTTGGCAATGTGCAGCTCTTCTGGGTTTGGTGTGTGCTTCTCAGAGAGAAGTGTTCTTGGATAAGTTATGCACACTGGATTAATAAACATTGACATAGGTCATTCTGGTGTCACGATAGTTCTTTTCACTGGTACACAAAACAAAACTCGAAACGGACTGTATTCACATTATTATTTGTTCTGAGAGCCACAGTAAAAACATGTGCAGTCTCAGAATCCACAATACTCACACGAAAGGCACTCCACACTATGGTCCACCGTAAGTCATTATCACCGTTGGAGGGGGTTTGGCTTATCATGCTCAGTTCATTTAGTGGCCCAGCGTGTGGATGTGACCTGAACCACTGTTCGAGGTCACCATCAGGAAGTGATGAACAACTGGCCATAGTGTCGAGGATACATAACACTTCTTTCCTTGGGGTGGCACACACCAAACCCAGAAGAGCTGCACATCTCCAACACAAATAAGGTGGTTGCCTACACAGGCTTGAACAATATTAAAGTTACAAATTCACTTGTTGCAACCTTATATACTTATATCCTATTAATGAAATGTTTTATTTTCTTGCATAAAATTTGTTAAACTATTATTAAAGTTAAAGAAATTGTTTATGAAATGTATGAAAAATAAAGGACACTCCTTGAGAGTGTCTTGGTATCCAAGTAGCTTTTCTCTTTGTGGCAAGGTAATTTACTGTTACTTTTACTGTTGTGTCTATATACATTTTTACTGTTTTTTTTTTTTGCAGTTTGGTATTAATTGCTAACAATGTGTCTGAATAAGTTTATAAATTAATGCAGCAGTGCATCTTATTGATTTTTGTTTTTCCAAAATAAGTGTATACTTTTGATATGTGTGTATAAGATACTTTAATGTTCCTTTCAATTTTTTGTTCTTTAATATGCTCTTCTAAATGTAACATGACTGTGAGTATTGAATGAACACCCATGTACAGATTGCTAAACAGGTAGGGCAGTGCCGCCTATTAGTACCAGAGTTTGTAGGTTTGAGCTTCAGTGGTGCCATGGATGTTTGTGGTTAGTCTTGTACAATTAGTAGACATATTGAAAAAATTTGACTATATTATTTTTTAAGAACCTTGCATATATGTCAACAAGGATGCCCAAACTATGGGCAGACTGTACTTAAAACTTATTGCTAATTCAGAAAGTATAACAGTTTCTAATGATTTAGTAGGTTTAGCAAATTAATAACTGTTTTGGGTAATGGTTAAGTAATGTCTATTGTTCATTTCAAATCTGACAGGTATAGCATTTTTATAGTATTTCCTTTATGTTCTTATTTATTAAAACTACTGTTATATTATAAATTCTATTAAGTCTTTTTTAAGAGAAATAATTTCAAATTTAGCTAGTAAATTTGATAAAACATAACTGTGAATTTAAATTATTTTCATTTTCTATTTTATGTAAAGTATATTGAAGGTTATATTTTTTTTCTCAGGTTCCTTTAATCATGGAGGCATTTTTTCCATCAGAAATAGCAAGATTAGTACTGGGTAAGTATTAAAATTTAATTTCTTTGCTTTTGTATTTATGTGTATACATGTATATATTAGTCTAAAACATAAGTTTATACACATATATAATCAATTCTTTTTCTATTGAATTTTGTTAACCTGAATCATAGCTTAAGTCAAATTTTTGTAGAATGCCAAATCTAATATGTCCTTAGCAATAGATTTATATAAAAACGGTTAAGTTTCAAGTTAAAATATTAATTATTTATTTTAAAAGTTAATAATTGATCCAAAGTAGTATTTAAATTAAAATTAATAGGCATTAAATAATAATAATTGTTCTTTTACCTGGGTTTCTCATTCCAAATATTCTCCTGGCAGCAAATTTAAACAGTCAGTTTCAAAAAAGAAAAATATGAATATATACTAGGTAAAAATCCTGTAAAAATCAACTAAAATAGTGGTGTTATAAATAGAAAAACTATTAATGAAATGGTTTTTCTTATTAAGCCGTGTTGTCTGAGAATATAAATTAATTGAAAATCTTTGTTGATTTCTAGAAATTAGATTTAATTTTACTACTACTATTTTTATATATACAATGTAAAATAGGAATAAAAGAAAATCTTGAATCTGTTATTACTACAAGGACCAACTTCAGCAAAATTTCTCATTGTTTTTTTTTGCTGCTGGACCCACATTTTCCTTATCAGTTGGTCCCTGGGACTTAGGTTATTGATAGTTCAGTATGAACACTGTTATATATACATATAATTATGTTTGAGGATGTATTTGTTTTGTTGCAATTTTTTTCTGGAATTTTGTCATGGCAGTCAAATTTTTATAATGAGATTTCTGTTTGTATTTTAAAAGGTTATCTAAAAGAGGAGAAATGTTTAAAATCCTGGCAAAATTTCTTAGATGAAAGTTCACATCTGGAAGAATATTGTAATTTGTACAAGAAAGGAAAAGTATATTCTACAAAAGTCAATGGAAATTCTTTATTAGATGTTCTTAAAGAGTATTGTGAATTAAAATGTAAGTTAGCAAGGTGACTTTAAAAATTGATTTTAATTATATTTCAATTGTGTAACAAGTTAATATATTTTATTCTGATAATTTTCAGCCCAAGTTATCAATAATACTAATAAACTCAAGTCTACTGAACAAGCATATCATATTTCTGAATCAGATTTTCTTGAAGCAATCAGGAAAGTAAGTTAATTTTTATCTTGGTATTTCATAATTTAACTGCAGAGAATTTTCTTTAAAAATTTCTCTTTTTTATTATTTAGCATTTATATAGTCATGCACTATTAAGTAATAATAGAACCTTAATTATTTGACCTGATTGAGATTGTAATTATCTTCAGTAATTGAAACATGTTTAAAGAGGTTAAATTTCTAATCATAACTTTTTTTAATTAGG
This sequence comes from Pardosa pseudoannulata, assembly GCA_032207245.1. NCBI lineage: Eukaryota > Metazoa > Arthropoda > Arachnida > Araneae > Lycosidae > Pardosa > Pardosa pseudoannulata. Next base: position 96,384,142 of record CM063509.1, on the reverse strand, counting down.
TTTTTAAAAATTGTTAATATAGAATTGTAAAATTTGAAGTATTACTATATATTAAAATTTTTAACAAGCTCTTAATTTATTATCAATCATTTTACATACTTTTTTCAGTGGTGTTTGTACTGTGGTAAAACCCAGGAATTTTGCATTAATTGTTCCTGGATTTTAGTAGAAAGAGATTGCTAATTATTTCGCAGCATTTAATTATAATGCAGCATTCTTAACCTTTTACAGTCCATTGTTCCCAATAGGGAACATAATATTAATAAAATTATTTAAAATTAAATTTCATCAATATTGATACAAAAAAATTAACAAATGTAGTAAAAGGTCTACTTGATTTTTTAAAATGGAAGCTATATTTCTATGAATAATAAAAAAATGTATAAAAAATCATAAAAATGACCCTTTTCATCATTTTCTGTAGAGCACAAATTAAAAATTCACATTAATGTAAAAAAAATCTAATGCTTCTAAAATCCGATTAGTACACTAAAAACAACTCTAATTTATTAAAAAAAAAATGAAATTAGACATTAATAATCAGAAGCGTACCTGGAATAATTTATTAATTATTGATGTTCCCAATTGGTAACAATGGACTGTTGCCGCTATACTGCGACAAAATAATTTTCCTCAATGGAGAACATTTCTTGATGAATCAATGGTTCCATATTATGGCCATCATTCCTCTAAAATGTTTCTTCGGGGGAAACCAATTTGATTTGGATGATTTGCTCTAATAATAGTTTTCTATATAAAATTGAAATTTATGTAGGAAAGCAGTCAAATGAAATAGCACCTCTTGGTTGAAAACAACCTTCTGACTGTTGTTTTAAACCAAGTAGAAATATTTTTTTATAAATTTTTTACTACTTATGATTTGATGAAGGACCTTGATAATAGAAATATAAAAGCTATTGGAACTATTCGTGAACATCGATAAAAAATGCCATTGATGCTCTCAAAACAGATGAAAAATCTAGAAAGAAGTTCCTTTGATTACCAATGCAATGGATCGGTATTTTTTATGCCGCTGGAATGACAATTCTGTAGTGACAGTTTTTTCAAATTTTTGTAATCATCTAACAATGCAGTTGATGAAAAGATGTTCATAAAAAGAAAAGAAAAAAATGGACATACAACAGCCAAGTGTAATACATAAATATAATATTGGAATAAGTGGAGGAGTTAACCTTCTAGATAGAATGTTAGGCAGCTACCGCCCAATGCTTCGTAGTATGAAATGGTGGTGGAATTTATTTGTTAATTCTTTAAACATGGCCGTTGTTGCTGGTTGGATTTTACATTCAGCAACGCATGAAAAAAAATAACAAGCTGACCTATCTGTAGTTTCGCTGACAAGTTAAAACTGCTCTTCTAAGAATTACATTAAGAAAATTTGGCCCTCAACCAGGACTCAAAGTTCACTGTCCTATATTACAAAGAAAAAGTGATGGCCATTTTTTTGTACAAACAACACAAGGTAGATATGCACAGTTCACATTAAATGCAAGATTAGTTTGCAATGAGTGCAAGGAATAATTGCATCTCCACTGCTTTCCAATATATCATGGTATAAGGCAGGGGTCGGCAACCTGTTTGTCCTTAAGGGCGCAATACTAAATTTGAAAATTACCGAGGGTGCATATTTTATAGGTAATCAACAGGTATAAATAGGCATTTAAAAAAAACAGATTTTTTATAACTTTATTTTGTTGGTATCATACATAATGATACTTATAATTCAGTGTGAAACTTGGGTGCCCATATTTTCAGCTAATTTCTTATAATTGGGGATATATTTAGAGTTCCCGGTCCTTAAACAATTATCTAAATGGGAGTCATGAAGCTTTGTTTGGTATTTTGATTTCAAATATTTCATGTTTGAGAACAAAGACTTGAAATTGTATGTTGTTGCACAATATGAATAAATTTTTAGCAGACATTACCTTAAAATAAGATACTTATTTTCATCGACTAAGTTCCAAAACATTTTATCATTACTATGTGCTTTTAAAATAATATCACTTTGCAAGTTTATTATTTCTAATTCTAGGTCTTCGATATTATAAAGCTCGAAATACACTGAAACTATTTCAAGGACATCATCTTCAGTAACATTGAATGAATTTATGAAAAATCTTAGAACGGGTTCTAATGCTGCAAAATCTTCAAATCTAGAAGAAAACTCTTCTATTAGCTTATCTATAATTTCTAAATATGATGTAGCAGTAAAATTTTCACTATTCAAATTTAAACTCTCAACAGTATATTTTATATTTGGGAAATGTGATAATGATTTTTTCAATAGATGGGATTTCAACAACACTAACTTGCATTTGAATGCATTTACTGCACTAATCATGTCAGCGATATGCTGATTTTTCCCTTGTATTTTTAAATTTAATTCATTCAACTTTGCCGTTATATCTGTCAGAAATCCGAGGTCGATTAGACAATCCTTATTTTCTAATTGCTCGTAAAATTCGCCTCTTGATGCAATAAATTCCTTTACTTGTGGCAAAAGCAGGATAAACTGCTCAAGTTTTTTACCTCTGCCCAGCCACCTCACTTCAGTATGTAAAAGATGATCTGTGTACTGAACGTCTTCATCTCCTAAAAGTATTTTAAACAATCTGTGTTGCATAGTTCCCGATCTTATAGAATTGATAATTTTTGTTACTATCGTAAATACGTGTTGAAAACCGATTGTTTTTGCGCATAACATTTCCTGATGTATGAGGCAATGATAAGAAATAAATTTAGGGAATAAGGAATCCTGTCTACATAAGGCAATAAATCCTTTTTTTTTACCATTCATCGCTGGTGCCCCGTTCTGTTGTAATTGACGATAACTTTTGTACAGGTAATTTTACATCTGTTATATACTTTTTAAAAGTAGAAAAGATATCTTCTCCTCTGGTGCTTCCCTTTAATGGCAGAACTTTAAGGAATTCTTCTTTTGTTGTAAAATCAGAAAATACCATCTTCATGCAAATTGCTAGTTGTGATATATTTGTCAGGTCTCTCGATTCATCCATCTGTAGCGAAAAGAAAATACAATTTTCCATATTATTTGCTAATTCTACCTCCAAATTCTCCGCAATTCAATTCTTCTAGTAACAGTTCGTGCTGATAATTGCAACGTGTTTATAGCTAAAACTATTTCTTTTTTATTTTTAAATTCTTCAAAAAGTAAATGAGCAGCTTGTAACATGGCTTCTTTCACTAATTCTCCATCTGTAAATGGTTTTTTATTCTTAGCTAGCAAATGCGATATTTTATATGACGCGATCGTTGCTGCTTTATGTTGTTGCAGTGGTTTAGTAAAAAAAACTTTGCTGGTTAGTTATTGAAGATTTTAAAGAAATAATTTTTTTTCTTCTAATTTCAGAGTTCATTGGATAGTCACTATCAAAATTGGTATGAACGGTCTTAAAATGTCGTTCAATATTACTTTTCTTGGGAATCGAACACTATTAT
>CM063509.1:96330659-96375659 GCA_032207245.1 Pardosa pseudoannulata | reverse complement strand
AATTTGGAGCTTGAACAGTTCTTTAATTCCAAGTAAGGAACAGATGCATTATAGACGCCGGTCCCGTTCGCCATGTTTTTTTTTTGCTGACCAACAGAAAAACGCGTAATTAGAAAAACATGGCGGCAGTGCATGTTTTCTGAAAGATCACCAAAAAAAAACATAGCGGCGTTCATGTGGCATATTTGAAACACAACATTAACAAAACTAAACTTTAAAAGGAAAAACAGATTAACAATTTAAAGCATTATTAAAATAAAATTAGCATAATAATCATCATTTTTATGTTATTTAAAAAATAAATAACAGATTAGTAATATTTATGATATGTGTCAACAGAATAAATACAATATATAGCATTTTAATAAGCACTAATATTATGAAAAATCTAACATGTGAGGGGGGTTCCCCCCTCAACCCCCCTTGTAATAAAAGAAATGCAAAATAAACAATAACAAATAAAACAATAACACTTTTTAACAATTTCAAAACCAAAATAACTTCACCCATCATAACTAAATTAACTAAATCCCAGAAAATGATAAGAACGAAAACAAAATGTTCCAAACCGAAGCATCTTGTTTGGTTTAGAATATTTTGATACTTTTTAACAATTTCAAAACTGAAATAATTGATACGTTTTAACAATTTCAAAACCGAAATAACTTCACCCGTCATAACTAAATTAACAAAATCCCAGAAAATGATAAGAACAAAAACAAAATGTTCCAAACCAAAGAATCTTGTTTGATTTAGAATAAAAATAGTAAGAACCGAAATAACTACACCCACCATAACTAAAATACTAAATCCCAGAAAATGATTAAAAAAAAAAAAAAAACTGATCTAGGCAAATGTAAACCAAAAGAGCAGCTAAGATGCAAATTTCTGGAAACACCCGCCATAACTAAAATACTTACCTAACCTAGGTGACATCTTACCACTCCACGTCTGGACCCAAAAGAACAGCTAAAAACATTAAGAACAGCAAATTTTCATATAGTGCCGAGTAATGACGTAAAAAATCATGTGCACAAATAGGATGCAAGAATATATCGGAGCTTCCATATCCCCCAACCAAAGTTAGGGCATATACAGCAACTCAGTTATCGTCCCATAAAATCGCCAACTTTGGCGAGAAAAAAACACGGCGTCTATAATGCATCTGTACCCCAAGTAATAACAGGTTAGTCAATTCTTGAATAAAGTACACCATTCTTCTTAGGTAAGTCTGAAGGAATTAAAATTTCTGTTTTGGGGCACTTTACTCTTAGAAACTTCTGTAGGAAGAGCTCCTTTGAGGTTATCTCCTACCAGACTTTCTGCAATTTTGTACTTAAAATGTTTTCTGTTTTACCTCTGGATATGTTCTCTTCCTTTTACAAATTATGATCTTGGTGTATCTGCTGCTTTCTGTTTTGTACCAACAGCCTTTCTATTTGTTATCTATACTTTCTCCTGTGGATTTATCAGCTTGAGTTAATGAGAGTTGTCTTTAACATTTTACTCATTTTTTATGTGGCATTATGTGATATGGTATTTTATATACCCTGTTTTTTATATAATATTACATTCTGTTATAGTCCTTTCATTTCCTCTTTCTTTTTTCATATACTTTTGTTCTCTATACCTTGCCTGCTTGCTAGCACCATTGGTGGGTTCTAATAATTGCTCTTTGGTTTTTTTTTTTTTTTTGAATAGCTGAGCCTATTTTTTGGCTATAGTGAACTGAAGAAATATATATATAAATATAGATAAATATAAATATAGTGAACCAAAATTTGATCTGACAAATTTTTCAAAATTACTATTTTAATATATTTTGCAAATTTTAAAACATAATTTAAGCCATTTGTTAAGATTAATTGAGCTTTTATTATGTTTTTATTTCCTAAGTTTTCAGTTATATTTTTATTTCCTGAGTTTTCAGTTATATTTTCATTTCCCGAACTTTCAGTTAGTATAGCTATGTCCACTCCCGCTCATCAGGTCTGGCTTGAGGTTGCCACGCAAAAGGTTTTGCGCTTGGCGCTCTTGGCACGAGTTAAAAATCGCCAAATAGAGGAGGGGGACCCAGTTTTTCAGTAGTATGAAGAATGCCATATTTACAATTTTTAGCAGTTCTGTAAGCATAGCAGACCTCAGTAAAAGCAAACTAGGACATAGTTTGTGCAAGAATAAAAATATTAGAAAGCAGTCCCAATTCTATTGTCAATTGCAATGTGGGGTTATTTGAAGTACAATTCAAGATATATCATACAGAAAGAAATTATTGATATTATAATGAAAAATTTAATGTGACAAAGTGTAAATATTTATCTACATATTCCTTTTTGTTTTATTAAAAATTTGATCTGTAATACAAACAACTATGTTATCTCTCAAGAATTCATGAAGTGCACCACAATAATAGTTATCAGTGAGTGTTTGTTAATCAATAATGAAATCATTAACAGACTCACCATCTCTCTATCTGTTTATTAAATTGTGCCTATTAAAAATTATGTTTTATAAAACTAAAAAATAGTTATCAAATTTACCTAAAACTACTAAGAAATTTTTATTTTTGGCCTTTGTTAAAGTAAAAGCAAGAAAAATATTTTTGGTGTTTTCACCCATAAAGTGGATTAGAGCATCAACTTGCCATTCATCGATATTTGTATTTAATCCTGAAGCAGTTTGGAGAAGAAAAAAAAAAAAAACCTTTGTTTTTATGTGGGTCATTCTGTTGGCATGGAAAATTGAAATAAATCTGGTGGTGGTATATGATGTACTGATGCGGCTGACATACCTATTGCAGAATTGAAACTAGAACTATGTAGAAGTGAAATTTCATACTTTACTTTGTAACCACTGCCACCATGTATCTTTACACATTTTAATTACCATTGTTAATTAATAAACCAAGTCTATTTTTTTGTTTATGTGTTGAACACAATTGAAAAGCTTTCATTTCATGAAGAATCAAACACATTTAATACATAACAAAACTATACAATATGTAAACTACAAACTCAACTAAAGTTGGCAATTTGTTCAGTAGTTCTAAAACATAAATAATGAATTTTGACTTCGCATAATTATACACAGCTCTGTTCATAATTGTAGATAATGTGGCAGGTTTTATGAAATGAAAAGTTTTTTCCTTTTTGAATTGGTTCAAACCTTTGACAAGGCAGGGGGCATACAGCTTTGTGAAATGTTTTCAATTGAATCAAATTAAAAACATTTTTCTCATTTATAATTATATATATATATATAAAGTCAGTACCGGTTATATGGTCACCCACTTATAAGGTCACCTTGTTTATATGGTCAGTTTTCTAAAGTCCTGTCTAACTTAATAGGAAATGTGTTAAAGTGCACTGCTTATACAGTCATTTTCTTCTTATTGTTACCAGTTATATGGTCAGTTTCATGTTTTCAATGAGTTTCCGTTTTTTTTTTTTTTTTTTTTTTTTTTTTAAAGAAGTCAGTGTGCAAATTGCGGAGGATCTGAATTCAAGTTTTTATTTCCCTCCCTTTCCCCCTCTCTTGTTTGTGTAGACATCACCTCTCTTAGTTGTCTTGCCCCTGACAAGAGGTGGACATTTGTTTATTGGTTGAAGTTATCTCTCCCTGCTTAAGTTGAAATTGAGACGAAATGAGTAAAGGAAAATTTTGTGGCATTTGAATCATACATCACGAATAAGAACGTTCATTTTTTAATTATGACTTAGAAAAGAAAGAATTTATCATTTGCTGCCAAAAATGAATTGATTCAAAATTTTAAAAAAAATCTAATCTTTTAAAGGCTACTTCCGCCAAAGCAAATTTGATTCCCCGGACGACATTGAAGAACATTTTAGCTGCCAAACTTTGGTCCTCAAGTGTTGAAATCGGTGATCAAGAAAGAAAATGTCAGTGCTTGTCACCTTATAGGGATGTGGATAAGGCTCTTCTGTTATGAGTTAAAAATGCACAGTATACACACTATAGGGATACATTGTTCTTCATATAGGGTCACCCTGCTTAAATGGTCTGATTTTTCTAGACTGCTGAGCTGACCATATAACCGATACTGACTGTATATATACACACAGTCCACTTCATTTTATGAAAAAGAAAATCAAACACAAACAACTTTTATTTAAATAAGATGTTTGTAGAAATGGAAGTGGAGTAATGTGTGAATGAGAGAAACTTTATTCTAATCGTAATTTTCAGCTAAGTGTAGACAATTAAAAAAAATCTTTCTTTTTAAATTGTACTGTAGGTCACAAGTATTAAATTGTATCAAATATCTTATGTTTTGAAAAATTTCTTGAAAAATGAATGTCTCTATATCTGTTCAAAATGCTAAAAAAAAGTATATGTATAAAATATAGTAAAAACTGAATAACATTTATGGGGTCTACTGGTTCCAGGAATTTATAACAAAAATTAAAATTCTGAGAAAAGAAGGCAGCATGAGCAAAATAAATTAAATGTTTCAATAGTCTTAAAAAGTAATGAAACTAAGATTATTTTGGGATGTAATAAAATATAATATTCTACTGCTTTTTAAAAATTTTAATTTAATATGTACAAGTACACCCAATTTAAGATTTACGGACATTATGAAACAGACATTTATGAACAGGCATTATGAAAGGCTCCTGGTTGATTTAATTTTACTGCTTGGGTAATATTTTGTTAGAAAGTTTAAGTACACTAGGCCAACCTTTGTGAACTCCATATATAATATACTCATCTCTGTTTTTCCCAAAATCGATTGCACATTTTACTGTCTGGATTGCATTGTGTCTAAGACTATTGGTTATGACTTTAGTTTGTAGATGCACTAACTTTAAATCATATGGCTTCAATTCTTCAAATCAATGTGATCAAAATTGTCTTTGAAATAGTTTAAATAAGGCTACATCTTGTGATTTGGATAAAAAACTTGAGACAAAATGACTTCTCCAATATGACGGCATGAAACTGACCTAAGAAGTGCATTTTTCAATTTTTTATATTGACACAGGCAGCAGTAATATGACTGTGTTGTCAGATGATGTGTTAAATGTTATACTCATAGTTGTGTGTGTGCATTGTCAAGAGGTGAACTGCTCATGTATTGAGTCAGCAGTGATTGAACCACATTTACAATTTGTTCCTTGAGGATATGCTGGTACTCTGAGAATCTTCTGCTGATGAATATTTCCAACAACAATGGTCAAATGTTTTTCTGTTTTCTATTTATTGGACAGTAGTGTTGCTTTTGTATATCAATGCAGAGTTGTATATTTAGAAATCAACCCTGTTCCTTGCAAGCAGTTGAAATCTTTATTGTAACTTGCCTTCTTGATCAATCTGCCGTTGAATACTATTGTAGATTTTTGTCTCCTAGTTCTGTAATTAATTCTTTTGTATATGCTGCTTTGTTTTGCTTGACTTGTATTTAAGCCTGTTGCTAATGAAAACAAGATTAGGTTTCTTTGTAATACTATATGCAATGAATAAACTCAATCTTGTTTTTTAATTTTGATTATTACTTTGAGTTTTTGTTGAGGGTCCTTAAAAATTGAAGTTTTCTTTATCACTTGTGTTATTCTATTCAGCAGAATCATCATTGGGATTATCATTTAATATTAAATTTGAACTAATTTCTCAATTCACTTTTGTTCTTCTTATTTCATATAGCTGTAGACATTATTCTTGTTTTATGTTTCCTCAAAGAATTTGTCATAGGATCTGGATGTTGCCAAGCAGTTACTTTGAATTGACTGAAGGAAAGAAAGGTCTTCTTTGATTATTAGTTTTCCTACATTCACAAGCTATAAATTTTGTTAAAATCATTACCCCTTTAATATTATGAAATAGTTTTCGACAACAAATAAAAGTAGTTGTAAGCTCAAAAACTACTAAATTTTGTGGTTTTATGTGGAAAATTCAAATTTTTAAAGTTGTTTTGGCCTCCTAAATTTGTTTGGAAAATAAAAATACTTCACACAGCATCTTTTTATGTATAATGGAACATTTTAACATTGTTTATAATAGGGCATTTGATGCAACACCCTAGTGTGCAAACATTATACTTGTTCTTTTATTTAGGATGTATAATATGCTATGGTTCTAAAAACCCAGGTGTTGGAATAACAGTTTTCTTTAAAGAAAAATTAGGAGTTACTGAGGCTAAATCAACATGTGTACCTAATGCAATCCTAACTGAATATTCTAATACTAATTTAATGAGCCACAAAATGTTACAATTTAACAAAACAGATATGTTACCTACATTCTCACATATAAAGACTGAAGTATTGTTCTTAGATTATGTCACAGTGATGCCAGATAGTTTAGGAAGCCTTCATTTGTGTTGGATCACTGGGATAGAGAATTTCATTCAAATTTGAAACATCAGGATTATTTATTTCAATTTATTTTTTTATAGCCCAGATCTCAAAGATATATCTAAAAATTTTTTTTATATCTATTTTAAATGCAGTTTTTTAGATTTTAGTTGTAAAACTTTTTGATTCAGAAAATTTAAATCTTAATTTCTTTGTAAATGTGCATAAATTAATTTTTGATAAATTGCTCATAAATCTAATGTAAAATTAAATGTTTAATACTGGGATATTTGTACTCCAATTGTTGCACACTATCTCTGGATTTCTGGAGATAAAAATATATGAATTTTTTGCTTCTTTCTGTTTATTTTGAAAGCAAATCAAAGTATACACAGGGTTCCCACGGTCCTTAAAAGTCCTTAAGAACTCCTTAATTTTAGCTTTCATTTTTAAGGGCCCTTAAAACTACTTAATTTTTGTCAAAGATCCTTAAAAACTCCTTAATTTTTAAATTGGACTGCGGTCAATTTCTCCATCAACGAGATCCACAGTCTCATGTGATTTCCTATCAGTTTTCTTATATGACAAATATATAATCTTTTGTATACTTAAAAGGTTTAAAGTATAAAGTCAGCTGCCCTTTCCTAATAGCTAACAGTCATGCAGATTTTAATTAAACGAAGCATGGAGGATGGGGGTTTGTAGATATTTCAGTTACTTATGGAAGTTTAATTTTCCTTGCATTGAATGTAATAGAAAAGTCTAAAACTTTCTTCTTTCCCAGGCAACGCTGGGTATAATCAGCTAGTATATATATATATATATATATATATATATATATATATATATATATATATATATATATATATATATATATATATATATATATAAACTTATATAATTATATATCTCAGGAAGTACTGTTTATAATATTGTTTTTATTCACAATTTATTTTTAGTTTGATCACTCAAAAAACTTTAGATGTACATTTTTCAAAATTAGGTTTTGTCAAATAGATTTATCTTATATTAATTTTTATTCATTTTTTAAAAATGCCTAAAAATGCTGACTTAATACTGAAATATTGTAAGGCATTTATTGAACATGCCTTGTCTGGTTCATAATCATTAAAATATGTTCCTCAGGAGATAGGGTTTATGCCGTTATGTCGTGTATTTCAAGTAGGTCCTTATAAAAAGTTACTTTGGTTCTTAGAAAGTCCTTAAAAAGTCCTTAATTTTTGTTCTGGAAAAAGAGTGAGAACCCTGTATACAGCACATTCTCTGATTCTCAAATAATTCCCTAATTGTTATAAATGTAGTCTGTTAGACTCCGAATCTTAAAAGTACAGGTTTAAATAAAGCAAGCTATTTTGACAGCACACTGCAGAAAGTACTGAATGAATCAAATTACTTTTAGGTATGTTCCAGGGAGGGGGGGTGTGTGTCTCCAAGAGCAGGACACAGTGACCAAAGGTCCATTGTAACCAAACCCAAGAAAACACAACCCTAAGAGCACCTAAGAAAAGAGGCCAATGACTCAAACCTCTGCAGGTAGCTGACAGGAATATTCTGTAACTCCAAAGGTTTAAGGAGGTGGTGACTTAGGTACTCAATCCTAAGAGCTGAGATGAACTTGCAATAACACTAAATATGTCAAGCAGTCTCCTCTAACATAAGATAACCGTCTTAGATAATAGTCATGTTTTGGGGAGGCTATTATTTTATCAAGACAACAGCTATGACACAAGAGATCAGAACTGATCCCCATCACATCAAGATGCTTTCTGAGGGCACAGAAAGCATCTTGATGTGATGGGGATCAGTTAAAAGAGGAGTTAAGTAGAAAGACTTAGAGATGAAAGTCATGAAGTCTGTGAGACTCCATATAACAGTTAAAGGTTAGAACTGTAACTGTAAGAGATGTTTTCAGTGAACATGGATGAAAATACAGTGTTCTCCCTACGGTGTGAGAACCTTGCATATTTTCTTATTTTAAAGCATTAAAAACTTATTTCTGAGCAAAATCGGCATACTTTATAAAACCACCTCATTATGCTTGAAACTCTTGCATTTTGAAAAATTCATGCACTCTTTATATTTTGGATAAATCAGTTTCATTGCTTGAAATTCTTCCATTTTTGTTAAATTTTTTCATTTTTCATTTTTGTATTTCATTCTCTCTACTTCTATTCTTTTTGTTGTTTCCCTTCTGAACACTGTCAACCTTATTACAACAGGAATGCACAAAAGTGCTTCTCCTAGATCTAAACTATGGGGGATATTATCTACACCTCCTAGATGGGGTGTGTTCCATAAATGCAACCATTTTTCTTGATATTGAACTGGCTGATAAACAATAATACACATTTCATATAAGCCATGTGCATAAATTTCTTCTCGGAAGAAACAAGTGTTACATATTTCACTGGATAATAGCAATCATTTTAGCTAGGATGCAGTTTTGTTACAATCAAATTCACTGTTTTATATACAAAAGGAACTTGCAGGCAATACTCGAGAGAGCATACATGTTATATTAGTTAATCAAAAGAAACTAAATATTTATTTTTATTTAAAGAAGTAATTTTAGTAATATAAGAAAATCTCCTTTTGATTAATTTTTCAGTATAAAATTCGTTGCTTTTAAATGTGATTAGCATGTTTTGACATCTTAAAAATTTTTTTTTTACTTCATTTTATATTAGAAGTGATTTAATTCTTCATCCAAAATGGCATTCAATAATACTTGTGTTTTCATTGCACTCAACATATAAGTCTAAAATTTTTTTTTTATTTTTTCTGGCTCCATTTACACCCTATTTATCAATAGTATTATTGTATAAACCACGGCTGTCCAACTGCAAAGAGGCCACGGGTCAGAATTCTGGTCGCTGATCATCTGGTGGGCAGCAGTTTGAAAAAGTTGAACAATAACCTATTACCGCTTATACATAACAACTAATAGTTGAATTATTAATTACAGAACAAGGGAACATAAGGATTATAAAACAATTTGCTTACATTTTAATGGGTAAACTAAGGCCAATCAGCGTTCTTTACAGCCGAACGATGGCTGAATGGTAGAGTGCTGCCCTTCGGAACCGGAGTTCGTGGTTTCGAATCCCGCTGCTGGCATGGATGTTTGTAGCCTTTTGGAATCGGCTTTAAACTGTAGGTCCCGGTCTCATTAGCCCTCGTGTGCAAAACAGTAGACTGTAGTGCTCCAAACAAAACAAAACCAGCCTTCTTTACAAGGTCAAGAATGTCAACATCGATGTATGTCGTTGTCTGCTGAAGAAGGTCTAACAATGAACTGTTGGAGAGAGAGCTCCTGTGACGATTCTTGATAAACTTCATCACCGAAAAAGCACTTTTGTATAAATATGTGCTCCTAAACATAAAAGTTATTTTCAGTCCTAAGTCACGCAGATTTGGAAACCGTTCAGTTGGAAGCAACTTGAAGAACTTGGGCCTCCTTTCAGTTCTTGTTTGAAAGAACGGGTCAGCCTGGAGATCACAGAGCTCTAATTGTAGGCAGGCCGGTTGTTCTTCAATGCTTGCTGTTACTGGGTTACTAAACAGAGCTACGTAGTTATTGATGCTCTCAAAATCTGAAAATCTTGTGTTGAATTCATCAATAATAGTCTGCAACTCAGGGTAAAATTCAGAAAAATCCAGCAGTGCCTCACATTTGGCTGATGCCAAACAACTGCAGCTGGCAAAGTGAGGTAAGTTATTTTTTCCCAAAATTTCGTGAAACATTTTCAGCTTGTTTCTAAACCCATTGATGTCTGCCATTAGGTCATACACCAGTTGGCCTCTTCCTTGTAGTTTTAAGTTCACATCGTTGAGGTGGCCAGTAATATCAGTTAGAAATGCCAGGTGATATGAAAACTGCATGCTTAAAAGTTCTTGTTCAAGGTTTTCTGATGGCAAAAGCTGGTGAAGGAAAAGAATTTCTTTTCTCGACTCGAAAAATTTCTTGAAGCAATTTCCAGCATTAAGCCACCTAATTTGATTGTACATAACCAGGTCTCTGTATTCTGCTTCAATTTCTTCCAAAAAGGTTTTTTTTTTCTTTAGCAAGCTCAAGTGAAATTGTATACAAAGCATGCAAAGCATTGTACTGATTAGATTTTAATGGAGTAAACATCCCAGTTTGTTTTTGTAGTTTTGATTTCAGTTCTGAAACTATCAGAGATCTTGCTTCTCCTTGATATATACTGTGGCTCCCTTCGTGAAGACTCGCATAATGCCTTTTGACATCATATTCTTTGCACACAGCCACAGCTTGCATTCAAATCAAGCACTGGTGTTTGTCCTTTCTATTCATGATGAAATACTGGGTTTCCCAGCGGTCCTGGAACACTTGATTCTCACTGTCTATCTTCCGTTTCTTACTCATCGTTGGAAAATGAAATATTCACAATCAATAATAAAATTAGTTTTTACACGTTCCCCCCAAAATATAGCTATGGTACAATCGAGGTTTACTTCATATCTAAATTCTGCAAGCTTATCGGAGAGTTGGTAGGTTATTCCATATTCAGAGAGGCTTTTAGTTTTACTTCTTGGTGTATCTTTTCCAAAATATAGAGAAGTATTACACATAAATTTTGAATGTACATTAAATAGCATTCAAATTTTATACCAATTTTTCTGGTTTATTTAATATATACTGTATAAATTGGCTTTGGATGAAACTAACTGCTTGTCTATAGTAAGATTTTTTAAAAATTTATAGCAAATAACTCAATCTCCATAAATTTATTACAAATATCTGAAATCAGTAAATTTATCAGTTTCTAAACACTGAGTCCTAATTGATTTCAAGTCAAACCCTTTTCATTATATCTTAAAAAATATTATGAGATATTGATTCTTGGAAATAAGGAAGGCCCCACATTATTACAGCCATATGCACCCTCTTGTATAAATAATAGTAGTAAAAGCTTCAAGTTTTCCCAAATATACTGTTCAATTTTTTTTATTGTTCAAAAGTACCTCTGCTTCCTTGCATGTTTTTTAAGTATGGAGCAACATTGATTCATCAGGACTCAACCTCCATGCACTGGTTACATTTCCCCCAACATTTCATTTTGATAATGACATTGGACCTGGTATTTCTTCCTGCACATTTTGAGCTCTGTATTTCCAAGCACAGTAGTATGGAAAGGTGTTGTCATGGAAAATGCGACAAAACAAGCTAACTCAGGTACTTTAAACTACTGACTGACACATATAGTATAAAAGGGTGGGTGATTGATAGAATAGAGGGGAAAGTGAGAGAGTACTTCCTAAAAATTTATAAAAAGAAAAAAAAACAATGAGTGAAAGGAAATCAGAAATGCAGGTGTTTTACAAGAAATGCATGTGTTATGTAAGAACACATGTGTCTTTAAGTGAGAAAACAAGATAATATTAGGAGTCAGTTTGACTGCTCATGGCACTTCTAGGCACTAAGAAAATAATCATTTAATTTATATTTGGTACAATTAATTCTACAAATTTTTTAGAAAAATTTTAAAAAAATCCTGGCTTTCTAAGGCATCAGGTTTTTGAGGCATTTAAACTGAAATATCCAAAACAGTCATGATTGCTTCTAATGTTAAAAAAAATTATACATGATGGAATAGCAAATTCTGTATGATGCTGTTGTTTCCTTTTTTAAGTTTATGTCTGCTAAATGTTCTTATTTGTGTTTGAAAAAGAGTATACTAAAATTTGTCACAAATAATCTAATGTGAAATGTATTTTTTTCATTTCTTTAAAAAAAGGGAAAAGTAGCATTTTATTTGCTGCCTTAAACTAGAGGAATATATGACAGATACAGACTCACTTCAAGGAAGCTTATTTCCTTAATACATAACTCTTTGTTCATTTGATTAAATTTTATTCATTCAATACAAACTCGCTCTCTCTCCTTTTTTTTAAATTTTTTTTTAATAAAGATTAAAATGCAGTGAATATCATTTAACATGAAACTGAGGGGACTGAAATATTATTTTCATGTTAAGAGAATTTTATGTTAAATGATATTGAAAAAAAAAAAAAACATATATTCAACAAAATTAAGTTTATTAGAGTGCATTTTGTTTACAGAGATATCTATATATGCATGTGTTTAATAAAAGTCAATGATACGAAAACATTCACAAGAACTTAAGGAAATTTAATACAAAATTTTCAAGTTTTTTGAAAAACAAAACATTTATTGAGTTTTTGGAAAATAATCTAATATTTTCTTTGCATTATCAAAAAAGATAATGGAAAGAAAATAATGGTGCAAAGAAAATAATGTCAACAAATTGTTTGATGTCCTCCACTTTGTTATTTATTTCACCATTGGAATGTGTGTCTAATTAATTGCTAGCAAAATTCCGTCTCTTGTTTTCTTTTTTCTTGGCTCGCGTGGTTCGCTCCACCCTCATTATTTCCGGCGTCAGGAGGTCCTCTAAGCATCCAGTAGCTTTCCAAATTCCTTCCTCTCAGTAGTGCCCGTCTTCTGCGTTTGCTCGTGGATAGCGACTGCGGCGCGACGAGCGCGGGCCGGGTACTTTGATGGGCCTTGTGTAAGGTGGGGTGGCCCAATACTCGCGATCTGCCCACCGCCGCCAGGATCAGCCTGGAGGGTCTCACGGCCATATGGGCCCGGTTTGGTGCATGATTGTCTTATGAATTGCACATATTTTTCATTCTGTTCCTCACTTTGGATAACAGGATAAAAGGAGCTGTATTATTCATTTCATTTCAGTCACCGGGATCTGTATCAATGATATTTTTTTAGTGTTGAACAAACTCCAAAATGTCTTTGTCATTATTGGGGCTATACTCATTATCATCATCTAATGCAACGCATTCTTCCATTAATGCAGAAATGTATGCCTACGTGGCTGGTGCTTTCTGTATTTTGTTCATTCCCAGAAGGGAAATGTTTTTGCGTTAAGCAGTTTTTGTTTCATGTTAAGAGAAAAAAAATCCATGAAAATACATAGTAGTTTGTTGAGAACGTTGTATTATTTTGTCTTAAGTGTTTTTGCAATAGATGTATTTCACTGTATTTGCAAAAAAGGCTTTAGGTATTATGTAGTTCAGTGAAGCATCCATAATCTGGAAATCTATAATCTGGCACAACTATAATATTGAAGCAAATGAAACTTACTGGCATATTTAACCATATGCAGTGGGTGGTTCCTATAACGCAAATGTCATTTACCATTAAGCCTTAAACCTGTAAGAAAGTATATTGTTTCACACCATACTTTTTTTGTATTTTGTAAGAGAATATTCCTTTTTTAAGCTGTTGGTAAAGAAATATTTCATTGAATGCTGCAGTTGATCACTAGTTTTGATTTCTTTTTCCAAGCACTTATAATCCAGAAAATTAATAATCTGGTAGTGTGCATTTTCTATTGATATCAGATAATTGTTTGACTGTACCTCATCAAAACAAATGAGAAGTGTAAAAAAGAAGTCATATCTTTTAATAAATAGTGGTTGGTGGTAAACATACTTCCCACCAAAAAAGAAATTAAAATCAAAGTGACCTAAACTAATAATCCATATTAATTGATTTTCTTAAATCAATCTCAGTTAAAAAAGTATTCTAATATACCATTGTTAGGAAAACAGGACTTTATAAAGTGTAAAGAGGCTACCTCTCTAAAAAATCTCTGATTTTTTTAATCGTTCTTTAGGTGGTCTTAGAGAGGTTTCACTATATTACAGGGTTCCCACGGTCCTTAAAAGTCCTTAAGAAATCTTTAATTTCAGCTTTCATTTTTAAGGGCCTTTGAAACTCCTTAATTTTTGTCAAAGGTCCTTATAAACTCCTTAATTTTTGTGAAAGGTTCTTATAAAACTCCTTAAATTGGAATGTGATCAATTTCTCCATCAACGCGATCCACCGTCGTCACGTGATTTCCTATCAGTTTTCTTATGGGACAGTTTTTTTTTAGTTACTTATTATTTGACCAATAAATAATCTTTTGCATACTGAAAAGGTTTAAAGTCAGCTGCCCTTTCCTAATAGCTAACAGTCATGCAGATTTTAATCAAGCAAAGCATGGAGGTTGGGGGTGGGTGTTGTAGATATTTCAGTTACTTATGGAAGTTTAATTTTTCTTGCATTGAATGTAATAGAAAAGTCTAAAACTTTCTTCTTTCCCAGGGAACGTTGGGTATAATCAGCTAGTATATACATACATACATACATATATATATATACATATATGTATATGTGTATATATATATATATATATATATATATATATATATATGAGTCATTTTTAAACCCTCAGAAAGTACTGTTTATAATGTTGTTTTTATTCACAATTTATTTCTAGTTTGATCACTCAAAAAGCTTTAGATGTACATTTTTCAAAATTAGTTTTTGTCAAATAGATTTATCTTATATTAATTTTTAGGCATTTTTAAAAACTTAATTCTGAAATATTGTAGGGCATTTATTGAACTTTCCTTGTCTGGATCATAATTATTAAAATAGGTTCCATAGGAACTTATTAGTTGTACATAGGGAATAGGTTTATAGGAAGTACGGTTTATGTCGTTATGCCGTGTATTTCAAGTATGTCCTTATAAAATGTTACTTTGATCCTTAGAAAGTCCTTAAAATGTCCTTAATTTTTGTTCTAGAAAAACAGTGGGAACCCTGTGTTAACTTTAGAGAATTTGAAAAAGTTTTTAAGTCTTACATTTTACTCTATCATCCAGCAAACTGTAATATTCTGTTCCACTGAAAAAAAATTACTCATTTATTGTTACATAAGACTGAGAGTTGCTATTAGATTTTATTACTTTTCTGATAGTTAGAACATAAGTTTTGATTTTAGTTAAGTATTTTGTCACAATTTCATCCCCTATATAATAATAGCCTAAGTTATATGTCCGTCTGTCCTCCAATTTATGAAGTGGTTGGACCTGGAATGGATTCCCCGGCAAAGGGCAGGCGATTAAATTTATCAATTTATCCTCATAACAAATAGATAAAAATTACAATTTTTCTAGCATTATGACGTCATTCCTTTCACCATATCATCTAATCATTTCTTGTTTTAAATTGTTTAAATATCGTGTGCATTTTTTTCATACCTTTATCACTGAACTTACATATTAAGCAAATAATTTTCTTTTATATTTGTATTAAATAATAGATTAAGTACATACGTGATCATTTTAAATTTAAACATCGATTATTTTTTATTGCAATGTAAATTTTAACACCGGTATTAACAACAAATTCTTTTCCTAAAAGTCTAGGAGTCTATTTCATGGACTAATAAACATCTAGCGTTTAAGTTATATATCTTTGAAAATTAAGAATTGTGTTTGTTTTTTATACATAACCACACAGTTTGACTAAATGAATTCAGCATGATTCTAAACTGAATTCACGCAGTAGGGCAAATTGTCAAGTTATGACAACTTTGGCTTTAGTTTTAAATGGAAGGGCAGTTTATTGTTTGTCTATTGGCTGTTGTAAACACGAAAACGAAAGGGAAGGGCATTATAGTAGTTCGTAACGTTGCATCAAATTGCCTTATGTAGGTAGACTTTAGAAGAGTATGAAGATAAACACATTATTTAGTATGTACTGGATAATTCTCAGCCAAAACACAAACCATTTTATTACCTGCTTCATAGGGGTACTTTACAATGCTGGAAAATTAAAAATTTTACTGATCCCGTCATATGACGGGCTATATGCTAGTATAATAATATTAAGTATTGAGAGTTTTCTTAATATAAAAATGATTTGACTGAAAGCCTTTTGGCAATTTTTTAATTTTATTTTAAATATTTTTTTATTAACAGGTTCAATGGATAAGAAGAGAAAGAAAATTGCAAAAAAGAAAAAGTCTAAGAGCAAAGATTCTATACCTGTACCTGATCATTCTAAAGAAATTCAGAAATCTTCCATGATCAAAAGTCACAATACAGAGAAAATTGATGTTATAAAGGTTACAGAGTTTCCAGAAATTCAGAAAAAATCCAAGAAAAAAAAGACTTCATGTAATAAGAAAAAAGGCATGACTGTGAGTGATGTTTTATCTAATAAGAATCTTGAAGCTAAGGAAAAAACAAAGAACTTCACACATTGAGCATGAAAGTCATTTTAAGCATCTACCTACAAATACTTCATCAAAAAGTCATCAAGGTGCCAAAAAGAATAATAAAGTTACTGGTGGTGACATCTCAGTTTCTTCATGCTCCGATATTCATAATAATTCTCCTCCCATTGTTTCCAAAACAACATTAGGAAATGCAGATCAGTTAGCTGCATTAAGCAATAATCGTGTTTTGAAAGTTGTACTTTCAGATGTGTTCCAACATTCTAATTTAGAACGCAATAGGCATCCAGAATCAAATTTGGTGCAGCATAATAAGGACATTAAAGATCAAGTCAACCCTTCAAACCACTCTATACAAAGGAGATCTCCACGGAAACATGCAATGAATGCTGGACATTTGAGTGAATCAAAAAGTTCAGATACTGGAAAAATTCAGCATGCAACAAATGCAACTGACTCTATTAAACTTCCATTAAAGACTAAGAAAAAGCAATGTCAGCCTATGAGTAAAAATAAGTCACGTAATTCTTTTGATATGAAAGCAGCTGTGCTTAATAGTATGGAGAAAGCTAGACATAGTGTAACTGATTCCAAGAAGTATCATTCTGAATCATTTGCTACAAAAGAATTAAATTCGCAGAATTTGTTTAAAAGCATAGTAGTGAAACCCAAATCATCTTGTCAAACAGTCAGGGATATGTGTAAGAATGTTAAGTGTATAAAGACAAAATACAATGATTTAGAAAATAGGTTACTTGCAGAAAATGAAGCTTCACATCAATCTTGTGAAATAGAAGATAGTAATGCATTTTCTTCAAATAAAAGTAGCAAAACTGATCAAAATAGTCATGCATTTTCGCCAGATAAAAGTAGCAAAACTGATCAAAATGCAGTAACTTTAAGTTCTAACAACAATTATAAAAATGGAACATCAGATGATGTAGCTGTTTATCGCTTATCCTCATCAGATGATTCTCGTTTTGAGATACTCAGCAGGCTTCCTGAAAAATCATTTCAAAAAGACCTAGAATTAAATGAGACTACAAGAGTTACTCCATTGAAAGTCAATGATAAAAGTTCATCAGATAATATTAATGTAGAAAATAAAACAGCTGCCATAGAGTGTACCAAAGAAAAAAAAATGTTAGTAACAAATTCACTTTCCAGCTTACACCAAGTGAATGTAAGTACAAAATTGGAAACATGTGTTGCTAAAGAATTAAATTTTGGTGATAAACCTCCATTTTTTTAGTTCTAAAAGTAAGCCATTAGATAAAGAAGATTTTAGACACTTAACTAGTGAGATTTTTAAAGCAGAATCTGGTACTTTTAATTCTGTAAATATTGGAAAGGTTAACTCTAATTTTATCCACTGTACAGAAGAAACCAGTGTGTTTTCAGTTTTGACAAGTATATCTACAAATACTAAAGTTTTGGGTCTAACAGAAATGCATAATGTAATGAAACCAGATTCTGATGTTTTAAATGTTTCCAGTTTGAGAGAAAAAATGCCTTTGGCCTGACTCCATAAAATTGAGCTTTAAATGTGTTCCACACTAACTGAAAACTTAATAACTAAATGTGGAAAGATGAGTAAGCATTTAAAGAAATTTGCAGTGGTGAAGATTAAAAATGCATCTGTGATATTATTTTTTTTATTTTCCTATAATCTGAAAAAAATGGATCAAAAATGGGACTTAAGTCTCTCCAAAAGGTTTCTATAAAGGTTATCTTTAGTATTTTTTAAAGAATAGAAATTATCTTGCTTTTATCTCATGTATCAGAAGAGGCATCCTAAAAGTGATACTTTGGAACAAAGACAACAATCTGATATTATCTAAACATCTAAATCAATATAAAATAATAAAAAAAAAAAATCTGGTATTCATACATATGTTCATACATCATTTCATATCTCATTTTATGTTGGTGTTTCTATGTATCACAAATTAATTTACATAGTTGATTTTTGTCGTTTTTCATACTATAAGATTGAATCAGTGAATTTATATATGTACAGCATGAATTTTTGCAGTTTATTGTTTTATCCTTTTAATCTTGAAGACTGTTAAATATTTTTTCTTTTTAATAATGCATGAAATTTTCTCTACACATTTTATAATAATGGCAATTTTTAAAAAATGAATCTTTTTTTTAACACACTGAGTAACTGACTTGTATCAACAAGTGACTAGGAATAATTGAGTAAATTGAATCTGCAATTAATGGTGTTTTTCTTATATTTATGCAAAATATGACACCAATTGGTTTTTGTATTATTCCCTTTAATTTTAGTAACCTAAAATAGTTTCCAGTTAGAAATTTTATATTAATATTTATATATTATATGAATTGACTTTGTTGGCTCCTGGTAGAATTTTATGCAGCAGGCTATTCCTGTATATTTTTAAATATAAGCCCATTCATGTGTATAAGCCAAAAAAATGTTCTGTAAGGTTCAAATATGTTGCCAAGAAGCTGAAAATATTGCCAAGTAGATAAAAACGTGGTAAAAGTTTTTTAATTAAATGCTGTACTATAAAATGCTAGACTAATTGTCTCAAACTTTTTTCACTGTGGCATTCAATTTAAGTACTGCTAGAGAATAGGATTGGTCGCACTTTGAGACAAATACAAGGACATTTCTTAGCACATATCAGTAGTTACAAAGAAAAAACATGTTAATTTTTAAGGTACTTTTTTGGCGATTTATTGATTACTTCTGGCTTATGTAGAAGTACGTTTTTTAGAACATTAGCCCATTTGCTACAGATAATATTTCTATTTTGCGCTATTATAATACAGGTAGAAGTCACTGTAAATTATTTTTTTAATTTTGTTTCATTTTCGTTCAAAAACTTTTTAAAATGTTTATTTTATGCCATTTTATATATTTTTTTCCATTTTATGCTTAAAAAAAGGTTCCATTTAGTTTTGCCAATTTGGCGACTTTTGTTGCTAACAGCAACAAAAGTCGAAAATCTCTCAAAAAGTGTCGACAAATAGGATATACTATACCTGTTCCCTGGATCCATATATGAGCTTATTTTCCCACTTTAGATTTATGAAAAGCTCCCAAAATTCTTGGCTTATACAATGAAATATATGGCATCTTGATTTCATTCTTAAGTTGCTAACTTTATTTCAGGACTTCCCCCCTTACCCTCTGTATAATTTGAGTGAAATAAAAATGAGATATGGAACTACAACTTCAATGTGTTTAAAATAAAATAAGTCTTTTTCAAAACATGAGGGTTAATAGAGATTTAACTAATATGTTAACTTTTCAAATTTAAATTAAATTATAAAAATTTTAATTTTATCTGAGCTCAAATATTATTTTTGGTTTTGAGTGAGACGAGAATGATTTTCATAGCTTTTCAAATTTAAAATGAATTCTAAAAATTTTAATTTTATCTGAGTTTGAATATTATTTTCGGTTTTGAGTGAGACGAGAATGATTTTCATAGCTTTTCAAATTTAAAATAAATTCTAAAAATTTTAATTTTATCTGAGTTCGAATATTATTTTCGGTTTTGAGTGAGACGAGAATGATTTTCATAGTTTTTCAAATTTAAAAGGAATTCTGAAAATTTTAATTTTATCTGAGTTCGAATATTATTTTCAGTTTTGAGTGAGACGAGAATGATTTTCATAGCTTTTCAAATTTAAAATAAATTCTAAAAATTTTAATTTTATCTGAGTTCGAATATTATTTTCGGTTTTGAGTGAGACGAGAATGAAAATTTTACAATTAAAAACAAATTGGCCATTATTAAATTAAAAACAAATTAGCTGCCTTTTAGTACCGGAGTTTGAATCTCACCTTAGATATAGATGTTATATAGTTATCAGGACCGTATCATGCTTAGATAAGGCAAGTAGTTAATTAAGGGATTCCCATATTTTAATAGCATTTTAATTATTAAGTATGTAAATTGATATTTACTTAATGTTTACTTGTGAAATTTCAAAAACAGCTGCAAAGAATTATTCTATTGAAAAAAGGAGAGCATTATAAGCTGTATTGACAATTGATGTATAATGAAAAATTGTATTTTGGGTTGAAAATGAGTATTTATTTTAAATAGTCATGAATAGAGAAATACTGCTATGCTATGGGGAACTTCAGTTTTATTTTACTTTCACACATGCAGTTGTATTCTTATAAATTTTTTTACCAGCTAGCTGTCTGATTATTAATTTTACTTTTCTGTTACATTTTTATACAAATGCTATTTAAGTTTCATTTTAGCACTCTACCACAAAAAATACTTAGGGATAAAATTGATGATAGTTTAGCTTATATTAAGGGAATTAAAAAAATCCCCTACATAATGTGAAAGCTAAACTTAATAATAAAAGTAAAATCTTCATCATGTAATAAGATTTTAAGTATTTTTATTTAAAAGAGAAAAATATTGCATTATGACTTTCAATATGTCTCTCTTTATATACAGTTGACTCTCCAGTATCTTGTCTTCCTTTATTTTAACTTTCCTTGTATCTCAGATTTTATTTGAAGTCCCACATTTACATCAATGTAATTCAATAAAAAATTTTCTGCTATTTTGAAGTTCATTCTACTTATGTCAGTGCTTCAAAAAGCCTCCTTGTGTAACAATAATAATAATAAATTAATAACTGAGATAATAATAAAAAGAAATTAATAATGATGATAAATTAATAAAGTGTTATGAGTAAATGGCACTCATTTAAATTTGGGAAGATATACAAATGGTTTTAATACTTGGTGAAATTCTATGACTTGGCCATACAGAACCACATTCAATTAATTTGTAAAATGTAGATTTTTTTTACATCTTATGTTGACTTTTTAATGAATTTCAAGCAATGGATTCTGTGAATTACTTTTATTATTAGAGGAAGAATCAGATTTCCTGATTTCTTAGATACAGATTCAAGACTTGTCAAGTGCAAAGAATTCAGAAAAGGAAAATATCCAATAAATGACAGCTCAATAATGCGTATATGAGGAAATGGACTTTTTGATTTTTATAGTTAATGTACTAATGAATGCTGATGTTAGTTATGCAACATCAGTATTTATGGTTGAACTGAAAGCCTGAAAAATTAGTCAAATTAAATAAGTAACTGCTTTGTATGAAAATATATGATTTCATCCATAAGATAAATTAATTTTATAAAAATAGTAAATATTTAGTAATTCAGTTCTAATTGAAATATGGTAAACAATTTTTTTTTTAATATACAGTAGGACCTTGGTATAACGACTTCCTGTGGGACCAACATCATATGGTCATTATAACGAATTGAAAGAAATAATAAAAAAAAATTGAGCAAAGAAATGATGCAACAGTACATACCCAGGGAACATTTCTATTTATTTGTATTTCCATTATTGAATTTTTGAAAAGTCTTTGATTGATGCCTGTTTCAAATTCATTTGGGAATTTTTCATTATCACTGATTCCACATCCACTAGATTTTTGAAAAAAAGTCTTTGATTGATGCCTGTTTCAAGTTCATTTGGGAATTTTTCATTATCACTGATTCCATATCCGTTAGATTTTGAAGGAAATCTTCAGAATTAAATTGTCCTTCAAAATATTGACGCAAGGCATTCATTGGAGTTCAAAAGCTTGGACGATTTCTTCTCCTTCATCAGAATCGCAGTTTTCTTTATTTCCAGTAATACAGACAATAAAATCGTCCTCATTAAAATTGTCTCTGCAGCACTGTAAAGTTTCGTCTACTGCAACAAACTCATCAAAAGTTAATTGAAGATTCAGTTCTCCCCTTTTCGCCATGCCTCCTCCCCTCTTCTAAGCAAACACAAAGAGAGGATACAGGTTTCTGGAAATTGCACCACAGTACAATAATTTTGAAATATCCCATTTGCTCATGAGTTCTGCGGGCTAAAATTGGCAGTTGTTCTAACGAAAAATAATATGCTTGGGGTCGTTATAAAGATTAAAAATTAACATTATTCCTATGGTAAAATAATTGGGACTTTTTTAGATGGTCTTTCTAACGAAGGGATCGTTATATCGTGGGGTCTACTGTATTACACATTCATTATTTTACATATTAATTGTCCAATTTTAAAAAACTTTGTCTAGAAAATGTTCAAATTTTTGTAGAAAACCTAAATTTTATAGTTGTATGTTAAATATTTTTTTACTAATAAAATTTTAAAATTTCCTCTAAATTTCCATATTATTTCATTTTTTTGTATTTATTGTTTTATACCTTTTGTGTGATTTCGTCTGTGATGACAAAGAATGGCTGAATGTGTAGAGCATTCTTCAATTCTGAAGTTTGTGGGTTCAAATTCTGCTATTGGCATGAATGTTTGTAGCTGTTTGGAATTGGTTTTATATAGTAGGTCCCAGTCTCATTAGCTCTAGACATGGTTTCCGCACACCTGGAAAGTCATGGAAAATCATGGATTTAGACAATGGATTAATTTTGTCATGGAAAGTCTTGTTTTTTCAAGTAAAATGAATAAAAGTCATGGATTCGCTAAACTACCGATTAAAAAAAAATGCATTGAATTGTTTAATTCTGTTTTTATTTGTCATTTGGCTGAAGTTACTGAGTATGGTATTTATGTATTATCCTATTGACCAAGTAAAATTTGTTCACCAAGGAAACTCAAAGCAAGAAAGCTTAATGGGTGGGTAAATGTATATTATTCTGTTTTTTCTTAAATTGTAGATTAAAATTTTATTAATATAATAATAATTATTTTTTGATAAAAATTAGTTAAGATTTTTGGCTTAAAATATAAGTTTATCTTTAGGGATATTGTATATAAATGTTATAGGATTATTTTTGTCTATTATTCATGGTCACCTGGATAATACCACATTGGAGACATTTTGATTGAAAAATTGCTATATGATTAAACTTAGATATGTAGATACAACAATTTATTTTTATGTATGTGAGTTTATTAACACTTATAAAGTAAGTTTATAGTTTTTTTATGATTAAATTCCTGTAATTTCTCTAAAAGCACATATTTTATTTGTATGTACATCAGAAGTTTTATTCATATATACTTTTAATGAAAGCTTTTTAAAGTCATGGAAAATGATCTGCTAAATCAGGGAAAGTCATGAAAAGTCATGAATTTGAAAAATTTTAGATACCCTGTCTAGAGTAGCAGAACAACCTTAGCTCCCCAAACCAATCATCAATCAATTTTTCTCAGGGAGAGAGGAGACCCAGGTAAGAAGAAAATATCTAAGATTCCAAAGTTGTTTAATTTGGCTCTGTTGGCAATGGCTGTAACTTTCAAGTTCTGCTTGTACTGCAGCAGATGAACAATATGATGGATATATGTGGTTATCTATATAAGCTTTAAAAAGTAACCTTCATTGTGTAAAATTAAACATCATGGTTATCTGAGATGTTTATAAATAATTTATAGCATGCATTAATTAGTTTGTATATACTCGGTAATGTTACTAAGGTATTAAATGATGTAGAATTTCAATTATATATATATACTGCAAAATAGATAATTAAAATTTTTAAAAATCTTACTGATATGCATTGTTATACTTTTATAATTCTGTATTTAAAGAGTTGTTGCTTTAAATAATCATGAAGTTATTTAATGTATATATATGTGTATTACTTTTAAAAATATGTGTTTTACTGCAAAATTAGGCACATATACCTAGGGTTGTCCTGTATAATTATAAGTAATTTATTAATTTATAACATGCATTAATTACTTTGTATATACACAGTAACCTTACAAAGGTTTTGTTTTGGTATAAATTTTAAATATATATGTATATACTTTAAAATTGATATTCAAAACAGTAAAAATTTTACTTATTTGCATTGTCTCCTTTTATAATTTTTTATTTAATTATTATTTTTTTTTTAAATTATAAAGCACTGAAAAAGTGTTGGGGTGTATTGCTGTGGAGTTATATATTTCTGAACATCCTACTAAAAAATAGCCGGACGCTGGCCGATTGGTTAGGGCGCTGATCGTCAGTACCGGAGTTCGTGGGTTCGAATCCCACTATGGCATAGATGTTCGTAGCCGTTCGGAATCGGCTTTAAGCTGTAGGTCCCAGTCTCATTAGCCCTCGTGTGCAAAACAATAGACTGTAGAGCTCCAAACCAAACCTACTAAAAAATAACTGATTTAAGTAATTGGACATGATACAGATTAGGTCTCAAATATTGTTATGTTGAATCAGATTTATATATATATATATATATATATATATATATATATATATATATATTATAAAATTTTTGGATTTAAATCTCATTCTTTATTCTTTAAATTTGCATACTAATTAAGCATCACAAATTAAGTTATTTAAGTTAGGGTTAAATTATAATTAATAATTAAATTTTTATTATACTATTTATTTTCTTAGTGTGTGCAATATTTTTCACACATAAAAAATTATGTATAATATATAATTGTTATGTATAATATATATATAATTAATGAAATATGATTTTTTAAATCCTTTCTCAACAAACTCTTGCAAACTGTTCACATGTTTTTCTTTGTTTGCAATATAAAAAATTGTTTGCAAAATTAGTTTTTAAATCACTATTATTTAAATAAATGCAAAAAGAAATAGAAGTGAAAATATTATGGATTTGATGTCAGATTAAGAGAAAATCCTGAAAAGAATTTGATGTGGCTGGAAATTTCATTGCTATGTTAAGGATATGTAAACTTTATTTTACCTTTGCAAGTGATAAGGTATGAGTTACTGTGTCTTCTAATGCAGCAGGTGGTGTCCTCTATTCATGCACTAAAAAATCATATTTAAAAAATTTGCAAAATATGGATAAAATAGTATCTTTGATTTAATCTGTGATTAAAAAATCTAGTTATTTAAATTATTTATAGCACATTTTTATGAATCAACCAACCTTGCATGGAATAATTTTATTTTCAAGCATGGATCCGCACACCTGGAAAGTCATGGAAATTCATGGATTTAGACAATGGATTAATTTCGTCATGGAAAGTCTTGATTTT
This sequence comes from Pardosa pseudoannulata, assembly GCA_032207245.1. Lineage (NCBI taxonomy): Eukaryota > Metazoa > Arthropoda > Arachnida > Araneae > Lycosidae > Pardosa > Pardosa pseudoannulata. Next base: position 96,350,235 of record CM063509.1, on the reverse strand, counting down.
TCAAGTAAAATGAGTAAAAGTCATGGATCTGCTAAACTACCAATTAAAAAAATGCATTGAATTGTTTAATTCTATTTTTACTTGTCATTTGGCTAAAGTTACTGAGTTTGGTATTTATGTATTATCCTATTGACCATATTGCCAAGTAAAATTTGTTCACCAAGGAAACTCAAAGCAAGAAAGCTTAATGGGTGGGTAAATGTATATTATTCTGGTTTTTTCTTAAATTGTAGATTTTATTAATATAATAATAATTATTTTTTAATAAAAATTAGTTAAGATTTTTTGCACAAAATATAAGCTTATCTCTAGGGATATTGTATATAAACATTATAGGGTTATATTTGTCTATTATTCATGGTCACCTGGATAATACCAAAGTACCCTGAATTCAAATTGGAAACATTTTGATTGAAAAATTGCTATATGATTAAACTTAGGTATGTAGATACAACAATTTATTTTTTATGTATGTGACTTAATTAACACTTATAAAGTAAATTTATAGTTTTTTTAGATAAAATTCCTTAATTTCTCTAAAAGCATATATTTCATTTGTATGTACATCAGAAGTTTTATTCATATATACTTTAACGAAAGCTTTTTAAAGTCATGGAAAATGATCTGCTAAATTTTGATTTTATTGTTTAAGCGTGAATTGTTTCTCTTTCAGTTAATAGCTGAATAGGAAAACTCAGTTTATAACATGCTAATTGTTGTAGCCTTGCATATTCTCAAAAGTTGTTTACTGTTTGATTTGAGCAGTTATGTAGATTGCAATTTCTCTTTCAGTTACTGTAAGTTCAGTTTGTAACTAAATTTTGTATTCTTACATGTTCATAAAAGTTGAAGTAGTACATTCTGCAATAAAATTTTGAAATTTATGTAATTATTCATTATTTTTATAACAGTCTGTTGAAACAACAAAAATTTCAGAACTCTTGAAGTCCAATAGGTTTATAGTAATTTTTCACCACAGTACCACCATATATATTGTAGAATCCTTTATGTCATATCATTACAGCTCTATATGACTGAATTACTCAGCCCTTTCGATAATTTGGGCCATTTACCTGCTATATTAGATTTGTTTAGCTCGTTATGACCTATGGGAGAAATATATATACAGTCAAACATGTCTATCTCGAAACCTGCTTATCTCGAAAACCTGTATGTCGAATTTTTTCAATTTCCCTACATTTTCAACAAAAAATTTACCATATTTTCCAAACCTATCTCAAATTATTTTTTTCCCAAACCTGTCTATCTCGAATTTTTGCAAGAAACACAACATTCCAGTTTAGAGCCTTATTGAGTTGATAACCGCACAAGTTCCCATTTCCCGGAAATATACTTCTAGTTTTCTTTCTCTGGGGGTTGTTTGGTCAGGGACTGAGTGGGAATTGTACTAAAAACGAGTTCTCTGCTCTGGAATAATAAGGAATGGAGGTTGAGGAGGGGGGAATAGAAAGAAACCGAAGAGCAACCGGCTGAGGAAACTGATAAAAACCTGAAGGAATGGATGATTATCAGAGAGAAACTGAATACTGACACTTCATTTAAAGATTTTATAGAAGTAAATGAATCAGTGGTAACAAGCGGAACATTATTAACTGATTCCGAAATTTTAGAAAACGTTCGTTGAAATTCTGAGGATGAAGAGGATCATGACAAACAGGAAAAGATCGGTGTATAAAGAATTGTTACGGAAAACAAACAAACAAACAAACAAACAAAAAAAAACATTGAAACACTAAGAATATTTCTTGAATCCCAAGAAAATATCGATCAGGATTGTTTCGCCACTGTGTCAAAACTACAAAAAAATGTCCAGCCTAAAAGAGTTTTACATCAAAAACTCCCAACGGATTATTTTCTGTAAGGTATGCAAATAAAACTAAAAGTACTTCAAATTTTCAATCTTTTCTATTCTGTAAAGAAATTTTCTTAGTCTATTTTCATAAAACCTGCGTATCTCGAAACCTGTTTACCTCGAATTTTTTTTTGTACTCCCAAGAGATTCGAGATAGACAGGTTTGACTGTATATATTAATAGATGGGTTACATTGAAAAGAATTCTGTAATGTGTGTGTGTATGTTCACACACACACACTCACATATATATACAGTGTACTCTGCTTAATGTGATCACGGTTAATATTATCAATTGCTTATTATCGAAATCACTTGGTCCCGATTTTCTCTATTCATTTATATGTTAAAATTATCACGTTATGTGATTATTACATCAGTTAATATTATCAGTTTTTGAACCTCATTTCAACTAGCAAAGGAATATTTACAATATATTCAGAAGAAACCAATTATTTTCTTTCCTTTCATTTGAATTTCCGAGAATTCTCCCTCATCCACTTGGGGAAATAGGGAATGAACAAAGGAGTGGGAATTTACACGTTCCTGGAATTTTTCAGAAATATGCACACCCTGCTGGTGGTCAATGGTTGTCAAATAAGCAGAAAGCAACACATTCTTATCGGAACTGAGAAGGAGAGTATTCACATTTTATGCCTAGATTTTATGAAAAAAATTACCAGAAATCTCAAGAAATGATAGAAAATCCTTCGGACATGATTTCTGAAGAGTTTGAGTGATGGGTGAAAGTAGATCAAAGCATTCCAGTAGTTTCCACATTAACAGAATCTGAAGTATGTCAGATTGTAATAGGAAAACAGACGAATAATGGAACTGATGAGTCAGAGGAAAAATCTTTTGATAACTGAGCCACCTCCTAGAAGTGCTGAAATGAGAAATGCATTGAAAGTGTTGAAACATGGAAAACAACACTGCTCCGATGACTTTATAAAACATTATGATTACGAACATTTTATCAATGAGTTTCTTAGAAAAATTGTAGACAGAAAACAATTGATCAATTTTTTTAGTTATGTATACAATTCTTATGTTTTAGAGCAGCGGTCGGGGAACCGGGGTAAATTACCCCAAATGGGGTAAAAATGAAATTTTGGGGGGTAAAAATGAAACTTTTTTGAGTAAAAAGTATATATTTTTAATTTGCTATTTTATAAACTTGTTAGTATTTTTTTCAACTTAAACAATTTAGCGACATATGCAGGCCACGCCATCTCACTACCCACCACACTAAAGTGTTCTCACCATCTCACTACCCACCACACTAAAGTGTTGTCGCCATCTCACTACCCACCACTAAAGTGTTCTCTTTGCGCAATAAAGCACATTTTATTTTACTGTAAATTGAGTACAAACAAAGTGACAAGTCAGAGAGCGAGTTTTTATTAGTTAGTTGCTGATTTTATCATTAATCATCGATATATCGATAAAAGTGAGCCGCAATTTAGAAATTTAATTTAAATATTTTACAAATATTATTTTCTGTCTCCCTTCAGATGGCAGAAAATAGAAAAAGGACATACCAAGAAGAATTCCGTAATTACGGTTTTACACAAATAGAAGACAATGGTCCAATGAAACCACAGTGTGTTGTATTTATGAAGGTACTGACTTCAGAATCTTTCAAAAAAAGTCAATTGAAGAAACATTTAGATAATTTGCATTCACATCTGTCTTCCAAACCGGGAGAATACTTTGCAAATTTAGAAATATCTGTTAAAAGACAAAGATTGAATAGCAACTTGTTTGGTACATTCGATCAGCGTTCAGCATCAAGGGCTAGCTTTGAAGTAGCCTGGTTGATTGCTCGAAATAAGAAACCATACACTATTGGTGAAGATTTGGTTAAACCAGCTGCTGCAAAAATGGCAGAGATTATGTGTGGTCAAAAAGAAGCGAAGAAACTGAATTCAGTGCCCTTGTCTGCAAAAATTGTGAAAGAACGAATTTCTATATTAGCAGAAAATATGAAGGAACAGATTATTTTCGCATTAAAACAGGCTAAATATTTTGCTATTCAGCTTGATGAGACAACTGATTGTAGTAGCAATTCACAGCTAATGGTATATGTTCGCTACGAAGGTGCAGATAATTTTGAAGAGGAATTGCTGTTTTGTTCTCCTCTCGAGATCTCGTGGAATTGATGTCTACAATAAAGTGAATGAATACTTCATAGCGCAAAGTTTAAAATGGGAAAACTGTATTTCTGTATCTTTGGATGGAGCTCCAGCTATGCTGGGTCATATTAACGGTTTTTCGGCTTTCGTAAAAAAAGAAAAATAACCCAAATATTGAAATTATTCACTGTATGATCCATCGCCAGGCCCGTATGGTCAAACATTTAGAACCTATACTGGAAGCTGTCATGCATGATGTCATCAAGATTGTAAATTTTTTTCAAGGGACATGCACTAAACACGCGGCTATTTCGTGAATTTTGTCAGGACGGTGAAGCTGAATATACGGACCTACTTTATTATACAGAAGTAAGTTTTTTATTTTAAAGATTTTTTTAAAATTTTTTTTTTTTTTTTTTTTTTGTAATCAAAAAAATTTTGAAAAAAAAAATAAAACAGAATTTTATACTAAAAAAAAAATTTTTTAATTAAAAAAAAATATGGTTATAAAAAAAAAAAAAAAAAAAAAAAATAAGTAAAAAAAAAAAAAAAAAAAAAAAAAAAAAAAAAAAAAAAAAAAAAAAAAAAATCTAAAAAGAAAAAAAAAAACAAAAAAAAAAATTAAAAAAAAAAATAAGATGCAATAAATAATAAAAAGTGAGGAAAAAAAAAAAAATTTTAAAAAATTTTTCTTTTCTAAAAAAATTTAAAAAAATTTGTTTGAATCGAAGAAACTGAATATTTGAAAAAAAAAAAAAAAAAAACAAGAAAAAATAGCAAATATAACAAACAAAAAAAAAAAATTTTTTGGTAGCAATCTAAAAAAATGTAAAAAAAAAAAAAAAAAAAAAAAAAAAAATTAAAAATTAATAAAAAAAAAAAAAAAAAAAAAAAAAAAATTTAAAAAAAAAATTAAAAAAAAAAAAAAATAAAAAAAAAAAATTAAAAAAAAAAAAGAAAAATAAAAAATACTTAAAAAATTTTAAAAAAAAACAAAAAAAAAAAAAAATAAAAATATAAACAAAAAAAAAAAAAATTTATTTGAAAACAAAGGTGGCTCTCTCGCGGAAATGTACTAAATCGAGTATAAACTCTCAAAACTGAAGTCGAAATTTTTATGGTTGATCAAAAAAATATTCTCGCAGATAAGTTTAAAAACTCTTTCTGGGTTGAATATCTCGCATATTTAGCGGACATTTTTGAGAGTGTAAATATATTAAACAAAGAATTGCAAGGAAAGAATATCAATATCATTTCAGCGAGAGAAATAGTGTCAGCGTTTGGATTAAAGTTGAAATATTGGAGACAGAAAGTAGAACAGAACAAGATAGCTTCTTTTTCAAGGTTAGCTTTGTTTTTGGAAGATTGCGAAAATATTACTTTTGCTGACATCAAGGATACAATTGTAAGTCATCTTATCAAACTCAGAAAGCGGTTTTCAGATTACTTTCCAGATCTTGATACACGTACTATCAGTTGGATTGTAGATCCTTTTAAATGTGATATTGCTATAATACCAGAAGAACCTTCAGGTTTGGCAGAAGCAATTCTTGAACTTCGATCTAATACTGAAGCACGTATTCAGTTTGAGAGTAAATCAAATTTGACGTCTTTTTGGATTTCAAAAGCTGCAAAGGCTTTCAAAATTGCACATGAAGAGGCGGTTAAAAAATTGCTGCCATTTGGAACAACATATTTGTGCGAACAAGGCTTTTCCACTCTAATGAACATAAAAACGAAGAACAGAAATCGATTAAACGCCGAAGACTGCATTCAAATCGCTCTTACATCAAAAAGTCCTAATTTTGAAGCAATTGTATCGAACTTGAAACAACACCATTTCTCCAACACGTGAAAAAAAAATTTTTCAATTATTCTATTTTTTTAAATTTTTTTCAATTCTAATTATTGTTTGTTTTTGTTTTATTATTATTATTATAATTTGTTACAATAACGTTATGGATTACTAGGTATTAAATTGATAAATTGAACAAATGAAGTTTAAATAAAATTTTTAGTTGTTTTCTTTTCAAAATTATCATGGGGGGCTATAATATGAAAGATGCTAAAAAGAGGCGATTTCGTTTTTTTTTTATTATTTTTCCCCCCTCTTCGGCATGGGGTAATATCAACTTACACAAAAATATTTTGGGGTAATGATTAAAAAAGTTCCCCGACCGATGTTTTAGAGGATAATATACAGTACATAAATATAAGGTGACTTTTTCATTTTATTTTGAAATTTAGTATGTGTGAATGAGGAATTTGCACATGTGGGGGATTCGAACAACTTAGTGTTTTTCTGATAATTTCAGACTCGTAGATTCCAAAAATGTTCTCAAAAATGTAAAAAAACTGGGTCCATCATTTAAAAAATTAATTTTAAAGTTAAGCGAAAATCACGTGACATCAAAACGCTCCGTGATTGGTTGTGATGTCATCGTTCATGCAGACCAATATTTTTGTATTGCTTTTAAGCGCGCACTATTTTCCGATTTTGTTTTTGCAAGTTCCTGAAATTTTCTAGCTATCAAAATTTATTTTTATTTAAACCTGAAGGTTTATTTTATCGATCTAGATAGCTTAGTTATCTCAATTTGTCATAAATGTCTCTTCTACCTGGATTTACCAAAAGACAATCAGACAACCTCCCGAAAATTGACAGCATGTCAATGTTTTCTTTCTTGGCAAAAAACCCGGATTTTATGGGAGCAGAAATACGAGGAATTAAAACCCAAAGGTGTGTAAAATCATTTATATTTTTTTTCCAATTTTACTTAACATGTATTAATACTTTATTCATGCTAAACACAGCTCTTTTGTTTGTAAACACAAACAAGTCAAATAAATATACATATATCATATACATACACATTTGTAGTTGCATCGTTTTTTATAAATAGAGACGGATGTAATATTAAAATAAAAATTAGAGGAGGTATTTTTTGTGAGACCGGTCTCATTAGCCTTCGTGTTGCAAAAAGTAGACCGTAGCATTCCAAAACCAAACCAAAACAAAATCAATTCTTAGATATTTTAAATATGATGAAAAGAAATTTAAAATCTTTAAATGGCTTTACTTAATTATTTATACATTTTTAAATAGCAATACAATTTTATTGCCTTTAATATTAATGTCAAATTAAAAAATGTATAAAATTTCTCAAATTAAATTTAATTTTTAAAGTAATATAATTATTAAGTATTTTAAAAATATTATACTTTTTTTTTCAAATTAGTCACCAATTTAATCGAAAAATATCACTGTTACATTTGATACATAAGAAAGTATGCATCTCTGAAGAAAATATTTATAATACCTTGAAAATACATAACTTTCCCCTCCCCCGAGTTATTTATTAGATAATTATATGCTTTAGATATTTATATGTTTTTCGATATTTATATGCTTTATAAAATATTTATTGTACTTGAACTCTGTGATAATACTCGAAAATTAGCAGTTTTAAAAGTTAAATAGCAGTGGTTAATCAACAATCCTTTTAAAGGTATAGATGTATTTTATATACTTTAATTGTTCTAAAATAGTAATATTTAAACAAATGCAAGCATTTATTTACCGAAAAATGGTCTTCACAAACCCATAGAGATGATTTATATGATAATTTGAGGTTTAATTTCTCATCCCTTTTCATCTCAGTTGTCCAGATTTTACGTGTATGTGGGTCTTTTGGGACGCTGAAAAATATCTTCTCATTGCAATTAGTTGTTGTATTTTTACAGAGTGGCACAATACAATATTTAGAGTATGATTTTTTAATGCCAGACATAACAAAAAAATTTCTATTATATGCGATACTTTACACAAAAAACAAATTTAAAAGTCGCCTTTTAACATGTAAACAGCATAGGAGCTCGGTGTTTACATGAACGATGACGTCACAAACTCGGCGGAGAAAAAGTAGCGTTTTTGAGAGACGTTAAAGAGTCCGCTATAAAACCCATTAGAAATCACTCATTAGGCCCCCAAATGAAAGAAAAATAGCTACTGTCCTGCTTACTTTTTTGTCTTCTATCGTTTAAAATCAAAATTAGAAAACGTGAAAATTCCTCATTAAAATGTGTGTGTAAAAGATATAATCATACGTTTATTGACATCAATTTGTGGTCCAACGTACTGCATTATATATATATATATATATATATATATATATATATATATCAGTGGCGTGCGGTAGGTTTTCATGTAGGGTGTGCAGAGAACAAGGATTTTCAAATGAATCTTTAATTATTGAGTCATCTGAGTTCTCCATTCTAAAACGGGTTATTTATTATGAATATAAATTTAAAGAATAAATAAAATATTTATCTATTAGTAGTCAAGTTATAATTATAAAAACAGCTAAACTTATGAGAATTCTACTAGCACTGAAGCAAAAATCATGTCTTTTGTTGTATGGTGTCCTATCGGCGTCGAAAAAGCAACGCTTCGGGCTTCCACGAAAAACTTTTATGTTCAGAAAACGTAGCACCACATGGCGCCCCCCGCTGCGGTGCCTCATTCGGATGCTTATTGGTGCAGACAAACCGAACGTTTATTCCACGTGCAGAGGATTTCACTGCACGCTGGCACAATAGAGAGAACTGTTTCTTGTTCAGTCAGTGGATTAAATTATATTTATTAATTGTTTTTAATATTTGGAAATCATATATTCTGCGAAAAACATTGTGACAATTTTTAGCAACAAAACCAGGGATATGGTGTTACAGATATAACTTATATACTGTCTGTAAGACACAATGAATGGTAAAATTTGGACTGTTCTGTTAAAATTCGTTTCCTTAAAACAAAACAACATTGTTTTTCAGCGAATTACTTCAATAAATAGAATACACCACCGAAATTACTTTACTACACTAAAACATTTCAATTTATTTTGATGAAATACTTCTTTTATATTTTCACGAAAACAAAATCTTACAATATATAAATTTAAACAATAGTCTGCAAAATGGTATGGCCAGTTAATCAGTTAAAAAACCAAAAGGGCTTCAGCATGTAAGTCCCCGCTCTAATACAACGCTTAATAAACCGTACCTTCGGATGATTCTGAATGCCAAGTGCAGGAAAAATAGCTGCACTTGCGTCAGTGCTATAGTATGCTGTTCTTCTCCAGTAGCCCATACATATAAAGCGTGATTTTCAATCTAGTACGCAGTGCATACACAACAAAACTTCTTATGTTCTTTTGTTTTTCAACGTGCTACGTGGTGCAGCACCTAGTACCGCACGCACTGCGGGAATACAAGCAAGTAAATCAACATAATATTCGAATATATTATAAATAATATTTATTATATACTATATAAAAATAGGTAGACATAGTTGCAGAAATATATTATCCCTCATAATTTTGCCAGGTTGTGCACAGCACACCCTGCACATATGGACCGCACGCCACTGATATATATATATATATATATATATATATATATATATATATATATATATAATATATATATATATATATATATATATATATATATATATATATATATATATATATATATTTGTATGTGTCATTGGTACCCCATGTGTGATATTGGTTAACCTAGGAGTGTGGTTAGATAAATTCGATAACAGACTGGATTCACAAAAACAAATCTTTAACGATGAAATAGTACAGAAAAAGAATTAAACATTTAAAAAACAGAAATAATTGAATCCGCATAAATTTGATGACTGACTGAATTCACAAAACAAATCTTTAATGATGAAATATTACAGAAAAAGAATTAAACATTTAAAAAACAGAAATAATTGAATGTGCAGTATAAATGGCACAGAGACAGATACCCTACTCGCTGTTTATATAAAAAGCCAGACCTTGATCACCATAGGTCCTTCACTTAACTAGGTCACTCTTTCCTCTCTCTTAGTACCATACTCACTGAACTCTTCAAACTGACGTGGGTGTCACCTTGTGGGGATCCATTACATCAGAATCCAACTTATAGGTAGATATGTACATGCCAGAAATCCCTAATTTTTTAGAACTTGTAGTTCTTGCAAAAGAAATCTAATACTCATTTAGCTCTACAGGGCTAGGTTTGGAAAAATTAATTTTAATCTGTATTCCTTCATTAATCTCGCACTAACATGAAAAAACTAAACAAAGTTTGAATTATGTTAAAATTGTATTTTATTTTATCACTTTTGGATAGCAGATTGCGTGTATTGTGACGCCTTCGATGTTGTCAAATGAGAGGTAATGTGAATAATGGATCACAGTCAAAGAATAAAATTGGAAATTCACTTTAATTCTGGGTTAAATACGGCTATTTACAAAGGAACGTTAATTCCTAAATCATCTAGAACTGCAAAGGATGGTTGACGATAAAACTTCCTCACGACAATCACAGTCGAAAGAAAACCAAGAGAATTAATAATCTCTTAAAAATGGGGAGGCTTTTCAGGGTGCAATCAAACCCAATTTATCCCCCGTTCGGTATCGAGATTCTGCCTCTCCCTATATGAGCGGAATTTACGAATTTCCCGAACTAGCAAGCTGTTGCTGGTAAAAGACGAAAGCCTCCACGAGGTCAACACACCTCCGAAAAAAAATGACGAAAAGCCCTGAGTCGCAAAATTGTAGGCTTTTTATACCTGGGGGGTCAGTTACGGTCCCGCCACTGTTTTTTCGCAGTTAAGATCCCAGTTACATGAGAACAGCTAAAGTTACAGTTATACTTTTTAGCTGAATTCTCATTCGCTGGCTCTCTCTTCACGGAATTCCCGAGCATTCATTAACGAGATCCATCAGGGGTGTATTCGCCTATTCAGTCCGATTGTCAAGATCCCTGACTGCGACGCCACGCTATTGTCCAGGTACTGATGTACTATGATCACCTGTTTCGGTGCGTGCTCGGACAAAGGGGGGGTCTTCACAGTATATCTGTATAGCAATATATCTGCCACCATTCTGTCAGAAACATATTGTCTCTAAGGGAGACAGGCCAAAGCCACCTACAGCACAGGAGGGGGGGGGGGGGTTGCTCTAGGTTGTTTTGTATAGGCACAGATCCATGAGAAAATATTCTGGGTTAGTTCTTTTGAGTTTTGTAAAAATCAAATGGTGAAGAAAAATAGTCCTTTCAGGGTTTAAAATTGGAAAAAGTCACTTGGATTAAATGCAAAATGCATGTATTACATATAAATACAGTCAAATTTCATTAAGAAGCAAAGGTTAATAAAAAGATTTGCTTCAGATAGAGGAAAGCAGTTTCTTGAGGCTGTATTAAAAAATAATTGTATTGTATAAAATGAACATGAAGATAAATTTTCTCTGGTTTAAGATAAAGTAAATATTGTTCCAAGTGACAAAAATGGTAGCTATTTTCCTGAACGACCTTCCTCTTAAGAAAATGTTTACCACTTTTCCATTAGAGATGAACAAGGGAGAATAGTGTGTTTATTCTAGAAATTGCCATGTTCGTAGAATATGCATGCCTGTATGCGTATATGTAGTATTGTTAGAAATATATCATTTTGCATAAAGATACTCGTTAGCTTGAAAAGATCATAAAATAATCTACAGATATCAAGTAATAATTTTGTTTTTAGTTTTTGTTTTAAAAGTCATTCTGTATGCATTTTGCTTTGAGACTGATTAACATGAAAAGATTTTTGCATCCTTTTCATTTAGTCTTAATAAGATTTAACTGTATTCATACATACGTGCATACTAATAAAAGTGCTCATCTAAGTTTTTGTCTTGGGATTAACAATTTACCTTAGGAAAGCTCTAAAGTGTTCCTCAATATTTAATTATATAAAGAAATTATAACCCAAACTCTACGGTGTATACAAATACATATTACGCTATTTTCAAACAAAAACATAAAAATTTAATATAAAAATAAATTTAAAATGCAATATTTATTATCAATAATGGTATAAAAAAATTTAATAATATATATATCTTAAAAGTTTAATCTTACATAATATGTTTCAGCTAATGTATAAAACTATTAGAAGCAAAAGTAATAAAAGATAGATAGAAGTTTAAAAAATAGGAATTTTTTTTTAAAGATAAAGTTTTAAATAATTTTAATCGCAAAACATAGATTCTGAATTCTGTAATTAGACTCAATCAACTTTAGTGTTTATATCTTCCAATAGATGGCAGCACCATAAACATTTCAGCGTGCCATATAGCACATTTTTATTGTTGCGCTAATTGTTCAGATGGCGCAACTATATCAGTTATTGAGCATCATTTTCAGAAAATAGAACTTTATACTGCTTTGTTTAATACAGTCAGACAGTCTTTATTTGAATGCCTATAATGAATAAAACACTGCTTTCAATTAACGAGCATATTTGGGAGCTTTTCAGGATTTACACCCTTCTCACTAAGGTCCTTTTCAGTAATTTTAAGCATAAAAATTTACGCGGGAGGAAAAAAATAAAAAGTTAAACTTTATATAGGTTGGCATTTTATATTAATTTCTAATATAATAGCATATTTAATTACGTTTTTAAAATTTTATATAGGTCGGCATTTTTTGTTATTTTTTAATCAATTAAAATAAAATAATTAGTTTCATTTTCATTTATTCATGGAAAAAAAATTCAAAATATGTCTTTTATAAAAGGTGTGATTATACATATTTTTGACATCTAATGTTTTAAAAAGTCTGATGTTAACATTTCATGACTTTTTTGTACTTCTGTTATTATATTTTATTTTGTGTTATGTCATCAGAATTATCGTTTCCACATTTTCTTAAACATTCAAAGTACGTTTCATATCTGATGGTATTCATGCTATTTGAGTAGAGCTTACTTACTGCCATCTGGCGGCGACCCGAAGCATTAACAATCGTTCTTGCGAGATTTTTAGTAATATAAATATTTCATTCTCAGTCGAAATTTTCCGTAATAACGAAACTTCCTTTACGCCTTACAGAAAATAATAGTAAAAATTAAAATGTAATCTCTGAAAGTAATAGGTTTTATTTTTGTTTTTTAGAAATGCACTTTAGGGTATTGTTACAACTGCATATGGATACGTCGATATCTTTCTGTTGTGTTTTTGTAGACCTCCAGTGGACCAAAAAAGAGGGCTATTCTTGTAGCCTGATGAATTTTCCTCTTTGCACTTCGAGACGAAACCCGGATGTCTTAATGGAAGAGCCGAAAATTTTGGAAGATGACAGTCGCAGTACTGGGCACCGGGAACCAACGCTTGTGAGTCATTGCAAAGGAATTTTAGCCCACTCTTAGAAACCCCCGGGACTCGGCATCTTAAAAAATACCAACTGAAACCTCGGGATGAGGGATGAAAAAACTAGGCCTTAAATTAAAAATGAGTAAAAAAAATTAAAATTAAAAAAAAAATAAATAAAGGGTGGTGCTGAAGGCAGTATAAAACAGTCGAGCTGTAGTTCGATTAGAAAATTTGGCTGGGTAACAGAAGTAAACATCAGGGGTCCTAACCTCTGGCTTATACTGACCACATTTTCGCACTTATACATTACAATTATTACATTGCGCATATTGCAATTATTCCATTGTCAAGCCATTCATCAACCCCTCCAAGATCTAACTCTTCCCAGACCTGTGGTCTCCCTGATGGGTGGCCTATTATCTGGCTTTGAGGTTGGGGAATCCTAACGACTGAGAAGATGGAATTCATGGGAGTTCGAGGGAGAATTTAGATAAGCTCGTTCTGCTCGGAAAGAAAGTGGGGGGGGGGGGTGGTTACTGGAACGGACAGGCAGGAGACAAACCTAAAGATGGAACTGTTACATGACATGCAAAGCAAACATTAGTGAAATATTTTAAGAAAGTAGACTTATCCTTTGACGGTCTGATCTTGAGGCTGGAAAGAGAAGGGAAAAGACTGTCCTCTGCCACATAAGGCTGTGTATCCTCAACGAGGATTAATTTTAAAGTTCAGTTAAAAAGATAGTTAAATTCTAAGCTAAGAATTTAGGATAGATGCGCTGGGCCTAATGGCGATCAGGGGGGGGGGAGGCTTGGCTAACACCGTGACTGACAGAATGATCTAAGAATTGCATTCATTGTTGTTCTAAGCATCTAACCAGCGACTTTGCCAAAAAGCAGATGCGGCTATGTTTGGGCCCAGTGAATTGGTTTTTTTTAAAGAAAGGTAATTGAAGTGATTGATTTTTCTATCCAAACAACCAACTCAACTAATCCCAACCAACTTCTAACCAAAAGCTTGGAGTTTGTTAGAATCCTCATATTGAGTTACTTCAACAACTTGTTTGCGTGTGGGCCCTGTGTGTGTGTGCGGCTTGGAAGGTTGATTCCTTCAACTGTCTTTGATACGTAACATCTTGTGTTGTGTTGTTAGGTTATGGTTTGTGATTTAATATTATTTATGTTGTGTGCTTACCATTTATCTCTAATGTGTGTTGTTTTCTAATTGTATGTACCAGAGAGTCTGGTTTCTATCGTTAATATTTTTAGCTTTTTATCCCCATGAAGGGATGCACTTCATTAAGTTGTGTATCTTGCCGCAAGAGCAGAATGGAAAGTTCTTAAGGTGAAACCTGTGGAGGTAGGCCGGAAAGTTGACCCCGTGAAAATTTGAGTAAGAAGCTTTTAGCTGAAACTTCTAAATTACGAGAACCCAGTGGGATAATGCTACTCGGGTCTGTAGCATACCTTAAGCTACACGTCCTCCTCAGGTGGTGCTAAATGGGTAACAGCTTCGCAGCCTTGTATTATCATAAAGGTATACACTCAAGAGCCAAAATATTATGACCACCTGTAAATAACTCATTCGCCCACCTTTGGCGTGCAACACAGCTTCAACCCGCCTTGGCATGGATACCACAAGTCCTTGGTAGATGGCCGAAAACAGATTGTACCAGATGTTTAAGCACCGCTTACGCAAATCCGAGATATTGCGAATTGGTGGTCTTTGAACTCTGACTGTAGATCGCGAACAACCCACGAGTCGTGCAGTTTCGGAAATACTTGTTCCGAGCCTTCGAGCCATTACAATCTGCCCTCTATCAGAATCGCTTAGATCCGCAGTCTTTTCTATCACACACAGAAGTAAGTGAAAGAATGATTCTTCAGACTCTCCAGCAGCAGTTAAATACCACTTCCACCTGATCACGTGCCTTTCACGTCCTCCAGGCGAGTTCATTGCAAAATGTAGGGTGGTCATAATGTTTTGGTTCTTGAGTGTATATGCCTGTATTTACGTGCTGCATTGAAAAAGCGTTCTGTACCGTTACAGCTGTTTTCTTTTAACTTCCCTCTTCCCTCGGTCGGCAGGGATTAGTCACTTCGTGGCCTTGTTTTTTGCCATCCCCGTGTATCTTATTACATGCCTTTAGTTGATTTCTTTTGCAAGCCGGAGATATATCAGTGTTCTGGTAAAAGTTTGTCAATACATAAATACTGTTGCGAGCTTCAAAACTGGGTTCGGGGATTGAATGGACTTTAAGCAAGCAAGACTACAGCACGAAAACAAATACTTTATTTGCAATCAGTTGGAAAAGATACAACACACCGACAAAATCACAGCGGAATAATTTGAGCACAATGCCGTCGTCTCAAGCACCACACACCGTGCCTACTTCGTAGACCAAGAGATCCTCTTAACGACTCTCTTCTGCATATAGGAGCCACATAGGATGAATTGACAACAGTACTCCCTGGGCCAAGCCCTCTAGTACTGGGTTTGCTGTCAATGGTAGTGCTTCAATCTATGAGTACTTTGTTGGCAATAACATTAAAATCTCTTCTGCATGGGACTCTGTCTGCCTTATATAGTCCCGAAGAAACTACCGGAACACTCCAGAAACAGGAACCGGAAGTGGTCACGTGACTCCCCATTTGGCAACGAACTTGGCGACAAAATTAGGCTGCCAAAACTGTCTCCAACGAGCTGATATCTCGCCAATTTGCAAGATACCCATACAGTCCCCTGCTAAACTGAAGCAATTTTCGCAAATTCGTAACATTACTTTGTGCCTTTTGTTGTGAGCAGTAAAGTATGCAAATGCATACTTTACTGCTGGGCACATTATGTGTATGTGAGTGTGTAATGAGATAAAAAAAAGGAATAAATCATTTTAATGAATTTTTTTTAAGGTTCTGCATTCAAAATACAATAAAATGAAAAAATATAGAGTAGAAAAATAAAGCCCGGAGCTTTGTATCTTTGGTTTCTATTCAATCTTTAACTGCATTCTAAAAAATATCTAAGAATAATACACGTAGAACCGCACAAAAGATACTGCTTAAAACGATGTGACCATCTTAAATATATTTAAAAATGCTGAAGGGTATTTTAGAAAATAAAAGGGAATATCCTTTGCTTTATCTTGCATTGAAGATCCACTTGAATTGAAATCGTTACACGGCAGCATAAAACAAAATTTTTCTTATCTTCCTTTCAAACCTTTGGCGTGCTACGTTCTGGCAGGTATTAATTAATCACGAACAAATACTTTAACTTATTTCCCTCAATTAACACTCTTTAATGCAACTTTACCAAAGTAACCATTTGCGCATTGATTATAACTTTTATCTAAAGAATTAAATGCTTTGTAATTGTGTTCTTTTCCTCGGAAGTTCCCTCATTGTTTCTTTTTAATGGCAACCAGCCCTAAGAGTTGCTTCTTTTAATTAAAATTCTCCGGGTGTCAAGAATAGAAACGTAATACTTTTCGATTCTGTACTTTTAACTCCATGTTTTCTTTCTAATTGCTTACGGCCAGGGGAGAAAAAAAAAGATGGAGAAAATGAATAAAACCTAAGAAATGAATTCAATGAATTGGTTAATTTAGCCCAAAGCTGTTTTAAATACACATGAAGAATTAAGGATCACTGCCTGCTTCAACACGATATTTATTTAATCGTGTTGCTTTCTTTTTTTAAAATTGTTTATTTTTTTACGTTCAGAAGGAATAACGCAGGATCATAAATGTACGTCTTTTCAAGTGCCCTTTGAGTAAAAGTAAAAGTTCATAATTAGTTTAGTGCAGTAATGGCCAAACAGATTTTATGAAAGGGTAAAAAAAAGGGGTGGAGGAAGAATAGGTTTAGGAGAGTTCATTTATCTTTATATAAATAAAAGTCAATGTATGTATATACAGGGTGTTTCAAAAATGACCGGTATATTTGAAAAATCAATAAAAACTAAACGGACAGTGATAGAAATACACAGTTTATTGCAATATGCTTGGGACAATAGTAAATTTTCAGGCAGACAAACTTTAAAAATTAGTTACAATATTTCACAACAGATGGCGCTGCAGTCTGGAAAAATCTAAACTACGATATTATTCTGTGGGGACTTTTAAAAGACCAGGTGTACCTCCACTATCCAGAAACAATTGAATAACTGGAGCAGTACATCTGTTCTGCATGTGAAGCCATCCCGCCTGAGACGTTTACACGGGTTTCTGATAATTTCGTTCTGAGAATACGCCATATTATTGCTGAGCCTGGTGGATATCTGGAAAATATCGTAGTTTAGATTTTTCCAGATTGCAGCGCCATCTGTTGTGGAACATTGTAACTAATTTTGAAAGTTTGTCTGCCAGAAAATTTAATATTGTCCCAAGCATATTGCAATAAACCGTGTATTTCTATCACTATCCAATATACCGGTCATTTTTGGAACACCCTGTATAGTTAATGGACAATTTAGACCATCGAAAGGTAAGTGAATACACCTTAGCTTAGGTCAGTCGTAAATAAATATGTAGCCGAAAGAGAAAACAAAGATTTTTGGAAAAGAGAAATGCAGTTTACCGCCCGAAGGCTTCTAGGGTGAAAACTCCGTACATCACTATTTATAGGTGTGTGAGCCAGCTAATCAGTGTTTTAGTGGTGAGTCATGTGATAACGTGGGAAGAAGCGACACTAAATTTTATAAGAAGTCTGAAGTCAGCAGGTATTACTTTTGGTGTTTTCTTACTGGCCAACTCGATAGAAAGAACAAAAGATAGTCTCCAAGTTTTGCTATAAAAGGATAGAACTACCCAAAAATTATTTTACAGTAGACTCATAATTAAATTAGTTAGATTTTTTAGGATTAAAATATCATAATCTATGTATATATGTAAATATATATATATATATATATATATATATATATATATATATATATTATATATATATATATATATATATATATATATATGCTTATGTGTAACCTGCCCCCTTTTATGTTCTATCGTTTTCCCAGGGTTACAACTTTAGTAATCGAATCCACCAGAGAAATCGTCAACATTAGAAAAACTACTTTTCACCCCCTATCTTAGAGTTTTAGAGTTTTGCGGATAAGAAAAAAACAACAAAAAGAAAAAACATCTTTCAATGAATCTCATAGCCAGACCATCGCCTGTAATGAGGCGATTCAATATATATATATAAAATATATATATAAGAAAGTTTGGTGGATTATTTAATGGACATATATATTGAATCTAGCTTCATACATGTGAACAGCAAATGAGAAGAGAGGATAAAAAAATCTGATAAAAGATAAGGGATGGTTTATGACTCTTCAGTGAGGTCTAAGATTTCTGGACAAAGATAAGAACAGTTAAAAGTTAATTCTCTCACCAAGTATATTAGCGGTCAAGGACCTAAATCAACTCCGCCATCTATCAAAGTGGTCAAAGAGGCTCTTGAGTTTCCTCTACAACCCTGGTTGCCCTGCAAGTAAGCTACTGCGTCCTGGAGCCAAAGTTACAACGTGTCGTCAATATCCGGTAAAACATCCTAGCTTTGTCAAATTCTGGTGTGAGTTAGTTTTTGCGGACTTCGGGTTGTGAGCCAAGTCCTGATTGATCAGGACTTAAATCGATGGATCGAACAGAGTCTAAGAAGAGATGGTGTCTCTTCTTTTGCTGCCAAGTTGTCAGAAAAGTATTTAGGGAGTGATCAGCTTCATTTCGACGACAAGCTGCGTTAGAAGAATGGGTTTCTACAGCTGATATCGTCAATAGAAGAGCTCCGTCCTAAGGATCTTTGTGTATAGTACCATTTTATCCACGATAACTTCAAAAAAGGAAATTTAATTGTGCTGGCTGTCTTCTTGTGTGGTCTCCCTAAGCACCTGTGTACTTTAGTCTAGGTGCTAAATATGTTACAATATCTTTAATATAAGTAAACTTAGTATGCTCTTAAACAGCTAACTTGTCACGTAGGCTAATTTAAAAATGTAGTACTACTAAAAGATTCGCAGGTTGCCATTCAGTCAATCACTTCTATTCAGGGTTTACTATCGATAATCGATAAAGGTGTGATATAAAAAAAATCTCCCAATGTCAACAGCTACTAATTTTATTGAAGTCTAATCAAAAGCGTGTTGTTTTGCAATGGATCCTTGGCCATTGCAATCTCTATGGAAATGATAATGTAGTACTACTAAAAGATTCGCAGGTTACCATTCAGTCAATCACTTCTATTCAGGGTTCACTATCGATAATCGATACAGGTTCGATATAAAAAAAAATCTCCCAATGTCAACAGCTACTAATTTTATTGAAGTCTAATCAAAAGCGTGTTGTTTTGCAATGGATCCTTGGCCATTGCAATCTCT
>CM063509.1:96317641-96328059 GCA_032207245.1 Pardosa pseudoannulata | reverse complement strand
ATGGATGGGTTCATATAAACTTGGTCCACATAAGCATCAAAATGACAGTGACATTAACAATAACATCAATGACAGTTCACCTCAAAACTTGAAATTAAACTTAGTTAGAATCTTCCAATTTTTCACAGAAAATATTTATTCACATTCCTTTAATAGTTATTTATAGCAAATCCAGCTCTATTTTTTGTTAAAGAATATCCCATCCCTCAACTATAAACATCGATTAGACATTAATTAGGAACTAAATGATAGCTATTCATTGTAAAAACGTCGAACAAGGTTATACGTTTATCAACACAAAAACAACTATTGTTGCCTATTGTCAACAGGAGAAACAAATAATATACCATAAAATATAGCTGATTATAGAAAGAAAATAAAATATGGCAGATTACAAATTTATCTGGAGCTCCCCCTTCCGCCTGAAAGGAATTTCGTGCTGGACGTGCTTGACTGGAGGAACATGATATAATAACTGAAAGGCATTTCAAGTGATGTCTGAACTATGTCTAACACCAGATATCTAACCAACTGGTTAGATATCCTGATAGCAAATATAGATTCACTACAAAATAAAATTATCAAGGTTGTTTTTTGACCATATCATAGCTTGATAATACACATAATACAGTTTTGATTAATATCGAAATTTACATTTATCGGAATCTAAATTTTCAGAATGTCAAGATATTCTTTTTCTGTTTAAACAATAAGTATAATCATTCAACTCCAAGGCGGAAAATGATTTGACACTACTCGATAATTTTGGGAAAATTTTTGGGATATAACACAGTAACATGTATACCCTTACTTGAAAACTTTACTGACTTAATATGCTATTAATATGATGTTAATATTACTGACTTCTTATTGAATATTGTTTGTGGTAAGCTGCAAAAAATTGCCATGACAAACCGAAGATCAAGCTGAAAGGTTAAGCTGAATGCTGCCATTAATAGTTTACATCTTTAATAGTTTCTGAAAGAGATGGCAACCATTATTTACGTTTACATACATTTTGCGGGAAAAACTCATTTACTTCATGACAGATGAAAAATTTATTTTGTAGGTAAAGATCTTAAATTTCTAAAATATTAGGTTAGATTTAATGTGCTAGTACATCTCTAATTGAAAAATAATTCACTATTATTTCTGTTTTTATTAATTCTTTAATTTCCATGTTTTAGTAATGGTGGAGTCCCATTTTTGATATTTTATGAGGACTTTCGTATAGTAGTATGGTATTAGTATGGTTTACTTTGATACAAGGCTAATGGAATTAAGCAATTTGATAAAGAATCTGTATTTTCGTGCTTAACATTTCATCAACATGGGTGAATAATGCTATCAGAACAAGAAAATAAGGTAGAAAATAGTGTCTTATTTTTCCATTAACAATCTTTACGATTGTTACGGCTTTGATTTAGTTCTGATATTGAATATGTGAATTTTCATCATATACGCCAAGTTACATTCATATTTTTCAATATAATTGTTTTATTTCGGGTGAATTGCAGTGACGATCAAATGAAATATATCGTTATTTGATAATAACTGTAAACAATCGGAATCGAAATAAGTTGCACGTATGCTCGTTTTCTTACAAAACAGAGACTTACTTGAAATCAGAAAGATTATATTCATATATTGGATATGGGCTATTACTCTTCATGAAATCAGAAAAACTATTTGACAATATAGATAAATTGGCAATCAGATTATATATTGTATGATGTTAACATTGTTTGTATATGATATATTGATACATTACTCAGTACTAGTCCCAGTATTGGATGCTGTAAGAAGAAAACATAGTAGCCTATATTCCATATCACTTAAAAGTTTATCAAATCTATTTAACTTGGCATTCAGAAGCTTTCTGTATTAAGCTTTTTTCAATTTATAGCTAAAGATTACAGTACTATAGTTACAGAAATTCTATAATAAATTAAAATCTGGCATGACTGCAAATCTGTGAGAAGATTTAAAGCAATTAGCACATGCAGCATGTACAGAAAACACAAGTAAAATGAACACTAGGAAGCCAAATTCAGCGGTCTGGGAGTATTTTTAATTAGATCCACCATTTAGTGTCATATATTTTATCGTGATTCGCAAATTTTTTCTGTTATTGCGATGTGAATAGATAGTTTTACAGACATGGCAACTACTCCAGATTATCCAAAGTTGCTCTGGTAAAATGAAAAAATTGCATAACTCCTCAGCTTGCTCCGGAAAATAACAAAACTTTTGAATAGCTGAAAGATTACAATTCAGTAATTAAATACAAAATTTTGCAAAATATAATGCTGAATATTACTCTTTCGACACAATAATGCTGCATGTTAAAGAGTTTTCAGTATTGTGTAGAAAAAACCAAACTGAATTTAGGTCCAATTTGAGTAGATAACTATAGAATCCCTGACGATAGAAAAATGCAAATATTTTAAACAGTGTCAATGTTGCTACAAGAAATATTGTTCTGAAAAATAAGTTATTAAAGCTAAAAAAAATCTACTCATACATTTTTAAATGCATTAATTTTAAATTGCCTTTTACAACTTACTACTATGTAAATATTTTAAGTTTAATTATAATTTAGAAACCAATAAGATATGTACTTATGTATAATCCAGGCTTGCAATTCCGTCACTTTTCTCACCTTTAGTCACTTTTTTAAAAATTGATCACTTTTAGTCACTTTTTTTAAGTAAACAGTCACTTTTTTCATGGTATATCATAGCAAAAGTCTGTTGTTGAAAAAAGAAAATCTGAATTTACAAAATATTTTAATAAAAAATCAAAAATGTGATTCTCTAATCTTATTTTTCTTATTAAAATGTAATTAGTCATATGGTTTCCAGAATTTAGTGATTTTAAAAAGTCACAAAGAAGTTCCTGAAATCCACATTTGTACTGAAATGTACATTTAATACATTAAAGTAATTTTCGCCAAAGCACACATTTCTCTTTTTCTTCACAATTTTTGTTTAGATACTCTAATCTAGCTATGTACATATTTCAAAACATTAATATATGCAGAAAATTGTGATTATAAAGTTAATGTATTGTATGTATTCAAATCTAATTTATAGATTTTCTTGAATAAAAAGCAACGTGGAGTTGTGTTAAACAAAATTTTTAACCTTTTTGTATTCGACTCTTAAGTTATGCCTTGCATGAGTCATTTGATTTAGAGTTAAAATAAATAGAAAAATCTTAATAATAGCATCTAGTAATCAAGAGGAGAAAAAAAAATCGCTTTTTTTCAATGTTTAGTCACTTATTCTGTATTATTTGACACTTTTCTCACCTTTTTGAAAGTACCTCAGCAGTTGCAAGCCTGATAATCTGTAATCAGCGTATTAAAATTTCAAGCCACGCTGTTTCTCCTGACACAAGTGCCTGAATGTTGGCATGTCTGGTTTTAGAAATTGTAGTCTGCAAAATATATGAAAAAGTTTCCATTGAGAAAAGTTCCAATGAGAAATCAGCAATTGTTTCTAAAAATTTTGTGTACCTATTGCATTAAGATTTAATATATAATAATGCTATTGCTTTTTCATTTTAGTAGGGTTTAGTATCTGTTCCTGAATGTAAGTGATGGGGTCGTTTAATTAAAACTAAAACTAACCTGTTTTTTGGTCATTTATATTTGTTTAAGCCTGTGTAGGCAAGCACCACTTTGTGTTGTGTTGGCAATGTGCAGCTCTTCTGGGTTTGGTGTGTGCTTTCCCAGGGAGAGAAGTGTTCTTGGAAAAAGTTGTGCACACTGGATTAATAAACACTGATACAGGTCATTCCGATGTCCACGATAGTTCAGTTTCACTGGTACACAAAAACAAAACTCGAAACGGACTGTATTCACATTATTTATTTGTTCTGAGAGCCACAGTCACAAAACATGCTTTGTCTCAGAATCCACAATACTCACACTAAAGGCACCTCCACACTATGGTCCACCGCAAGCTATTATCACCGTCTGGAGGGGGTTTGGCTTATCGTGGCCAATGACGGCAGACTTTAAAATAGCCTTGGCGAATGATGGCTTGGGAGGCATTTTTTCTCCAAAGATCAAAGTGTGCAGTAGACCCTATGGACGAATCAATGTGCTTAGTTCATTTAGTGGCCCAGCGTGTGGATGTGACCCGTGAACCATCGTTTGAGGTCATCATCAGGAAGTGGTGAACAACTGGCCATAGTGTGGAGGCTACATAACACTTCTTTCCTTGGGGAGGCACACACCAAACCCAGAACAGCTGCACATATCCAACACAATACAAGGTGGTGTTTGCCTACACAGGCTTGAACAATATTAAAGTTACAAATTCACTTGTTGCAACCTTAAACTTACATCCTATTAATGAAATGTTTTATTTTCTTGCATAAAATTTGTTAAACTATTATTAAAGTTAAAGAAATTGTTTATGAAATGTATGAAAAATAAAGGACACTCCTTGAGAGTGTCTTGGTATCCAAGTAGCTTTTCTCTTTGTGGCAAGGTAATTTACTGTTACTTTTACTGTTGTGTCTATATACATTTTTACTGTTTTTTTTTTTTGCAGTTTGGTATTAATTGCTAACAATGTGTCTGAATAAGTTTATAAATTAATGCAGCAGTGCATCTTATTGATTTTTGTTTTTCCAAAATAAGTGTATACTTTTGATATGTGTGTATAAGATACTTTAATGTTCCTTTCAATTTTTTGTTCTTTAATATGCTCTTCTAAATGTAACATGACTGTGAGTATTGAATGAACACCCATGTACAGATTGCTAAATAGGTAGGGCACTGCCGCCTATTAGTACCAGAGTTTGTAGGTTTGAGCGTCAGTGGTGCCATGGATGTTTGTGATTAGTCTTGTACAATTAGCAGACATATTGAAAAAATTTGACTATATTATTTTTTAAGAACCTATATATGTCTTCAAGGATGCCCAAACTATGGGCAGACTGTACTTAAAACTTATTGCTAATTCAGAAAGTATAACAGTTTCTATTGATTTAGCAGGTTTAGCAAATTAATGACTGTTTTGGGTAATGGTTAAGTAATGTCTATTGTTCATTTCAAATCTGACAGGTATAGCATTTTTATAGTATTTACTTTATGTTCTTATTTATTAAAATTACTATTATATTATAAATTCTGTTAAGTCTTTTTTAAGAGAAATAATTTCAAATTTAGCTAGTAAATTTGATAAAACATAACTGTGAATTTAAATTATTTTCATTTTCTATTTTATGTAATGTATATTGAAGGTTATATTTTTTTTTTTCTCAGGTTCCTTTAATCATGGAGGCATTTTTTCCATCAGAAATAGCAAGATTAGTACTGGGTAAGTATTAAAATTTAATTTCTTTGCTTTTGTATTTATGTGTATACATGTATATATTATAAAACATAAGTTTATACACATATATAATCAATTCTTTTTCTATTGAATTCTATTAACCTGAATCAC
Source organism: Pardosa pseudoannulata (assembly GCA_032207245.1). Classification (NCBI taxonomy): domain Eukaryota; kingdom Metazoa; phylum Arthropoda; class Arachnida; order Araneae; family Lycosidae; genus Pardosa; species Pardosa pseudoannulata. The sequence continues at coordinate 96,322,597 of CM063509.1, read as the reverse complement.
AGCTTAAGTCAAATTTTTGTAGAATGCCAAATCTAATATGCCCTTAGCAATAGATTTATATAAAAATGGTTAAGTTTCAAGTTAAAATATTAATTATTTATTTTAAAAGTTAATAATTGATCCAAAGTAGTATTTAAATTAAAATTAATAGGCATTAAATAATAATAATTGTTCTTTTACCTGGGTTTCTCATTCCAAATATTCTCCTGGCAGCAAATTTAAACAGTCAGTTTCAAAAAAGAAAAATATGAATATATACTAGGTAAAAATCCTGTAAAAATCAACTAAAATAGTGGTGTTATAAATAGAAAAACAATATTAATGGAATGGTTTTTCTCATTAAGCCGTGTTGTCTGAGAATATAAATTAATTGAAAATCTTTGTTGATTTCTAGAAATTAGATTTAATTTTACTACTACTATTTTTATATATACAATGTAAAATAGGAATAAAAGAAAATCTTGAATCTGTTATTACTACAAGGACCAACTTCAGCAAAATTTCTCATTTTTTTTTTTTTTTTTGCTGCTGGACCCACATTTTCCTTATCAGGTTCCTGGGACTTAAAAGTCCTTAAGAACACCTTAATTTTAGCTTTCATTTTAAGGGTTAAAACTTTTAATTTTTGTCAAAGCATTTTTTTAATTTTTAAATTGGAATGTGATCCATTTTATCAATTTTTGTCTCGTGATTTTAAAATTTTTCTTATGGGATTTTTTTAGTTACTTATTTTGACAATAAATAATCTCACATACTGAAAAGGTTTAAAAAGTATATTTCTAATAGCTAAAGTCATGCAAATTTTATTAAGCAAAGCATGGGGTTTTGTAGATATTTCAGTAATGGAAGTTTAATTTTTTCTTCATTGAATGTGATTGAAAAGTCTAAAACTTTTCTTTCAAGTTATAATAGCTACTATACATAATATATATCTCTACAATATTACTCTCAATTATATATATATATATATATATGAGAGTCATTTAAACAAGAAAGTACTGTTTATAATTTGTTTTTATTCACAATTTATTTCTAGTTTGATCATTCAAAAAGCTAAGTAATTTTTCAAAATTAGTTTTTGTCATAGATTTATTATATTAATTTTTAGGCATTTGTAAAAACTTAATTCTGAAATATAAATTATTGAACTTTCCTTGTCTGATCATAATCATTAAATATGTCATAAAATACTATATTGTTATATTGTGTATTTCAAGTATTTCCTTATAAAATGTTACTTTGGTTTAGAAAGACTTAATTTTTGTTCTAATCTGAACTCTGTTTCCTTATCAGTTGGTCCCTGGGACTTAGGTTATTGATAGTTCAGTATGAACACTGTTATATATACATATAATTATGTTTGAGGATGTATTTGTTTTTTGCAATTTTTTTCTGGAATTTTGTCATGGCAGTCAAATTTTTATAATGAGATTTCTGTTTGTATTTTAAAAGGTTATCTAAAAGAGGAGAAATGTTTAAAATCCTGGCAAAATTTCTTAGATGAAAGTTCACATCTGGAAGAATATTGTAATTTGTACAAGAAAGGAAAAGTATATTCTACAAAAGTCAATGGAAATTCTTTATTAGATGTTCTTAAAGAGTATTGTGAATTAAAATGTAAGTTAGCAAGGTGACTTTAAAAATTGATTTTAATTATATTTCAATTGTGTAACAAGTTAATATATTTTTTTTCTGATAATTTTCAGCCCAAGTTATCAATAATACTAATAAACTCAAGTCTACTGAACAAGCATATCATATTTCTGAATCAGATTTTCTTGAAGCAATCAGGAAAGTAAGTTAATTTTTATCTTGGTATTTCATAATTTAACTGCAGAGAATTTTCTTTAAAAATTTCTCTTTTTTATTATTTAGCATTTATATAGTCATGCACTATTAAGTAATAATAGAACCTTAATTATTTGACCTGATTGAGATTGTAATTATCTTCAGTAATTGAAACATGTTTAAAGAGGTTAAATTTCTAATCATAACTTTTTTTAATTAGGTTTTTAAAAATTGTTAATATAGAATTGTAAAATTTGAAAGTATCACTGTATATTAAAATTTTTAACAAGCTCTTAATTTATTATCAATCATTTTACATACTTTTTTCAGTGGTGTTTGTACTGTGGTAAAACACAGGAATTTTGCATTAATTGTTCCTGGATTTTAGTAGAAAAAGATTGCTAATTATTTCGCAGCATTTAATTATAATGCAGCATTCTTAACCTTTTACAGTCCATTGTTCCCAATAGGGAACATAATATTAATAAAATTATTTAAAATTAAATTTCATCAATATTGATACAAAAAAATTAACAAATGTAGTAAAAGGTCTACTTGATTTTTTAAAATGGAAGCTATATTTCTATGAATAATAAAAAAATGTATAAAAAATCATAAAAATGACCCTTTTCATCATTTTCTGTAGAGCACAAATTAAAAATTCACATTAATGTAAAAAAAATCTAATGCTTCTAAAATCCGATTAGTACACTAAAAACAACTCTAATTTATTAAAAAAAAATGAAATTAGACATTAATAATCAGAAACCTACCTGGAATAATTTATTAATTATTGATGTTCCCAATTGGTAACAATGGATTGTTGCCGCTATACTGCGACAAAATAATTTTCCTCAATGGAGAACATTTCTTGATGAATCAGTGGTTCCATATTATGGCCATCATTCCTCTAAAATGTTTCTTAGGGGGAAACCAATTTGATTTGGGTTCAAAATCTGGATGGTTTGCTCTAATAATAGTTTTCCATATAAAATTGAAATTTATGTAGGAAAGCAGTCAAATGAAATAGCACCTCTTGGTTGAAAACAACCTTCTGACTGTTGTTTTAAACCAAGTAGATATATTTTTTTATAAATTTTTTACTACTTATGATTTGATGAAGGACCTTGATAATAGAAATATAAAAGCTATTGGAACTATTCGTGAACATCGATAAAAAATGCCATTGATGCTCTCAAAACAGATGAAAAATCTAGAAAGAAGTTCCTTTGATTACCAATGCAATGGATCGGTATTTTTTATGCCACTGGAATGACAATTCTGTAGTGACAGTTTTTTCAAATTTTTGTAATCATCTAACAATGCAGTTGATGAAAAGATGTTCATAAAAAGAAAAGAAAAAAGTGGACATACAACAGCCAAGTTTAATACATAAATATAATATTGGAATGGGAGGAGTTAACCTTCTAGATAGAATGTTAGGCAGCTACCGCCCAATGCTTCGTAGTATGAAATGGTGGTGGAATTTATTTGTTAATTCTTTAAACATGGCCGTTGTTGCTGGTTGGATTTTACATTCAGCAAAGCATGAAAAAATAACAAGCTGACCCATCTGGAGTTTCGCCGACAAGTTAAAACTGCTCTTCTAAGAATTGCACCAGGAAAAGTTGGACCTCAACCAGGACCAAAGTTCACCGCCCTATATCACAAAGAAAAAGTGATGGCCATTTTTTTGTACAAACAACACAAGGTAGATATGCACAGTTCACATTAAATGCAAGATTAGTTTGCAATGTGTGCAAGGAATAATTGCATCTCCACTGCTTTCCAATATATCATGGTATAAGGCAGGGGTTGGCAACCTGTTTGTCCTTAAGGGCGCAATACTAAATTTGAAAATTACCGAGGGTGCATATTTTATAGGTAATCAACAGGTATAAATAGGCATTTAAAAAAAACAGATTTTTTATAACTTTATTTTGTTGGTATCATACATAATGATACTTATAATTCAGTGTGAAACTTGGGTGCCCATATTTTCAGCTAATTTCTTATAATTGGGGATATATTTAGAGTTCCCGGTCCTTAAACAATTATCTAAATGGGAGTCATTAAGCTTTGTATGGTATTTTGATTTCAAATATTTCATATTTGAGAACAAAGACTCGAAATTGTATGTTGTTACACAATATGAATAAATTTTTAGCAGACATTACCTTAAAATAAGATACTTATTTTCATCGACTAAGTTCCAAAACATTTTATCATTACTATGTGCTTTTAAAATAATATCACTTTGCAAGTTTATTATTTCTAATTCTAGGTCTTCGATATTATAAAGCTCGAAATACACTGAAATTATTTCAAGGACATCATCTTCAGTAACATTAAATGAATTTATGAAAAATCTTAGAACGGGTTCTAATGCTGCAAAATCTTCAAATCTAGAAGAAAACTCTTCTATTAGCTTATCTATAATTTCTAAATATGATGTAGCAGTAAAATTTTCACTATTCAAATTTAAACTCTCAACAGTATATTTTATATTTGGGAAATGTGATAATGATTTTTTCAATAGATGGGATTTCAACAACACTAACTTGCATTTGAATGCATTTACTGCACTAATCATGTCAGCGATATGCTGATTTTTCCCTTGTATTTTTAAATTTAATTCATTCAACTTTGCCGTTATATCTGTCAGAAATCCGAGGTCGATTAGACAATCCTTATTTTCTAATTGCTCGTAAAATTCGCCTCTTGATGCAATAAATTCCTTTACTTGTGGCAAAAGCAGGATAAACTGCTCAAGTTTTTTACCTCTGCCCAGCCACCTCACTTCAGTATGTAAAAGATGATCTGTGTACTGAACGTCTTCATCTCCTAAAAGTATTTTAAACAATCTGTGTTGCATAGTTCCCGATCTTATAGAATTAATAATTTTTGTTACTATCGTAAATACGTGTTGAAAACCGATTGTTTTTGCGCATAACATTTCCTGATGTATGAGGCAATGATAAGAAATAAATTTAGGGAATAAGGAATCCTGTCTACATATGGCAATAAATCCTTTTTTTTTACCATTCATCGCTGGTGCCCCGTCGGTTGTAATTGACGATAACTTTTGTACAGGTAATTTTACATCTGTTATATACTTTTTAGAAGTAGAAAAGATATCTTCTCCTCTGGTGCTTCCCCTTAATGGCA
>CM063509.1:96160141-96312641 GCA_032207245.1 Pardosa pseudoannulata | reverse complement strand
TATGACTTCTATAAGGCAAATAATAATAAGTATTATATTGTTTTGAATTTTTTATGTATATAATTTTTTTAATGGAAGGCATAAAAGTGTTACATTTATCCAATCACCTGGACCTTAGATTAATATAGCCTTCCTCATATCTATTTGAAATACCATGCAAAATTTCATAAAGACTGATTCAGTTATTTTGGAATGCATAGTGACTCAGGTATACATGCTTTTGCTATTTTTGTGTATTTATTTCTGTTTGAAGATTTTTGTATTGTTATGTGTTTTAATCAATATTGTTTATTAATAAACCAAGCATATTATTTATGTTTGCGTGTTAAACATGATTGAAAAAGCTTTCATGGTAAACAAACAAGTGTAATATGATACAGCATAATACAATACGTAAACAAGAACCTCAACTAAGCTATTACAGTTAGGAACCAGTTATATAGTTTTAAAACATGAACATATAATTTAGACTAAACACAATTATTCATAGTTCTGTTCATAGATCATGCCGATCCCCATTTTCAGATATTTTTTTTTTCAATTTGGAGCTTGAACAGTTTTTTAATTCCAAGTAAGGAACAGATGCATTATAGACGCCGGTCCCGTTCGCCATGTTTTTTTTTGGCGACCAACAGAAAAACGCGTAATTAGAAAAACATGGCGGCAGTGCATGTTTTCTGAAAGATCACCAAAAAAAACATGGCAGTGTACACAGGGCATATTTGAAACACAACATTAACAAAACTAAACTTTAAAAGGAAAAACAGATTAACAATTTAAAGCATTATTAAAATAAAATTAGCATAATAATCATCATTTATGCGTTATTTAAAAAATAAATAACAGATTAGTAATATTTATGATATGTGTCAACAGAATAAATACAATATATAGCATTTTAATAAGCACTAATATTATGAAAAATCTAACATGTGAGGGGGGTTCCCCCCCTCACCCCCCCCCTTGTAATAAAAGAAATGCGAAATAAACAATAACAAATAAACAATAACACATTTTAACAATTTCAAAACCAAAATAACTTCACTCATCATAACTAAATTAACTAAATCCCAGAAAATGATAAGAACCAAAACAAAATGTTCCAAACCGAAGCATCTTGTTTGGTTTAGAATATTTTGATACTTTTTAACAATTTCAAAACTGAAATAATTGATACTTTTTAACAATTTCAAAACCAAAATAACTTCACCCGTCATAACTAAATTAACTAAATCCCAGAAAATGATAAGAACAAAAACAAAATGTTCCAAACCAAAGCATCTTGTTTGATTTAGAATAAAAATAGTAAGAACCAAAATAACTACACCCACCATAACTAAAATACTAAATTCCAGAAAATGATTAAAAAAAAAAAAAACTGATCTAGGCAAATGTAAACCAAAAGAGCAGCTAAGATGCAAATTTCTGGAAACACCCGCCATAACTAAATTACTTACCTAACCTAGGTGACACTTTACCACTCCACGTCTGGACCCAAAAGAACAGCTAAAAACATTAAGAACAGCAAATTTTCATATAGTGCTGAGTAATGACGTCAAAAATCACATGCACAAATAGGATGCAAGAATATATCGGAGCTTCCATATCCCCCAACCAGAGTTAGGGCATATACAGCAACTCAGTTATCGCCCCATAAAATCGCCAACTTTGGCGAGAAAAAAACATGGCGTCTATAATGCATCTGTACCCCAAGTAATAACAGGTTAGTCAATTCTTGAGTAAAGTACACCATTCTTCTTAGGTAAGTCTGAAGGAATTAAAATTTCTGTTTTGGGGCACTTTACTCTTAGAAACTTCTGTAGGAAGAGCTCCTTTGAGGTTATCTCCTACCAGACTTTCTGCAATTTTGTACTTAAAATGTTTTCTGTTTTACCTCTGGATATGTTCTCTTCCTTTTGCAAATTATGATCTAGGTGTATCTGCTGCTTTCTGTTTTGTACCAACAGCCTTTCTATTTGTTATCTATACTTTCTCCTGTGGATTTATCAGCTTGATTCATGAGAGTTGTCTTTAACATTTTACTCATTTTTTATGTGGTATTATGTGATATGGTATTTTATATACCCTGTTTTTTATGTAATATTACATTCTGTTATAGTCCTTTCATGTCCTCTTTCTTTTTTCATATAATTTTGTTCTCTATACCTTGCCTGCTTGCTAGCACCATTGGTGGGTTCTAATAATTGCTCTTTTGGGTTTTTTTTTTTTTTTTTGAATAACTGAGCCTATTTTTTGGCTATAGTGAACTGAAGAAATATATATATAAATATAGATAAATAAAAATATAGTGAACCAAAATTTGATCTGACAAATTTTTCAAAATTACTATTTTAATATATTTTGCAAATTTTAAAACATAATTTAAGTCATTTGTTAAGATTAAATGAGCTTTTGTTATATTTTTATTTCCGAAGTTTTCAGTTATATTTTTATTTCCTGAGTTTTCAGTTATATTTTCATTTCCCGAACTTTCAGTTAGCATAGCTATGTCATTCCCGGTGAAAATCCACTCCCGCTCATCAGGTCTGGCTTGAGGTTGCCACACAAAAGGTTTCGCGCTTGGAGCTCTTGGCACGAGTTAAAAATTGCCAAATAGAGGAGGGGGACCCGGTTCTTCAGTAGTACGAAGAATGCCATATTTACAATTTTTAGCAGACCTCAGTAAAAGCAAACTAGGACATAGTTTGTGCAAGAATAAAAATATTAGAGAGAAGTCCCAATTATATTGTCAATTGTAATGTGGGGTTATTTGAAGTACAATTCAAGATATATCATACAGAAAGAAATTATTGATATTATAATGAAAATTTAAATGTGACAAAGTGTAAACATTTATCTACATATTCCTTTTTGTTTTATTAAAAATTTGATCTGTAATACAAACAACTATGTTATTTCTCAAGAATTCATGAACTGCACCACAATAATAGTTATCAGTGAGTGTTTGTTAATCAATAATGAAATCATTAACAGACTCACCATCTCTCTATCTGTTTATTAAATTGTGCTTATTCAAAAATTATGTTTTATAAAACTAAAAAATAGTTATCAAATTTACCTAAAACTACTAAGAAATTTTTATTTTTGGCCTTTGTTAAAGTAAAAGCAAGAAAAATATTTTTGGTGTTTTCACCCATAAAGTAGATTAGAGCATCAACTTGCCATTCATCAATATTTGTATTTAATCCTGAAGCAGTTTGGAGAAGAAAAAAAAAAAGAAACCTTTGTTTTTATGTGGGTCATTCTGTTGGCATGGAAAATTGAAATAAATCTGGTGGTGGTATATGATGTACTGATGCGGCTGACATACCTATTGCAGAATTGAAACTAGAACTATGTAGAAGTGAAATTTCATACTTTACTTTGTAACCATTGCCACCATGTATCTTTATACATTTTAATTACCATTGTAATAAACCAAGTCTATTTTTTTGTTTATGTGTTGAACACAATTGAAAAGCTTTCATTTCATGAAGAATCAAACACATTTAATACATAACAAAACTATACAATATGTAAACTACAAACTCAACTAAAGTTGGCAATTTGTTCAGTAGTTCTAAAACATAAATAATGAATTTTGACTTCGCATAATTATACACAGCTCTGTTCATAATTGTAGATAATGTGGCAGGTTTTATGAAATGAAAAGTTTTTTCCTTTTTGAATTGGTTCAAACCTTTGACAAGGCAGGGGGCATACAGTGAAATGTTTTCAATTTAATCAAATTAAAAATATTTTTCTCATTTATAATTATATATATATATATACATACATACATACATACAGTCAATACCGGCTATATGGTCACCCACTTATAAGGTCATCCTGCTAATATGGTCAGTTTTCTAAAGTCCTGTCTAACTTAATAGGAAACATGTGTTAAAGTGCACTGCTTATACAGTCATTTTCTTTTTCTTGTTATCGGTTATATGGTCAGTTTCATATTTTCAACGAGTTTCCGTTTTTTCTTTTTTTTTTCTTTTTTTAAGAAGTCAGTGCGCAATTGCGGAGGACCTGAATTCAAGCCTTTATTTCCCTCCCTTTCCCCCTCTCTTGTTTGTGTAGACATCACCTCTCTCAGTTCTCTTGCCCCCTGACAAGAGGTGGACATTGTCTGTTTATTGGTTGAAGTTATCTCTCCCTGCTTAAGTTGAAATTGAGACGAAATGAGTAAAGGAAAATTTTGTGGCATTTGAATCATACATCACGAATAAGAACGTTCATTTTTTAATTATGACTTAGAAAAGAAAGAATTTATCATTTGCTGCCAAATGAATTGATTCAAAATTAAAAAAAAATCTAATCTTTTAAAGGCTACTTCCGCCAAAGCAAATTTGATTCTCCGGACGACATTGAAGAACATTTTAGCTGCCAAACTTTGGTCCTCAAGTGTTGAAATCGGTGATCAAGAAAGAAAATGTCAGTGCTTGTCACCTTATAGGGATGTGGATAAGGCTCTTCTGTTATGAGTTAAAAATGCACAGTATATGCACTATAGGCACAGTTTCCGCGCACCTGGAAAGTCAGGGAAAATCATGGATTTAGACAATGGATTAATTTTGTCATGGAAAGTCATGATTTTCTTAGTAAAATGAGTAAAAGTCATGGAAAGTCATGGATCCGCTGAGCTACCAATTAAGAAAAACTAAGAAATGCCTCTGCAAGTGAATTTCCTTTCTGTTTGTCAAGGAAACTCAAAACAAGCAAGCTTAATAGGGGGGTAAATGTATAAGTATATTATTTTTTTTTTTTTCTTAAATTATAAATTAAATTTTTATTAATATAATAATAATAATTATTTAATAAAAATTAGTTAAGATTTTTCTACAAAATATAAGCTTATCTTTAGGGCTATTATATATAAACGTTATAGGGTTATCGTGTTTGGCTATTATTCTTGGTCACCTCGATAATACCTAAGTACTCTGAATTCAAATTGGAAATTTTTTGATTGCATTCAGAAAATTGCTGTATGATTAAACTTAGGTATGTAGATACAACAATTTATATATATATATATATATATATATATATATATATGAGTTTATAAACATTTATAAAGTATTTTTTATCATAAATTTTTGTAATTTCTCTAAAAGAATATATTTTATTTGTATGTATATCAGAATCTTTATTCATATATACTTTAACAAAATATTTTTAAAGTCATGGAAAATAATCTTCTGAAGTCAGGGAAAGTCATGGATTTGAAAAATTTTATTTTGGCGGATACCCTGTATAGGGTTGTATTGTTCCGCATATAAGGTCACCCCGCTTATAGGGTGTGATTTTTGTAGACCGCTGAGCTGACCATATAACCGATACTGACTGTATATATACACACAGTCCACTTCATTTTATGAAAAAGAAAATCAAACACAAACAACTTTTAATTAAATAAGATGTTTGTAGAAATGGAAGTGGAGTAATGTGTGAAGGAGAGAAACTTTATTCTAATCGTAATTTTCAGCTTAGTGTAGACAATTTAAAAAAATCTTTCTTTTTAAATTGTACTGTAGGTCACAAGTATTAAATTGTATCAAATATCTTATGTTTTGAAAAATTTCTTGAAAAATGAATGTCTCTATATCTGTTCAAAATGCTAAAAAAAAGTATATGTATAAAATATAGTAAAAACTGAATAACATTTATGGGGTCTACTGGTTCTAGGAATTTATAACAAAAATTAAAATTCTGAGAAAAGAAGGCAGCATGAGCAAAATAAATTAAATATTTCAATAGTCTTAAAAAGTAATGAAACTAAGATTATTTTGGGATGTAATAAAATATAATATTCTACTGCTTTTTAAAAATTTTAATTTAATATGTACAAGTACACCCAATTTAAGATTTACGGACATTTATGAACAGGCATTATGAAAGGCTCCTGGTTGATTTAATTTTACTGCTTGGGTAATGTTTGTTAGAAAGTTTAAGTACACTAGGCCAACCTTTGTGAACTCCATATAATATACTCATCTCTGTTTTTCCCAAAATCGATTGCACATTTTACTGTCTGGATTGCATTGTGTCTAAGACTATTGGTTATGACTTTAGTTTGTAGATGCACTAACTTTAAATCATATGGCTTCAATTCTTCAAATCAATGTGATCAAAATTGTCTTTGAAATAGTTTAAATAAGGCTACATCTTGTGATTTGGATAAAAAACTTGAGACAAAATGACTTCTCCAATATGACGGCATGAAACTGACCTAAGAAGTGCATTTTTCAATTTTTTATATTGACACAGGCAGCAGTAATATGACTGTGTTGTCAGATGATGTGTTAAATGTTATACTCATAGTTGTGTGTGTGCATTGTCAAGAGGTGAACTGCTCATGTATTGAGTCAGCAGTGATTGAACCACATTTACAATTTGTTCCTTGAGGATATGCTGGTACTCCAAGAATCTTCTGCTGATGAATATTTCCAACAACAATGGTCAAATGTTTTTCTGTTTTCTATTTATTGGACAGTAGTGTTGCTTTTGTATATCAATGCAGAGTTGTATATTTAGAAATCAACCCTGTTCCTTGCAAGCAGTTGAAATCTTTATTGTAACTTGCCTTCTTGATCAATCTGCCGTTGAATAATATACCGTTGAATACTATTGTAGATTTTTGTCTCCTAGTTCTGTAATTAATTCTTTTGTATATGCTGCTTTGTTTTGCTTGACTTGTATTTAAGCCTGTTGCTAATGAAAACAAGATTAGGTTTCTTTGTAATACTATATGCAATGAATAAACTCAATCTTGTTTTTTAATTTTGATTATTACTTTGAGTTTTTGTTGAGGGTCCTTAAAAATTGAAGTTTTCTTTATCACTTGTGTTATTCTATTCAGCAGAATCATCATTGGGATTATCATTTAATATTAAATTTGAACTAATTTCTCAATTCACTTTTGTTCTTCTTATTTCATATAGCTGTAGACATTATTCTTGTTTTATGTTTCCTCAAAGAATTTGTCATAGGATCTGGATGTAGCCAAGCAATTACTTTGAATTGACTGAAGGAAAGAAAGGTCTTCTTTGATTATTAGTTTTCCTACATTCACAAGCTATAAATTTTGTTAAAATCATTACCCCTTTAATATTATGAAATAGTTTTCGACAATAAATAAAAGTAGTTGTAAGCTCAAAAACTACTAAATTTTGTGGTTTTATGTGGAAAATTCAAATTTTTAAAGTTGTTTTGGCCTCCTAAATTTGTTTGGAAAATAAAAATACTTCACACAGCATCTTTTTATGTATAATGGAACATTTTAACATTGTTTATAATAGGGCATTTGATGCAACACCCTAGTGTGCAAACATTATACTTGTTCTTTTATTTAGGATGTATAATATGCTATGGTTCTAAAAACCCAGGTGTTGGAATAACAGTTTTCTTTAAAGAAAAATTAGGAGTTACTGAGGTTAAATCAACATGTGTACCTAATGCAATCCTAACTGAATATCCTAATACTAATTTAATGAGCCACAAAATGTTACAATTTAACAAAACATATATGTTACCTACATTCTCACATATAAAGACTGAAGTATTGTTCTTAGATTGTCACAGTGATGCCAGATAGTTTAGGAAGCCTTCATTTGTGTTGGATCACTGGGATAGAGAATTTCATTCAAATTTGAAACATCAGGATTATTTATTTCAATTTATTTTTTTATAGCCCAGATCTCAAAGATATATCTAAAATTTTTTTTATATCTATTTTAAATGCAGTTTTTTAGATTTTAGTTGTAAAACTTTTTGATTCAGAAAATTTAAATCTTAATTTCTTTGTAAATGTGCATAAATTAATTTTTGATAAATTGCTCATAAATCTAATGTAAAATTAAATGTTTAATACTGGGATATTTGTACTCCAGTTATTGCACACTATCTCTGGATTTCTGGAGATAAAAATATATGAATTATTTCCGTTGTATGAATTATTTGCTTCTTTCTGTTTATTTTGAAAGCAAATCAAAGTATACATGGTTCCCACGGTCCTTAAAAGTCCTTAAGAACTCCTTAATTTATAGATTTCATTTTTAAGGGCCCTTAAAACTACTTAATTTTTGTCAAAGATCCTTAAAAACTCCTTAATTTTTAAATTGGAATGCAATCAATTTCTACATCAATGAGATCTCCACAGTCTCGTGATTTCCTATCAATTTTCTTATATGACAAATATATAATCTTTTGTATACTTAAAAGGTTTAAAGTATAAAGTCAGCTGCCCTTTTCTAATAGCTAACAGTCATGCAGATTTTAATTAAACGAAGCATGGAAGATGGGGGTTTGTAGATATTTTAGTTACTTATGGAAGTTTAATTTTTCTTGCATTGAATGTAATAGAAAAGTCTAAAACTTTCTTCTTTCCCAGGCAACGCTGGGTATAATCAGCTAGTATATATATATATATATATATATATATATAAACTTATATAATTATATATCTCAGGAAGTACTGTTTATAATATTGTTTTTATTCACAATTTATTTTTAGTTTGATCACTCAAAAAACTTTAGATGTACATTTTTCAAAATTAGGTTTTGTCAAATAGATTTATCTTATATTAATTTTTATTCATTTTTTAAAAATGCCTAAAAATGCTGACTTAATACTGAAATATTGTAAGGCATTTATTGAACATGCCTTGTCTGGTTCATAATCATTAAAATATGTTCCTCAGGAGATAGGGTTTATGCCGCTATGTCATGTATTTCAAGTAGGTCCTTAAAAAAAGTTACTTTGGTTCTTAGAAAGTCCTTAAAAAGTCCTTAATTTTTGTTCTGGAAAAAGAGTGAGAACCCTGTATACAGCACATTCTCTGATTCTCAAATAATTCCCTAATTGTTATAAATGTAGTCTGTTAGACTCCGAATCTTAAAAGTACAGGTTTAAATAAAGCAAGCTATTTTGACAGCACACTGCAGAAAGTACTGAATGAATCAAATTACTTTTAGGTATGTTCCAGGGAGGGGGGGTGTGTGTCTCCAAGAGCAGGACACAGTGACCAAAGGTCCATTGTAACCAAACCCAAGAAAACACAACCCTAAGAGCACCTAAGAAAAGAGGCCAATGACTCAAACCTCTGCAGGTAGCTGACAGGAATATTCTGTAACTCCAAAGGTTTAAGGAGGTGGTGACTTAGGTACTCAATCCTAAGAGCTGAGATGAACTTGCAATAACACTAAATATGTCAAGCAGTCTCCTCTAACATAAGATAACCGTCTTAGATAATAGTCATGTTTTGAGGAGGCTATTATTTTATCAAGACAACAGCTATGACACAAGAGATCAGAACTGATCCCCATCACATCAAGATGCTTTCTGAGGGCACAGAAAGCATCTTGATGTGATGGGGATCAGTTAAAAGATGAGTTAAGTAGAAAGACTTAGAGATGAAAGTCATGAAGTCTGTGAGACTCCATATAACAGTTAAAGGTTAGAACTGTAACTGTAAGAGATGTTTTAAGTGAACATGGATGAAAATACAGTGTTCTCCCTACGGTGTGAGAACCTTGCATATTTTCTTATTTTAAAGCATTAAAAACTTATTTCTGAGCAAAATCGGCATACTTTATAAAACCACATCATTATGCTTGAAACTCTTGCATTTTGAAAAATTCATGCACTCTTTATATTTTGGATAAATCAGTTTCATTGCTTGAAATTCTTCCATTTTTGTTAAATTTTTTCATTTTTCATTTTTGTATTTCATTCTCTCTACTTCTATTCTTTTTGTTGTTTCCCTTCTGAACACTGTCAACCTTATTACAACAGGAATGCACAAAAGTGCTTCTCCTAGATCTAAACTATGGGGGATATTATCTACACCTCCTAGATGGGGTGTGTTCCATAAATGCAACCATTTTTCTTGATATTGAATTGGCTGATAAACAATAATACACATTTCATATAAGCTATGTGCATAAATTTCTTCTCGGAAGAAACAAGTGTTACATATTTCACTGGATAATATCAATCATTTTAGCTAGGATGCAGTTTTGTTACAATCAAATTCACTGTTTTATATACAAAAGGAACTTGCAGGCAATACTCGAGAGAGCATGCATGTTATATTAGTTAATCAAAAGAAACTAAATATTTATTTTTATTTAGAGAAGTAATTTTAGTAATATAAGAAAATCTCCTTTTGATTAACTTTTCAGTATAAAATTCGTTGCTTTTAAATGTGATTAGCATGTTTTGACATCTTAAAAAATTTTTTTTACTTCATTTTATATTAGAAGTGATTTAATTCTTCATCCAAAATGGCATTCAATACTTGTGTTTTCATTGCACTCAACATATAAGTCTAAAATTTTTTTTTTTTATTTTTTCTGGCTCCGTTTACACCCTATTTATCAATAGTATTATTGTATAAACCACGGCTGTCCAACTGCAAAGAGGCCACGGGTCAGAATTCTGGTCGCTGATCATCTGGTGGGCCGCAGTTTGAAAAAGTTGAACAATAACCTATTACCACTTTTACATAACAACTAATAGTTGAATTATTAATTACAGAACAAGGGAACATAAGGATTATAAAACAATTTGCTTACATTTTAATGGGTAAACTGAGGCCAATCAGCCTTCTTTACAGCCGAACAATGGCCGAATGGTAGAGTGCTGCTCTTCGGAACTGGAGTTCGTGGTTTCGAATCCCGCTGCTGGCATGGATGTTTGTAGCCTTTTGGAATCGGCTTTAAACTGTAGGTCCCGGTCTCATTAGCCCTCGTGTGCAAAACAGTAGACCGTAGTGCTCCAAACAAAACAAAACCAGCCTTCTTTACAAGGTCAAGAATGTCAACATCGATGTATGTCGTTGTCTGCTGAAGAAGGTCTAACAATGAACTGTTGGAGAGAGAGCTCCTGTGATGATTCTTGATAAACTTCATCACCAAAAAAGCACTTTTGTATAAATATGTGCTCCTAAACATGGAAGTTATTTTCAGTCCTAAGTCACGCAGATTTGGAAACCGTTCAGTTGGAAGCAACTTGAAGAACTTGGGCCTCCTTTCAGTTCTTGTTTGAAAGAACGGGTCAGCCTGGAGATCACAGAGCTCTAATTGTAGGCAGGCCGGTTGTTCTTCAATGCTTGCTGTTACTGGGTTACTAAACAGAGCTACGTAGTTATTGATGCTCTGAAAATCTGAAAATCTCGTGTTGAATTCATCAATAATAGTCTGCAACTCAGGGTAAAATTCAGAAAAATCCAGCAGTTCCTCACATTTTGATGCCAAACAACTGAAGCTGGCGAAGTGAGGTAAGTTATTTTTTCCCAAAATTTCGTGAAACATTTTCAGCTTGTTTCTAAACCCATTGATGTCTGCCATTAGGTCAGACACCAGTTGGCCTCTTCCTTGTAGTTTTAAGTTCACATCGTTGAGGTGGCCAGTAATATTAGTTAGAAATGCCAGGTGACGTGAAAAATCCATGCTTAAAAGTTCTTGTTCAAGACTTTCTGATGGAGAAAACTAGGGAAGAAAAAGAGGGATTTCTTTTCTCAACTCGAAAAATCTCTTGAGGCAGTTTCCGGCACTAAGCCACCTAACTTGATTGTACATAACCAGGTCTCTGTATTCTGCTTCAATTTCCTCCAAAAAGGTTTTTTTTTTCTTTAGCAAGCTCAAGTGAAATTGTATACAAAGCATGCAAAGCATTGTACTGATTAGATTTTAATGGAGTAAACATCCCAGTTTGTTTTTGTAGTTTTGATTTCAGTTCTGAAACTATCAGAGATCTTGCTTCTCCTTGATATATACTGTGGCTCCCTTCGTGAAGACTCGCCACAGCCTTTTGACATCATGTTCTTTGCACACAGCCACAGCTTGCATTCAAATCAAGCACTGGTGTTTGTCCTTTCTATTCATGATGAAATACTGGGTTTCCCAGCGGTCCTGGAACACTTGATTCTCACTGTCTATCTTCCGTTTCATACTCATCGTTGGAAGATGAAATATTCACAATCAATAATAAAATTAGTTTTTACACGTTCCCCCAAAAATATAGCTATGGTACAATCGAGGTTTACTTCATATCTAAAATCTGCAAGCTTATCGGAGAGTTGGTAGGTTATTCCATATTCAGAGAGCCTTTTTTAGTTTTACTTCTTGGTGTATCTTTTCCAAAATATAGAGAAGTATTACACATAAATTTTGCATGTACATTAAATAGCATTCAAATTTTATACCAATTTTTCTGGTTTATTTAATATATACTGTATAAATTGGCTTTGGGTGAAACTAACTGCTTGTCTATAGTAAGATTTTTTAAAAATTTATAGCAAATAACTCAATCTCCATAAATTTATTACAAATATCTGAAATCAGAGTAAATTTATCAGTTTCTAAACGCTGAGTCCTAATTGATTTCAAGTCAAACCCTTTTCATTATATCTTAAAAAATATTATGAGATATTGATTCTTGGAAATAAGGAAGGCCCCACATTATTACAGCCATATGCACCCTCTTGTATAAATAATAGTAGTAAAAGCTTCAAGTTTTCCCAAATATACTGTTCAATTTTTTTATTGTTCAAAAGTACCTCTGCTTCCTTGCATGTTTTTTAAGTATGGAGCAACATTGATTCATCAGGACTCAACCTCCATGCACTGGTTACATTTTCCCCAACATTTCATTTTGATAATGACATTGGACCTGGTATTTCTTCCTGCACATTTTGAGCTCTGTATTTCCAAGCACAGTAGTATGGAAAGGTGTTGTCATAGAAAATGTGACAAAACAAGCTAACTCAGTTACTTAAAACTACTGACTGACACATATAGTATAAAAGGGTGGGTGATTGATAGAATAGAGGGGAAAGTGAGAGAGTACTTCCTAAAAATTTATAAAAAGAAAAAAAAAACAGTGAGTGAAAGGAAATCAGAAATGCAGGTGTTTTACAAGAAATGCATGTGTTATGTAAGAACACATGTGTCTTTAAGTGAGAAAACAAGATAATATTAGGAGTCAGTTTGACTGCTCATGGCACTTCTAGGCACTAAGAAAATAATCATTTAATTTATATTTGGTACAATTAATTCTACAAATTTTTTAGAAAAATTAAAAAAAAAAAAAAATCCTGGCTTTCTAAGGCATCAGGTTTTTGAGGCATTTAAACTGAAATATCCAAAACAGTCATGATTGCTTCTAATGTTAAAAAAAATTATACATGATGGAATAGCAAATTCTGTATGATGCTGTTGTTTCCTTTTTTAAGTTTATGTCTGCTAAATGTTCTTATTTGTGTTTGAAAAAGAGTATACTAAAATTTGTCACAAATAATCTAATGTGAAATGTATTTTTTTCATTTTTTTAAAAAAAGGGAAAAGTAGCATTTTATTTGCTGCCTTAAAGTATGGAATGTAAGTAGCATTTTATTTGCTGCCTTAAACTAGAGGAATATATGACAGATACAGACTCACTTCAAGGAAGCTTATTTCCTTAATACATAACTCTTTGTTCATTTGATTAAATTTTATTCATTCAATACAAACTCGCTCTCTCTCCTTTTTTTAAAATTTTTTTTTAATAAAGATTAAAATGCAGTGAATATCATTTAACATGAAACTGAGGGGACTGAAATATTATTTTCATGTTAAGAGAATTTTATGTTAAATGATATTGAAAAAAAAACAACAACATATATTCAACAAAATTAAGTTTATTAGAGTGCATTTTGTTTACAGAGATATCTATATATGCATGTGTTTAATAAAAGTCAATGATACGAAAACATTCACAAGAACTTAAGGAAATTTAATACAAAATTTTCAAGTTTTTTGAAAAACAAAACATTTATTGAGTTTTTGGAAAATAATCTAATATTTTCTTTGCATTATCAAAAAAGATAATGGAAAGAAAATAATGGTGCAAAGAAAATAATGTCAACAAATTGTTTGATGTCCTCCACTTTGTTATTTATTTCACCATTGGAATGTGTGTCTAATTAATTGCTAGCAAAATTCCGTCTCTTGTTTTCTTTTTTCTTGGCTCGCGTGGTTCGCTCCACCCTCGTTAATTCTGCCGTCAGGATGTCCGCTAAGCATCCAGTAGTTTTCCAAATTTCTTCCTCTCAGTAGTGCCCGTCTTCTGTGTTTGCTCGCGAATAACGCCTGCAGCGTGACGAGCTCGGGTCGGGTACTTTGATGGGCCTAGTGTACGGTGGGGTAGCCCAATACTTGCAATCTGCCCACCGCCGCCAGGATCAGCCTGGAGGGTCTCACGGCCATATGGGCCCGGTTTGGCGCATGATTGTCTTATGAATTGCACATATTTTTCATTCTGTTCCTCACTTTGGATAACAGGATAAAAGGAGCTGTATTATTCATTTCATTTCAGTCACCGGGATCTGTATCAATGATATTTTTTTAGTGTTGAACAAACTCCAAAATGTCTTTGTCATTATTGGGGCTATACTCATTATCATCATCTAATGCAACGCATTCTTCTATTAATGCAGAAATGTATGCCTACGTGGCTGGTGCTTTCTGTATTTTGTTCATTCCCAGAAGGGAAATGTTTTTCGTTAAGCAGTTTTTGTTTCATGTTAAGAGAAAAAAAATCCATGAAAATACATAGTAGTTTGTTGAGAACGTTGTATTATTTTGTCTTAAGTGTTTTTGCATTAGATGTATTCACTGTATTTGCAAAAAAGGCTTTAGGTATTATGTAGTTCAGTGAAGCATCCATAATCTGGAAATCTATAATCTGGCACAACTATAATATTGAAGCAAATGAAACTTACTGGTATATTTAACCATATGCAGTGGGTGGTTCCTATAACGCAAATGTCATTTACCATTAAGCCTTAAACCTGTAAGAAAGTATATTGTTTCACACCATACTTTTTTTGTATTTTGTAAGAGAATATTCCTTTTTTAAGCTGTTGGTAAAGAAATATTTCATTGAATGCTGCAGTTGATCACTAGTTTTGATTTCTTTTTCCAAGCACTTATAATCCAGAAAATTAATAATCTGGTAGTGTGCATTTTCTATTGATATCAGATAATTGTTTGACTGTACATCATCAAAACAAATGAGAAGTGTAAAAAAGAAGTCGTATCTTTTAATAAATAGTGGTTGGTGGTAAACATACTTCCCACCAAAAAAGAAGTTAAAATCAAAGTGATCTAAACTAATAATCCATATTAATTGATTTTCTTAAATCAATCTCAGTTAAAAAAGTATTCTAATATACCATTGTTAGGAAAACAGGACTTTATAAAGTGTAAAGAGGCTACC
Source organism: Pardosa pseudoannulata (assembly GCA_032207245.1). Classification (NCBI taxonomy): domain Eukaryota; kingdom Metazoa; phylum Arthropoda; class Arachnida; order Araneae; family Lycosidae; genus Pardosa; species Pardosa pseudoannulata. Next base: position 96,297,373 of record CM063509.1, on the reverse strand, counting down.
TCTCTAAAAAATCTCTGATTTTTTTTAATCGTTCTTTAGGTGGTCTTAGAGAGGTTTCACTATATTACAGGGTTCCCACGGTCCTTAAAAGTCCTTAAGAAATCTTTAATTTCAGCTTTCATTTTTAAGAGACCTTAAAACTCCTTAATTTTTGTGAAAGGTCCTTATAAACTCCTTAATTTTTGTGAAAGGTTCTTATAAACTCCTTAAATTGGAATGTGATCCATTTCTCCATCAACGCGATCCACCGTCATCACGTGATTTCCTATCAGTTTTCTTATGGGACAGTTTTTTTTAGTTACTTATTATTTGACCAATAATCTTTCATATACTGAAAAGGTTTAAAGTCAGCTGCCCTTTCCTAATAGCTAACAGTCATGCAGATTTTAATCAAACAAAGCATGGAGGTTGGGGGGGAGGGTTGTAGCTATTTCTGTTACTTATGCAAGTTTATTTTTTCTTGCATTGAATGTAATAGAAAAGTCTAAAACTTTCTACTTTCCCAGGGAAGGTTGGGTATAATAAGCTAGTATATACATACATACATACATACATACATATATATATATATATATATATATATATATATATATATATATATATATGAGTCATTTATAAACCCTCAGAAAGTACTGTGTATAATGTTGTTTTTATTCACAATTTATTTCTAGTTTGATCACTCAAAGAGCTTTAGATGTACATTTTTCAAAATTAGTTTTTGTCAAATAGATTAATCTTATATTAATTTTTAGGCATTTTTAAAAACTTAATTCTGAAATATTGTAGGGCATTTATTGAACTTTCCTTGTCTGGATCATAATTATTAAAATAGGTTCCATAGGAACCTATTAGTTGTACATAGGGAATAGGTTTATAGGAAGTACGGTTTATGTTGTTATGCCGTGTATTTCAAGTATGTTCTTATAAAATGTTACTTTGATCCTTAGAAAGTCCTTAAAATGTCCGTAATTTTTGTTCTAGAAAAACAGTGGGAACCCTGTGTTAACTTTAGAGAATTTGAAAAAGTTTTTAAGTCTTACATTTTACTCTATCATCCAGCAAACTGTAATATTCTGTTCCACTGAAAAAAAATTACTCATTTATTGTTACATAAGACTGAGAGTTGCTATTAGATTTTATTACTTTTCTGATAGTAAGAACATAAGTTTTGATTTTAGTTAAGTATTTTGTCACAATTTCATCCCCTATATAATAATAGCCTAAGTTATATGTCCGTCTGTCCTCCAATTTATGAAGCGGTTAGACCTGGAATGGATTCCCCGGCAAAGGGCAGGCGATTAAATTTATCAATTTATCCTCATAACAAATAGATAAAAATTACAATTTTTCTAGCATTATGACGTCATTCCTTTCACCATCTCATCTAATCATTTCTTGTTTTAAATTGTTTAAATATCGTGTGCATTTTTTTCATACCTTTATCATTGAACTTACATATTAAGCAAATAATTTTCTTTTATATTTGTATTAAATAATAGATTAAGTACATACATGATCATTTTAAATTTAAACATAGATTATTTTTTATTGCAATGTAAATTTTAACACCGGTATTAACAACAAATTCTTTTCCTAAAAGTCTAGGAGTCTATTTCATGGACTAATAAACATCTAGCGTTTAAGTTATATATCTTTGAAAATTAAGAATTGTGTTTGTTTTTTATACATAACCACACAGTTTGACTAAATGAATTCAGCATGATTCTAAACTGAATTCACGCAGTAGGGCAAATTGTCAAGTTATGACAACTTTGGCTTTAGTTTTAAACAGAAGGGCAGTTTATTGTTTGTCTATTGGCTGTTGTAAACACGAAAACGAAAGGGAAGGGCATTATAGTAGTTCGTAACGTTGCATCAAATTGCCTTATGTAGGTAGACTTTAGAAGAGTATGAAGATAAACACATTATTTAGTATGTACTGGATAATTCTCAGCCAAAACACAAACCATTTTATTACCTGCTTCATAGGGTAGGGTACTTTACAATGCTGGAAAATTAAAAATTTTACTGATCCCGTCATATGACGGGCTATATGCTAGTATAATAATATTAAGTATTGAGAGTTTTCTTAATATAAAAATGATTTGACTGAAAGCCTTTTGGCAATTTTTTAATTTTATTTTAAATATTTTTTTATTAACAGGTTCAATGGATAAGAAGAGAAAGAAAATTGCAAAAAAGAAAAAGTCTAAGAGTAAAGATTCTATACCTGTACCTGATCATCCTAAAGAAATTCAGAAATCTTCCATGATCAAAAGTCACAATACAGAGAAAATTGATGTTATAAAGGTTACAGAGTTTCCAGAAATTCAGAAAAAATCCAAGAAAAAAAAGACTTCATGTAATAAGAAAAAAGGCATGACTGTGAGTGATGTTTTATCTAATAAGAATCTTGAAGCTAAGGAAAAACAAAGAACTTCACACATTGAGCATGAAAGTCATTTTAAGCATCTACCTACAAATACTTCATCAAAAAGTCATCAAGGTGCCAAAAAGAATAATAAAGTTACTGGTGGTGACATCTCAGTTTCTTCATGCTCCGATATTCATAATAATTCTCCTCCCATTGTTTCCAAAACAACATTAGGAAATGCAGATCAGTTAGCTGCATTAAGCAATAATCGTGTTTTGAAAGTTGTACTTTCAGATGTGTTCCAACATTCTAATTTAGAACGCAATAGGCATCCAGAATCAAATTTGGTGCAGCATAATAAGGACATTAAAGATCAAGTCAACCCTTCAAACCACTCTATACAAAGGAGATCTCCACGGAAACATGCAATGAATGCTGGACATTTGAGTGAATCAAAAAGTTCAGATACTGGAAAAATTCAGCATGCAACAAATGCAACTGACTCTATTAAACTTTCATTAAAGACTAAGAAAAAGCAATGTCAGCCTATGAGTAAAAATAAGTCACGTAATTCTTTTGATATGAAAGCAGCTGTGCTTAATAGTATGGAGAAAGCTAGACATAGTGTAACTGATTCCAAGAAGTATCATTCTGAATCATTTGCTACAAAAGAATTAAATTCGCAGAATTTGTTTAAAAGCATAGTAGTGAAACCCAAATCAACTTGTCAAACAGTCAGGGATATGTGTAAGAATGTTAAGTGTATAAAGACAAAATACAATGATTTAGAAAATAGGTTACTTGCAGAAAATGAAGCTTCACATCAATCTTGTGAAATAGAAGATAGTAATGCATTTTCTTCAAATAAAAGTAGCAAAACTGATCAAAATAGTCATGCATTTTCGCCAGATAAAAGTAGCAAAACTGATCAAAATGCAATAACTTTAAGTTCTAACAACAATTATAAAAATGGAACATCAGATAATGTAGCTGTTTATCGCTTATCCTCATCAGATGATTCTCGTTTTGAGATATGCAGCAGGCTTCCTGAAAAACCATTTCAAAAAGACCTAGAATTAAATGAGACTACAAGAGTTACTCCATTGAAAGTCAATGATAAAAGTTCATCAGATAATATTAATGTAGAAAATAAAACAGCTGCCATAGAGTGTACCAAAGAAAAAAAAATGTTAGTAACAAATTCACTTTCCAGCTTACATCAAGTGAATGTAAGTACAAAATTGGAAACATGTGTTGCTAAAGAATTAAATTTTGGCGATAAACCTCCATTTTTTAGTTCTAAAAGTAAGCCATTAGATAAAGAAGATTTTAGACACTTAACTAGTGAGATTTTTAAAGCAGAATCTGGTACTTTTAATTCTGTAAATATTGGAAAGGTTAACTCTAATTTTATCCACTGTACAGAAGAAACCAGTGTGTTTTCAGTTTTGACAAGTATATCTACAAATACTAAAGTTTTGGGTCTAACAGAAATGCATAATGTAATGAAACCAGATTCTGATGTTTTAAATGTTTCCAGTTTGAGAGAAAAAATGCCTTTGGCCTGACTCCATAAAATCAATCCATAAAATTGAGCTTTAAATGTGTTCCACACTAACTGAAAACTTAATAACTAAATGTGGAAAAATGAGTAAGCAATTAAAGAAATATGCAGTGGTGAAGATTAAAAATGCATCTGTGATATTATTTTTTTTATTTTCCTATAATCTGAAAAAAAATGGATCAAAAATGGGATTTAAGTCTCTCCAAAAGGTTTCTATAAAGGTTATCTTTAGTATTTTTTAAAGAATAGAAATTATCTTGCTTTTATCTCATGTATCAGAAGAGGCATCCTAAAAGTGATACTTTGGAACAAAGACAACAATCTGATATTATCTAAACATCTAAATCAATATAAAATAATAATAAAAAAAAAAATCTGGTATTCATACATATGTTCATACATCATTTCATATCTCATTTTATGTTGGTGTTTCTATGTATCACAAATTAATTTACATAGTTGATTTTTGTCGTTTTTCATACTATAAGATTGAATCAGTGAATTTATATATGTACAGCATGAATTTTTGCAGTTTGTTGTTTTATCCTTTTAATCTTGAAGACTGTTAAATATTTTTTCTTTTTAATAATGCATGAAATTTTCTCTACACATTTTACAATAATGGCAATTTTTAAAAAATGAATCTTTTTTTTAACACACTGAGTAACTGACTTGTATCAACAAGTGACTAGGAATAATTGAGTAAATTGAATCTGCAATTAATGGTGTTTTTCTCATATTTATGCAAAATATGACACCAATTGGTTTTTGTATTATTCCTTTTAATTTTAGTAACCTAAAATAGTTTCCAGTTAGAAATTTTATATTAATGTTTATATATTATATGAATTGACTTTGTTGGCTCCTGGTAGAATTTTATGCAGCAGGCTATTAATGTATATTTTTAAATATAAGCCCATTCATGTATAAGCCAAAAAAATGTTCTGTAAGGTTCAAATATGTTGCCATGAAGCTGAAAATATTGCCAAGCAGATAAAAACGTGGTAAAAGTTTTTTAATTAAATGCTGTACTATAAAATGCTACACTAATTGTCTCAAACTTTTTTCACTGTGGCATTCAATTTAAGTACTGCTAGAGAATAGGATTGGTCGCACTTTGAGACAAATACAAGGACATTTCTTAGCACATATCAGTAGTTACAAAGAAAAAACATGTTAATTTTTAAGGTACTTTTTTGGCGATTTATTGATTACTTCTGGCTTATGTAGAAGTACGTTTTTTAGAACATTAGCCCATTTGCTACAGATAATATTTCTATTTTGCGCTATTATAATACAGGTAGAAATCTAAATTATTTTTTAAATTTTGTTTCATTTTCGTTCAAAAACTTTTTTAAATGTTTATTTTTTGCCATTTTATATATTTTTTCCCATTTTATGCTTAAAAAAAGGTTCCATTTAGTTTTGCCAATTTGGCGACTTTTGTTGCTAACAGCAAAAAGTGTCAACAAATAGGATATACTATACCTGTTCCCTGGATCCATATATGAGCTTATTTTCCCACTTTAGATTTATGAAAAGCTCCCAAATTCTTGGCTTATACATTGAAATATATGGCATCTTGATTTCATTCTTAAGTTGCTAACTTTATTTCAGGACTTCCCCCCTTACCCTCTGTATAATTTGAGTGAAATAAAAATGAGATATGGAACTACAACTTCAATGTGTTTAAAATAAAATAAGTCTTTTTCAAAACATTAGGGTTAATAGAGATTTAAGTAATATGTTAACTTTTCAAATTTAAATTAAATTATAAAAATTTTAATTTTATCTGAGCTTGAATATTAGTTTTGGTTTTGAGTGAGACGAGAATGATTTTCATAGCTTTTCAAATTTATATTAAATTCTAAAAATTTTTATTTTATCTGAGTTCGAATATTATTTTCGGTTTTGAGTGAGACGAGAATGATTTTCATAGCTTTTCAAATTTAAAATGAATTCTAAAAATTTTAATTTTATCTGAGTTCGAATATTATTTTCGGTTTTGAGTGAGACGAGAATGATTTTCATAGCTTTTCAAATTTAAAATGAATTCTAAAAATTTTAATTTTATCTGAGTTCGAATATTATTTTCGGTTTTGAGTGAGACGAGAATGATTTTCATAGCTTTTCAAATTTAAAAGGAATTCTAAAAATTATAATTTTATCTGAGTTCGAATATTTTTTTCGGTTTTTAGTGAGACGAGAATGATTTCATAGTTTTTCAAATTTAAAATGAATTCTGAAAATTTTAATTTTATCTGAGTTCGAATATTATTTTCAGTTTTGAGTGAGACGAGAATGATTTTCATAGCTTTTCAAATTTAAAATAAATTCTAAAAATTTTAATTTATCTGAGTTCGAATATTATTTTCGGTTTTGAGTGAGACGAGAATGATTTTACAATTAAAAACAAATTGGCTATTATTAAATTAAAAAGAAATTAGTGCCTTTTAGTACCTGAGTTTGAATCTCACCTTAGATATAGATTTATATAGTTATCAGGAACGTATCATGCTTAGATAAGGCAAGTAGTTAATTAAATTACATATTTTAATAGCATTTTAATTATTAAGTATGTAAATTGATATTTACTTAATGTTTACTTGTGAAATTTCAAAAACAGCTGCAAAGAATTATTCTATTGAAAATAGGAGAGCATTATAAGCTGTATTGACAATTGATGTATAATGAAAAATTGTATTTTGGGTTGAAAATGAGTATTTATTTTAAATAGTCATGAATAGAGAAATACTGCTATGCTATGGAGAACTTCAGTTTTATTTTACTTTCACACATGCAGTTGTATTCTTATAAATTTTTTTACCAGCTAGCTGTTTGATTATTAATTTTACTTTTCTGTTACATTTTTATACAAATGCTATTTAAGTTTCATTTTAGCACCCGACCACAAAAAAATACTTAGGGATAAAATTGATGATAGTTTAGCTTATATTAAGGGAATTAAAAAAATCCCTACATAATGTGAAAGCTAAACTTAATAATAAAAGTAAAATCTTCATCATGTAATAAGATTTTAAGTATTTTTATTTAAAAGAGAAGAATATTGCATTATGACTTTCAATATGTCTCTCTTTATATACAGTTCACTCTTCAGTATCTTGTCTTCCTTTATTTTAACTTTCCTTGTATCTCAGATTTTATTTGAAGTCCCACATTTACATCAATGTAATTCAATAAAAAATTTTCTGCTATTTTGGAGTTCATTCTATTTATGTCAGTGCTTCAAAAAGCCTCCTTGTGTAACAATAATAATAATAAATTAATAACTGAGATAATGATAAAAAGAAATTAATAATGATGATAAATTAATAAAGTGTTATGAGTAAATGGCACTCATTTAAATTTGGGAAGATATACAAATGGTTTTAATACTTGGTGAAATTCTATGACTTGGCCATACGGAACCACATTCAATTAATTTGTAAAATGTAGATTTTTTTTACATCTTATGTTGACTTTTTAATGAATTTCGAGCAATGGATTCTGTGAATTACTTTTATTATTAGAGGAAGAATCAGATTTCCTGATTTCTTAGATACAGATTCAAGACTTGTCAAGTGCAAAGAATTCAGAAAAGAAAAATATCCAATAAATGACAGCTCAAGAATGCATATATGAGGAAATGGACTTTTTGATTTTTATAGTTAATGTACTAATGAATGCTGATGTTAGTTATGCAACATCAATATTTATGGTTGAACTGAAAGCCTGAAAAATTAGTCAAATTAAATAAGTAACTGCTTTGTATGAAAATATATGATTTCATCCATAAGATAAATTAATTTTATAAAAATAGTAAATATTTAGTAATTCAGTTCTAATTGAAATATGGTAAGCAATTTATTTTTTTTTATACAGTAGGACCTTGGTATAACGACCCCCTGTGGGACCAACATCATATGGTCATTATAACGAATTGAAAGAAATAATAAAAAAAATTGAGCAAAGAAATGATGCAACAGTACATACCCAGAGAACATTTCTATTTATTTGTATTTCCATTATTGAATTTTTGAAAAGTCTTTGATTGATGCCTGTTTCAAGTTCATTTGGGAATTTTTCATTATCACTAATTCCACATCCACTAGATTTTTTGAAAAAAAGTCTTTGATTGATGCCTGTTTCAAGTTCATTTGGGAATTTTTCATTATCACTGATTCCATATCCGTTAGATTTTGAAGGAAATCTTCAGAATTAAATTGTCCTTCAAAATATTGACGCAAGGCATTCATTGGAGTTCAAAAGCTTGGACGATTTCTTCTCCCTCATCAGAATCACAGTTTTCTTTATTTCCAGTAATACATACAGGCAGTAAAATTGTCCTCATTCAAATTTTCTCTGCAGCACTGTAAAGTTTTGTCTACAGCAACAAACTCATCAAAAGTTAATTGAAGATTTAGTTCTCCCCTTTTCGCCATGCCATCTCCCCTCTTCTAAGCAAACACAAAGAGAGGAGTACAGGTTTCTGGAAGTTGCACCACAGTACAATAATTTTGAAATATCCCATTTGCTCATGAGTTCTGCAGGCTAAAATTGGCAGTTGTTCTAATGAAAAATAATATGCTTGGGGTCGTTATAATGATTAAAAATTAACATTATTCCTATGGTAAAATAATTGGGACTTTTTTAGATGGTCTTTCTAACGAAGGGATCGTTATATCGTGGGGTCGTTAAAAAGAGGTTCTACTGTATTACAGATTCATTATTTTACATATTAATTGTCCAATTTTTAAAAAATTTGTCTAGAAAATGTTCAAATTTTTCTAGAAAACCTAAATTTTATTGTTGTATGTTAAATATTTTTTTACTAATAAAATTTTAAAATTTCCTCTAAATTTCCATATTTCATTTTTTTGTATTTATTGTTTTATACCTTTTGTGTGATTTCGTCTGTGATGACAAAGAATGGCTGAATGTGTAGAGCATTCTTCAATTCTGAAGTTTGTGGGTTCAAATTCTGCTATTGGCATGAATGTTTGTAGCTGTTTGGAATTGGTTTTATATAGTAGGTCCCAGTCTCATTAGCCCTAGACATGGTTTCCGCACACCTGGAAAGTCATGGAAAATCATGGATTTAGACAATGGATTAATTTTGTCATGGAAAGCCTTGATTTTTCAAGTAAAATGAATAAAAGTCATGGATTCGCTAAACTACCGATTAAAAAAAAAATGCATTGAATTGTTTAATTCCGTTTTTACTTGTCATTTGGCTGAAGTTACTGAGTTTGGTATTTATGTATTATCCTATTGACCAAGTAAAATTTGTTCACCAAGGAAACTCAAAGCAAGAAAGCTGAATGGGTGGGTAAATGTATATTATCCTGTTTTTTCTTAAATTGTAGATTAAAATTTTATTAATATAATAATAATTATTTTTTAATAAAAATTAGTTAAGATTTTTTGCTTAAAATATAAGTTTATCTTTAGGGATATTGTATATAAATGTTATAGGGTTATTTTTGTCTATTATTCATGGTCACCTGGATAATACCAAATTGGAGACATTTTGATTGAAAAATTGCTATATGATTAAACTTAAGTATGTAGATACAACAATTTATTTTTATGTATGTGAGTTTATTAACACTTATAAAGTAAGTTTATAGTTTTTTTATGATAAAATTCCTGTAATTTCTCTAAAAGCATATATTTTATTTGTATGTACATCAGAAGTTTTATTCATATATACTTTAACGAAAGCTTTTTAAAGTCATGGAAAATGATCTGCTAAATCAGGGAAAGTCATGAAAAGTCATGGATTTGAAAAATTTTATTTGGGCAGATACCCTGTCTAGAGTAACAGAACAACCTTAGCTCTCGAAACCAATCATCAATCAATTTTTCTCAGGGAGGGAGAAGACCCAGGTAAGAAGAAAATGTCTAAGATTCCAAAGTTGTTTAATTTGGCTCTGTTGGCAATGGCTGTAACTTTCAAGTTCTGCTTGTACTGCAGCAGATGAACAATATGTGGTCATCTATATAAGCTTTAAAAAGTAACCTTCATTGTGTGAAATTAAACATCATGTTTATCTGAGATGTTTATAAATAATTTATAGCATGCATTAATTAGTTTGTATGTACTCGGTAATGTTACTATGTTATTAAATGATGTAGAATTTCAATTATATATATATACTGCAAAATAGATAATTAAAATTTTTAAAAATCTTACTGATATGCATTGTTATACTTTCATAATTCTGTATTTAAAGAGTTGTTGCTTTAAATAATCATGAAGTTATTTAATGTATATATATGTGTATTACTTTAAAAAATATGTGTTTTACTGCAAAATTATGTACATATACCTAGGGTTGTCCTGTATAATTATAAGTAATTTATTAATTTATAACATGCATTAATTACTTTGTATATACACAGTAACCTTACAAAGGTTTTAATTTGGTATAAATTTTAAATACATATGTATATACTTTAAAATTGATATTCAAAACAGTAAAAATTTTACTTATTTGCATTGTCTCCTTTTATAATTTTTTATTTAATTATTTTTTTATTTTAAATTATAAAGCACTGAAAAAGTGTTGGGGTGTATTGCTGTGGAGTTACATATTTCTGAACATCCTACTAAAAAATAGCCGAACGCTGGCCGATTGGTTAGGGCGCTGATCGTCGGTACCGGAGTTCGTGGGTTCGAATCCCACTATGGCATAGATGTTCGTAGCCGTTCGGAATCGGCTTTAAGCAGTAGGTCCCGGTCTCATTAGCCCTCGTGTGCAAAACAGTAGACTGTAGAGCTCCAAACCAAACCTACTAAAAAATAACTGATTTAAGTAATTGGACATGATACAGATTAGGTCTCAAATATTGTTATGTTGAATCAAAGATTTATATATATATACATATATATATATATATATATAACTATATATATATATGTATATATATATTATAAAATTTTTGGATTTAAATCTCATTCTTTATTCTTTAAATTTGCATACTAATTAAGCATCACAAATTAAGTTATTTAAGTTAGGGTTAAATTATAATTAATAATTAAATTTTTATTATACTATTTATTTTCTTAGTGTGTGCAATATTTTTCACACATAAAAAATTATGTATAATATATATATATAATATATATATAATTAATGAAATATGATTTTTTAAATCCTTTCTCAACAAACTCTTGCAAACTGTTCACATGTTTTTCTTTGTTTGCAATATAAAAAATTGTTTGCAAAATTAGTTTTTAAATCACTATTATTTAAATAAATGCAAAAAGAAATAGAAGTGAAAATATTATGGATTTGATGTCAGATTAAGAGAAAATCCTGAAAAGAATTTGATGTGGCTGGAAATTTCATTGCTATGTTAAGGATATGTAAACTTTATTTTACCTTTGCAAGTGATAAGGTATGAGTTACTGTGTCTTCTAATGCAGCAGGTGGTGTCCTCTATTCATGCACTAAAAAATCATATTTAAAAAATTTGCAAAATATGGATAAAATAGTATCTTTGATTTAATCTGTGATTAAAAAATCTAGTTATTTAAATTATTTATAGCACATTTTTATGAATCAACCAACCTTGCATGGAATAATTTTATTTTCAAGCATGGTTTCCGCGCACCTGGAAAGTCAGGGAAAATCATGGATTTAGACAATGGATTAATTTTGTCATGGAAAGTCTTGATTTTTCAAGTAAAATGAGTAAAAGTCATGGAAAGTCATGGATCAGCTAAACTACTGATTAAAACAAATGCGATGAATTGTTTAATTCTATTTTTACTTGTCATTTGGCTGAAATTACTGAGTTTGGTATTTATGTATTATCCTATTGCCCCTATTGCCAAGTAAAATTCGTTCATCAAGGAAACTCAAAGCAAGAAAGCTTAATGGGTGGGTAAATGTATATTATTCTGGTTTTTTTCTTAAATTATAGGTTAAAGTTTTATGAATATAATAATAATAATTATTTTTTAATAAAAATTAGTTAATATTTTTGCACAAAATATAAGTTTATCTCTAGGGATATTGTATATAAACATTATAGGGTTATATTTGGCTATTATTCATGGTCACCTGAATAATACTAAAGTACCCTGAATTCAAATTGGAAACATTTTGATTGAAAAATTGCTATATGATTAAACTTAGGTATGTAGATACAACAATTTATTTTTATGTATGTGGATTTATTATATTAACACGTATAAAGTACATTTATAGTTTTTTTATGATAAAATTCCTGTCATTTCTCTAAAATCATATATTTTATTTGTATGTACATTAGAAGTTTTATTCATATATACTATGAAGTACATTAGAAGTTTTATACATCTATCTATGAAAGCTTTTTAAAGTCATGGAAAATGATCTGCTAAATCAGGGAAAGTCATGGATTTGAAAAATTTTATTTTGGCAGATACCCTATTCAAGATATAAAATAGAAAAAGGATCAATTTGTAACATGATGAAAATAATATTTAAAAAAATACTTATCTCCGACAAATGTTCACAAAATACACTTTTAGTGACATTTTCAGTGACACTGTGTAAAAGATAAATTTAAATCATATTAAAATTTGTGTCCCATTTAGAAAAAAATTAGGAAAGTTATGTAATTCAATCCTATAAATTGACTTTAAGATATTTTTAAAAAATTTAATTTGTAGCTTTACATTTCATGAATTTCATTTGATTGATTGATTGATTTGATTCTATTTCTTAACCCATTAACGCCCAAATTATTTTTGGCGATGCATGCTTTTTCTTGCTCCCTGTGCAGTGTGGAATGGGTAGAGCACCTAAAAGATAGTTTCCTACACTACGTTTAGCGATCTAAAAATAGATCACTGGGCACTAATGGGTTAAGCGTGAATTGTTTCTCTTTCAGTTAATAGCTGAATAGGGAAACTCAGTTTATAACATGCTAAATGTTGTACCCTTGCATTTTCTCAAAAGTTCTTTACTGTTTGATTTGAGCAGTTATGTAGATTGCAATTTCTCTTGTTTTTTCTCTTTCAGTTACTATAAGTTCAGTTTGTAACTAAATATTGTATTCTTACATGTTAATAAAAGTTGAAGTAGTACATTCTGCAATAAAATTTTGAAATTTATGTAATTGTTCATTATTTTTATAACAGTTTGTTGAAACAACAAAAATTTCAGAACTCTTAAAGTCCAATAGGTTTATAATAATTTTTTACCTTAGTACCACCATATTTATTGTAGAAATCCTTTATGTCATAGCATTACAGCTCTATATGACTGAATTACTCAGCCCTTTCGATAATTTGGGCCATTTACCTGCTATATTAGATTTGTTTAGCTCATTATGACCTATGGGAGAAATATATATATATATTAATAGATGGGTTACATTGAAAAGAATTCTGTAACGTGTGTGTGTGTGTGTAAACACACACACACACACACTCACACACATATATATACAGTGGATTCCGCTTAATATGATCGCGGTTACTGTTATCAATCGCTTATTGTTATCGAAATCACTTGGTCCCGATTTTCTCTGTTCATTTATATGTTAAAATTATCGCTTTATGTGATCGTTACATCGGTTAATGTTATCAGTTTTCGAACCTCATTTTAACTGGCAAAGGAATATTCACAATATATTCAGAAGGAACCCATTCTTTTCTTTCCTTTCATTTGAATTTCCGAGAATTCTCCCTCATCCACTTAGGGAAATGGGGAATGAACAAAGGAGTGGGAATTTACACGTTCCTGGAATTTTTCAGAAATATGCACACCCTGCTGGTGGTCAATGGTTGTCAGATAAGCAGAAGGCAACACATTCTTATCGGAACTGAGAAGGAGAGTATTCACATTTTATGCCTTGATTTTATGAAAAAAATCACCAGAAATCTCAAGAAATGATAGAAAACCCTTCGGTCATGATCTCTGAAGGGTGTGAGTGATGGGTGAAAGTAGATCAAAACATTCCAGTAGCTTCCACATTAACAGAATCTGAAGTCTGTCAGATTGTCATAGGAAAACTGATGAATAATAGAACTGATGAGTCAGATAAAAAATCTTTTGATAACTGAGCCACCTCCTACAAGTGCTAAAATGAGAAATGCATTGACAGTGTTGAAACGTGGAGTACAACACCTCTCCGATGACTTTATAAAACATTATGATTACGAACATTTTATCAATGAGCTTCTTAGAAAAATTGTAGACAGCCAACAATTGATCAATTTTTTTTAGTTATGTATACAATTCTTATGTTTTAGAGGATAATATACAGTACATAAATATAAGGTGAGTTTTTTCATTTTATTTTGAAATTTAGTACGTGTGAATTAAAGGGGTGGGGGTGGTGTAAATTTATCTAATTCTGCATATCGTTTATTGTTATCTGTCAGTTATTGTTATCACAATTAGAGTGGTCCAAACGTCCACTGTATATATATATATATATATATATATATATATATATATATATATATATATATATATATGTGTGTGTGTGTGTGTGTCATTGGTACCCCATATGTGATATTGGTTAACCTAGGAGTGTTGTTAGATAAATTTGATGACAGACTGAATTCACAAAACAAATCTTTAATGATGAAATATTACAGAAAAAGAATTAAACATTTAAAAAACAGAAATAACTGAATCTGTAGTATACGTGCCACAGAGACAGCTACCCAAGTCACTGTTTACATAAAAAGCCAGACCTTGATCACCATAGGTCCTTCACTTAACTAGGTCACTCTTTCCTCTCTCTTAGTACCATACTCACTGAACTCTTCAAACTGACGTGGGTGTCACTTTGTGAGGATCCATTACATCAGAATCCTACTTATAGGTAGATATGTACATGCCAGAAATCCCTAATTTTTTAGAACATGAAATTCTTGCAAAAGAATTCTTAATACTCATTTAGCTCTACAGGGTTAGGTTTGGCAAAATTAATTTCAATCTGTATTCCTTCATTAATCTCGCACTAACATGAAAAAACTAAATAAAATTTGAATTATGTTAAAATTGTATTTTATTTTATCACTTTTGGATAGCAGATTGCGTGTATTGTGACGCCTTCGATGTTGTCAAATGAGAGGTAATGTGAATAATGGATAACAGTCAAAGAATAAAATTGGAAATTCACTTTAATTCTGGATTAAATACGGCTATTTACAAAGGAACGTTAATTTCTAAATCATCTAGAACTGCAAAGGATGGTTGACGATAAAACTTCCTCGCGACAGTCACAATCGAAAGAAAAACAATAGAATTAATAATCTCTTAAAAATGGGGAGGCTTTTCAGGGTGCAATCAAACCCAATTTATCCCCCGTTCGGTATCGAGATTCTGCCGCTCCCTATATGAGCGGACTTTACGAATCTCCCGAACTAGCAAGCTGTTGCTGGTAAAAGACGAAAGCCTCCATGAGGTCAACACACCTCCGAAAAAAAATGACGAAAAGCCCTGAGTCGCAAAATTGTAGGCTTTTTATACCTGGGGGGTCAGTTACGGTCCCGCCACTGTTTTTTCTCAATTAAGATCCCAGTTACATGAGAACAACTAAAGTTACAGTTATACTTTTTAGCTGAATTCTCATTCGCTGGCTCTCTCTTCACGGAATTCCCGAGCATTCATTAACGAGATCCATCAGGGGTGTATTCGCCTATTCAGTCCGATTGTCAAGATCCCCGACACTGCGACGCCACGCTATTGTCCAGGTACTGGTGTACTATGATCAGCTGTTTCGGCGCGTGCTCGGACAAAGGGGAGTCTTCACAGTATAACTGTATAACAATATATCTGCCACCATTCTGTCAGAAACATATTGTCTCTAAGGGAGACAGGCCAAAGCCACCTACAGCACGGGGGGGGGGTTGCTCTAGGTTGTTTTGTATAGGCACAGATCCATGAGAAAATATTCTGGGTTAGTTCTTTTGAGTTTTGTAAAAATCAAATGGTGAAGAAAAATAGTCCTTTCAGGGTTTAAAATTGGAAAAAGTCACTTGGATTAAATGCAAAATGCATGTATTACATATAAATACAGTCAAATTTCATTAAGAAGCAAAGGTTAATAAAAAGATTTGCTTCAGATAGAGGAAAGCAGTTTTTTGAGGCTGTATTAAAAAATAATTGTATTGTATAAAATGAACATGAAGATAAATTTTCTCTGGTTTAAGATAAAGTAAATATTGTTCCAAGTGACAAAAATGGTAGCTATTTTCCTGAACGACCTTCCTCTTAAGAAAATGTTTACCACTTTTCCATTAGAGATGAACAAGGGAGAATAGTGTGTTTATTCTAGAAATTGCCATGTTCGTAGAATATGCATGCCTGTATGCGTATATGTAGTATTGTTAGAAATATATCATTTTGCATAAAGATACTCGTTAGCTTGAAAAGATCATAAAATAATCTACAGATATCAAGTAATAATTTTGTTTTTAGTTTTTGTTTTAAAAGTCATTCTGTATGCATTTTGCTTTTAGACTGATTAACATGAAAATATTTTTGCATCCTTTTCATTTAGTCTTAATAAGATTTAACTGTATTCATATATATGTACATACTAATAAAAGTGCTCATCCAAGATCTTGTCTTAGGATTAACAATTTACCTTATGAGAGCTCAAAAGCGTTCCTCAATATTTAATTAGATAAAGAAATTATAACCCAAACTGTATGGTGTATATAAATGTATATTACGCTATTTAAACAAAAACATAAAAATTTAATATAAAAATAAATTTAAAATACAGTATTATTTATTACCGATAATGGTATAAAAGAATTTAATAATATATATATCTTAAAAGCTCAATCATAATCTTTTTTATGTTTCAGCTAATGTATAAAACTATTAGAAGAAAAAGTAATAAAAGGTAGATAGAAGTTTAAAAGATAGAAATTCTTATTTAAAGATTAAGTTTTAAATAATTTTAATCGCAGAACGTAGATTCTGAATTCTGTAATTAGACTCAATCAACTTTAGTGTTTATATCTTCCAATAGATGGCAGCACCATAAACATTTCAGTGTAAGACGATAGTAGTTCATGCCATATAACATATTTTTATTGTTGCACTAATGTTCAGATGGCTCAACTATATAAGTTATTGAGTATCATTTTCAGAAAATAGAACTTTTTATTGCTTTGTATAATACAATCAGACAGTCTTTATTTGAATGCCTATAGTGAATAAAATACTGCTTTTAATTAACGAGCATATTTGGGAGCTTTACAAAATTTACACCCTTCTCACTACGGTTCTTTTTAGTAATTTTAAGCGTAAAAATTCATGCGGGAGGAAAAAAATATAAAAAGTTAAACTTTATATAGGTTGGCATTTTATATTAATTTATTATTTTTTCAATCTAATATAACATCATAATTAATTACGTTTTTAAAATTTTATATAGGTCGGCATTTAATATTTGTTATTTTTTAATCAATTAAAATAAAATAATTAGTTTCATTTTTCATTCATTCATGGAAAAAAAATTCCAAATATGTCTTTTGTAAAAGGTGAGATTATACATATTTTTGATTACTTCTATTATTTTAAAACGTCTGATGTTAACATTTCATGACTTTTTTGTACTTCTTTGTATATTATATTTTATTTTGTGTTACGTCATCACAATTATCGTTTCCACATTTTCTTAAAAATTTAAAGTGAGTTTCAATGAGGAATTTTCACATTTTCTAATTTTATTTTTAGACAATAAAAGACACAAAAGTAAGCAGTACAGTACCCTTTTTCATTTCATTTGGGGCTCTAATTAGAGATTTCTAATGAGTTTTATATCGGACTCTAACGTTTCTCGTAAACTCTACTTTTCCTCCACCTAGTTTGTGCCGTCACAGTTCATGGAAACTCGGACAGTCTATGTTGTTTATATGGGAGAAGGCGACATTTTAATTTATTTCTCTTCAACCGATCGCATAAATAGAAATTTTTTTTTATTATGTCTGATATTAAAAAGTCACATTCTAAATACCGTATTGTGCCACTCTGTACGAATACAACTAATTATAACGAAAATATGTTTTTCAGCTTTCCAAAATAGGAGCAAAGCATAATCCGGAAATAGAAAGCATTTGCTAACAAAAATGTCTACATTGAATATCATGAACTGTGACGTCACAACCAATCATGGAACGTTTTCAAGTCACTTGGTTTTCTCCTAACTTTAAAATTAATTTTTAAAATGATGGATCCATTTTTTTTCTTACATTATAGAGAACATTTTGGGAAATAACGAGTCTGAAATGACCAGAAAAATATTAAGTTGTTCCATTCCCCCACATGTGCAAACTCCTCATTTTGATGGTATCCATTATATTTGAGTACACCTTACTGCCATCTAGCTTCGACCCGCAGCGTTAATAATCGTTCTTGTGAGATTTTTAGTAATATAAATATTTCGTTCTCATTCGACATTTTCCGCAATAACAAAACTTCCTTTACTTCGTACAGAAAATAATTAATAGTAAAAATTAAAATTTATTCTCTGAAAGTAATAGGTTTTATTTTTGTTTTTTAGAAATGCACTTTAGTATTGTTACAACTGTAAATGGATACGTCTGTTGTGTGTTTCTAGACCTCCAGCGAACCATAAAAGAGGCCTATTCTTGTAGCTTGATGAATTTTTCTCTTTTCATTTCGAGATGGAATCTGGATATCTTAACGGAGGAACAGGAAATTTTGAAGGGTGACAGTCGCAGTACTGGGCACCGAAACTAACGCTCTTGTGTCATTACAACGGAATTTTAGCCCACTCTGCGAAACCCCCTTGACTCGGCATCTTAAAAAATACTCACTGAAACCTCGGGATGAGGGATGAAAAAACTAGACCTTAAATTACAAATAAGTAAAAAAATAAAAATTAAAAAAAATAAATAAATAAAGCGTGGTGCTGAAGGCAGTATAAAACAGTCGAGCTGTAGTTCCCTCAGAAAATTTGGCTGGGAAGCATAAGTTAACACCAGGGGTCGTAACCTCTGGCTTATACTGATCACATTTTCCCACTTATACATTACAATTATTCCCAATTATTCCATTGTCAAGTCACTCATCATTGCAGATCTAACCCTTCCCGGGCCTGTGGTTTCCCTGGTGGGTGGCCTACTATCTGGTTCTGGGGTTGGAGAATCTTAACGAATGAGAAGATGGAATTCCTGGGGGTCCGAGGGAGAATTTAGATAAGCTCTTTCTGCTCGGAAAGACAGGGGGGGGGGGTTGACTGGAACGGACAGGCAGGAGACGAACCTAAAGATGGAAGTGTTACATGATTTGCAAAGCAAACATTAGTGAAAGATTTTAAGAAAGTATACTTATTCTTTGACGGTCTGATTTTGAGGCTGGAAAGAGAAGGGAAAAGACAGTCCTCTGCCACATAAGGCTGTGTATCCTCAACGAGGATAAATTTTAAAGTTCAGTTAAAAAGATAGTTAAATTCTAAGCTAAGAATTGAGGGATAGATGCGCTGGGTCGATCAGGGGGGGGGGGCTTTGCTAAGACCGTGACTGACAGAATGATCTAAGAATTATATTCATTGTTGTGCTAAGCATCTAACCAACGACTTTGCCAAAAAGCAGAGGCAATTATTTTTGGGCCCAGTGAATTAGTTTTTTTTTTTAAGAAAGGTAATTGAAATGATTAATTTTTCTATCCAAACAACCAACTTCTAGTTAATTGATGTTGTCCATTCTTCGAGTCCACTGACATGGATGTATTCGGAATCTGCTTTAAACAGTAGGTATCTCATTAGCCCTCGTGTAACCATCAACCAACTCTAACCAAAAGCTTGGAGATTGTTAGAATCCTAATGTTGAGTTACTTCAACAGCTTGTTTGCGTGTGGGAGGCTTGGAAGGTTGATTCCTTCAACTGTCTTTGATACGTAACATCTTGTGTTGTGTTGTTAGGTTATGGTTTGTGATTTAATATTATTTATGTTGTGTGCTTACCATTTGTCTCTAATGTGTGTTGTTTTCTAATTGTCTGTACCAGAGAGTCTGGTTTCTATCGTTAATATTTTTAGCAATTTTTCCCCATGAAGGGTGCACTCCATTAGGTTGTGTATCTTGCCGCAAGAGCTGAATGGAAAGTTCTTAATGTGAAACCTATGGAGGTAGGCCGGAAAGTTGATCCCGTGAAAATTTGAGTAAGAAGCAGTTAACTGAAACTTCTAAATTGCGGGGGTAATGCTACTCGCGTCTGTAGCCTACCTTAAGCTACACGTGCTCCTCAAGTGGTGCAAAATGGGTAACAGCTTCGCAGCCTTGTATTGTCATAAAGGTATACACTCAAGAGTCACAAATTTTATGACCACCTGTAAATAACTAGTTCGCCCACATTTGGCGCTCAACACAGCTTCAACTCGCCTTGGCATGGATACCACAAGTCCTTGGTAGATGGCCGGAGACAGATTGTACCAGTTGTTTAAGCACCGCTTACACAAATCCGAGATATTGCGAATTGGTGGTCTTTGAACTCTGAGCTGCCGTCCTATGACATCCCAAATGTGTTCTATCGGATTGAGATCCGGTGAGTTAGGCGGCCAGGACATTAACTGGAATTCAGCATCATGTTCCTGGAACCACTCCAACACAATTTTAGCCTTGTGACACGGGGCGTTGTCCTGTTGGAACATTCCATTTCCAGCTGGAAAAACAGAGGCCATGTAAGGGTGCAACTGGTCCGCAATGATGTTCAGATACCCTGTAGCATTCATGGTCTGATCTACCACAACCACGGGTCCCAGAGATGCCCAAGAGAATGTCCCCCAAAGCAGAATACCGCCACCAACGGCCTATGTATGACCTACTGCACATTGAGGGAGCAACTGTTCGCCTGGAAGACGGCGTACCCTGACACGGATATCGGCGTGATGAATGACAAACCGTGATTCATCTGACCAGGCAACTCTCTCCCACAGATCCATGGACCAGTCGCGATGTTCCCGGGCTCAGCGTAGGCACAGTTGGCGATGACACTTGGTCAGCAAAGACACACGAGTGGGACGCTTGCTGCGTAGCTCTGATACTATTCTACTTGGCCCTGCATTGTATTGGGTTGTCAGATGAGCCACTGTCTGGCTCCGGTTTTGCTTCACCATGCGAGACAGTCTCCGACGACCTTTTTCTTTGATAGCGTGTGGACGTCCAACACCATGTCGTCTACTGCTGGTTTCACCGTCATTCATCCACTTTGCATAAGTACTAACAACTGTAGATCGTGAACAACCCACGAGTCGTGCAGTTTCGGAAATACTTGTTCCGAGCCTTCAAGCCATTACAATCTGCCCTCTATCAAAATCGCTTAGATCTGCAGCCTTTTCCATCACACACAGAAATAAGTGAAAGAATGATTCTTCAGACTCTCCAGCAGCAGTTAAATACCACTTCCACCTGATCACGTGCCTTCCACGTCATCCAGGCGAGTTCATTGCAAAATGTAGGGGTGGTCATAATGTTTTGGTTCTTGAGTGTATATGCCTGTATTTACGAGCTGCATAGGAAAAAGCGTTCTGTACCGTCATAGCTGTTTTCTTTTAACTTCCCTCTTCCCTCGGTCAACAGGGATTAGTCACTCCGTGGCCTTGTTTTATTTGCCACCCCCATGTATCTCAAGAAATCCATGTATATCAAGAAATCAACCAAATGCATGTAATAACATGCATTTGGTTGATTTCTTTTGCAAGCCGGAGATATATCAGTGTTCTGGTAAAAGTTTGTCAATACATAAATACTGTTGCGAGCTTCAAAACTGGGTTCGGGGATTGAATGGACTTTAAGCAAGCAAGACTGCAGCACGACGACAAATACTTTATTTGCAATCAGTTGGAAAAGATACAACACACCGACAAAATCACCGCGGAACAATTTGAGCACAATGCCGTCGGCTCAAGCACCACACACCGTGCCTACTCCGTAGACCAAGAGATCCTCTTAACGACTCTCTTCTGCATATAGGAGCCACATAGGATGAATTGGCAACAGTACTCCCTGGGCTAAGCCCTCTAGTACTGGATTTGCTGTCAATGGTAGTGCTTCAATCTATGAGTATTTTGTTGGCAATAACATTAAAATCTCTTCTGCATGGGACTCTGCCTTATATAGTCCCGAAGAAACTGCCGGAACACTCCAGAAACCGGAACCGGAAGTTGTCACGTGATGCCCCATTTGGCAACATTTGGCGATGAACTTGGCGACAGAAATAGGTTGCCAAAACTGTCGCCAACGAGCCGATATCTCGCCAATTTGGCAAGATACCCATAGAGTCCTATGCTAAACTCAAGCAATTTTTGCAAATTCGTAACATTACTTTGTGCCTTTTCTTGTGAGGTCCAAATGCATACTTTACTGCTGGGTACAGTATGTATATGTGTGTATGTGAGTGTGTAATAAGATAAAAAAGGGAATAAATCATTTTAATGAATTTTTTAAGGTTCTGCATTCAAAATACAATAAAATGAAAAAATATAGAGTAGAAAAATAAAGCCCGGAGCTTTGTATCTTTGGTTTCTATTGAATCTTTAACTGCATTCTAAAAAATATCTAAGAATAATACACGTAGAGCCGCACAAAAGATACTGCTTAAAACGATGTGACCATCTTAAATATATTTAAAAATGCTGAAGGGTATTTTAGAAAATAAAAGGGAATATCCTTTGCTTTATCTTGCATTGAAGATCCACTTGAATTGAAATCGTTACACGGCAGTATAAAACAAAATTTTTCTTATCTTCCTTTCAAACCTTTGGCGTGCTACGTTCTGGCAGGTATTAATTAATCACGAACAAATACTTTAACTTATTTCCCTCAATTAACACTCTTTAATGCAACTTTACCAAAGTAACCATTTGCGCATTGATTATAACTTTTATCTAAAGAATTAAATGCTTTGTAATTGTGTTCTTTTTCTCGGAAGTTCCCTCATTGTTTCTTTTTAATGGCAACCAGCCCTAAGAGTTGCTTCTTTTAATTAAAATTCTCCGGGTGTCAAGAATAGAAACGTAATACTTTTCGATTCTGTACTTTTAACTCCATGTTTTCTTTCTAATTGCTTACGGCCAGGGGAGAAAAAAAAGCTGGAGAAAATGAATAAAACCTAAGAAATGAATTCAATGAATTGGTTAATTTAGCCCAAAGCTGTTTTAAATACACGTGAAGAATTAAGGATCACTGCCTGCTTCAACACGATATTTATTTAATCGTGTTGCTTTCTTTTTTTAAAATTATTTATTTTTTACGTTCAGAAGGAATAACGCAGGATCATAAATGTACGTCTTTTCAAGTGCCCTTTGAGTAAAAGTAAAAGTTCATAATTAGTTTAGTGCAGTAATGGGCAAACAGATTTTATGAGAGAGTAGAAAAAAAGGGTGGAGGAAGAATAGGTTTGGGAGAGTTCATTTACCTTTATATAAATAAAAATGAATGTATGTATGTATATACAGGGTGTTTCAAAAATGACCGGTATATTTGAAAAATCAATAAAACCTAAGCGGACAGTGATAGAAATACACAGTTTATTGCAATATTCTTGGGACAATAGTAAATTTTCAGGCAGACAAACTTTTAAAAATTAGTTACAATATTTCACAACAGATGGCGCTGCAGTTTTTGAAAAATCTAAACTAAGATATTATTCTGTGGGGACTTTAAAAAAAACCAGGTGTACCTCCACTATCCAGAAACAATTGAATAACCAGAGCAGTACATCTGTTCTGCATGTGAAGTCATCTCGCTTGAGACGTTTACACGGGTTTCTGATAATTTCGTTCTGAGAATACGCCATATTATTTCTGAACCTGATGGATATCTGGAAAATATCGTAGTTTAGATTTTTCTAGATTGCAGCGCCATCTGTTGTGGAACACTGTAACTAATTTTGAAAGTTTGTCTGTCTGAAAATTTAATATTGTCCCAAGCATATTGCAATAAACCGTGTATTTCAATCCCTTTCCGATATACCGGTCATTTTTGGAACACCCTGTATAGGTAATGGGTAATTTAGATCATCGAAAGGTAAGTAATCCACCTTGGCTTAGGTCAGTCGTAAATAAATATGTAGCCGAAAGAGAAAACAAAGAATTTTGGAAAAGAGAAATGCAGTTTACCTCCCGAAGGCTCCTAGGGTGAAAAACCCGTACATCACTATTAACAGGTGTGTGAACCACCAAATCAATGTTTTGCTGGTTAGTCATGTGATAACGTGGATAGAGGCGACACTAAATTATATAAGAAGGTTGAAACCAGCAGGTATTAATTTGTGTTTTCTTACTGGTCAACTCGATAGAAAGAACAAAAGATAGTCACCGTTTTCCTGTAAAAGGATAGAACCACCGAAAAATTATTTTACGGTAGACTCATAATTAAATTGATTAGTTTTTTAGGCTAAAAATATCATAACATATGCATATATGTAAATATATATATATATATATATATATATATATATATATATATATATATATATATATATATATGCGGATGTGTAACCTGCCCCCTTCTCTGTTCTATCGCTTTCTCAGGCGTCCAACTTTAGTAACTGAATCCACCAGAATAATCGTCAACATCAGGAAAACCGCTTCTCATCCCCCTTGTCTTAGAGTTTTGCAAAAGAAAAAACATCTTTCGATAAATCTTATGACCAGACCATCACCGGTAATGAGGCGATTCAATATATCAATATATATATATATATATATATATATATATATATATATATATTTATTTATTTATAAGAAAGTTTGGTGGATTTATTTAATGGACATATTTGGTGGATTATTTATTGAATCAAGCCTCATACATGTGAACAGCAATTGAAAAGAGAGGATCAGAGAAGTCTGATAAGATATAAGGGATGGTTTATGACTCTTCAGGGCGATCTAAGATTACTGGACAGAGATAAGAACAGTGTCTCCAAAAATGACACCAGAAATGAATAAGGATGGGGAAAGATTTACAAACCACGGCAAGAACAGGTATCGGTAAAAGAGGCAGCAAATAAAGTATCCGAGAGATGACTATTGGTTTTATCTTGCATTCAGAAGGAGGAGCGTATTGAATGTAATAAAATGAGAAGCTAGATGAGAGGGAGCCTGAAGGAGAAAAGGAGAGAGTCATGGCATAGGGGACTGATAGGGAAGAGAAGAGAGTACTGGCAGAAGAGGCTGAAAGAGACGGTGGAGGAGAGAAAGTTAATTCTTTCACCAAATATATTAGCGGTCAAGGGACCCAAATCAATTCGCCATCTATCGAAGTCGTCAAAGAGGCCCATAAGTTTCCTCTACAACCCTGGTTGTCTTGCAAGTAAACTACTGCTTCCCAGAACCTCAGCTAAAGGTACAACGTGTCGTCAATATCCGGTCAAACATTCTACAAACATTTGGTCCTCACCAAAATTTGGTGTGAGTGGCCAGGCGACTTAGTTTTTGCGGATTTCGGGTTGTGAGCCAAGTCCTGATTGATTGACGAACATAGTCTAGGAAGAGAAGGTGTCTCTTTCTTTTGCGGCCAAGCTGCCAGAAAAGTATCGGGGAGTGATCAGCTTCATTTCGAAGACAAGCAGTAAAAGAAGAACGGATTTCTACATCTGATATAGGCAATAGAACAGATTCGTCTTAGGGATCTTTGTGTATAGTACCATTTTATCCAAGATAACTTTTATAAAGGAAATTTAATTGTACTGGCTGTCTTGTGCGGTCTCCCTAAGCACCTGTGCGCTTTAGTCTAGGTGCTAAATACGTTACAATATCTTTAATATAGTATGCTCTTAAACAGCTAACTGGTCATCTAGGCAAATTTAGAAATGTATTACTACTAATTGATTCTCAAGTTGCCATTCAGTCAATCACTTCTATTCAGGGTTTACTATCGATAATCGATATCGGTATGATATATAAAAAATCTCTCAATGTCAACAGCTACTAATTTTATTGAAGTCTAATCAAAAGCGTGTTGTTTTGCAATGGATCCTTGGCCATTGCAATTTCTATGGAAATGATAAGGCAGATTTTCTCATCAAAAAAGATTCTACTTTAATTTACAGTACTAAAAGAGACTTTTATGAACTGGATGGTGAATTATATAGTCAATGGTCCAAATTTACCATTTTTTTAAAAATCTTATTTAGCAATTTTTAAATTCCGTTCTCCCATTTTGATTCATAGTACTAAACGATGCACCTTTTTCTTTACCGCTAAACTATGTATTAAACAAATAATGATAATAATATCTAATATTATGTAAGTAAATATTTGTTTTCTTTTCTACAAAGTATTATATTATTATCAACCTTCTGCGAGACTTGGGAAGTGAGATTGAAACAGATTTTAATAGTTTCTTCAGTAAGTTTTCATTAAATATTAATTTGTAGTTGTAACAGCGCGCAACGGCCATCTGCGCGCGCACCCTTTTTTGTTTTTCGTCGTAAAAGACAAACTGTTAGAACAGTTCTGTGTGTGGTGTGTTAACGTGCGAGGGCCTCCTGCTCTCTGCATTTTCAATAATGTTAGTTATTAAGTAAAACGTGTAAATATGTGTAAATATATTAATAATTAAACGTAATTTGTTAAATGTAGATAGTTTGTTTCCTGTGTTGGATTTATAGTGTTACATAGTAAAAATAAATTTTTCTTAACTCTATGCTATTTTGTTTTCTTCTCCATTCTTGTTTAACAGTTATGTAAAGAGTAAATATGATTTATGAGATGAACTTTTTTATTCTTTCTTGTACTAAGCTACTAATTTTCTGGATAGTATATACTGTAAAGATGTAACGTTGATTTAACGGTGGTTAGTTTTTGTACCACATTACGGTGGAGATATGTCTCAGGCGAATTCCGTGTCATAATAATGTCATAAGTCTCCATACATGGGAATTTAGTACCATACATTGCCTGTTATACCTTCCTATTATAATGACGATTTTAACGTCATGATGATGCAAATGTCGCCGGTGACATATCTTGACCGCAATATGGTAGCACTCTCTGTTATCTATAGCTTATAATGCACCACACTTTCTACGTTGGTGGTTTTTAATCCCCATGCTGACATTGTAACGATCCTTTACATAAGAGCCGAAAATAAGAACGGAAGGTGACCTTTCGTAGCGGACAATTATTATTAGCGGTAGGTAGAAACATGTAGTCCGAACAAATCCGTTTGTGTACCAGGTTTCTGACACAAAACCGAGGGAGTCGCTTAGTGGAAGTAAATTAAAAACTGTCAGTAAGCCGGAGCCAGTGTATCTACGTCTTTATGATGTCTATTGCCTTCAAGAGACTCTAATAATAATTATAAATCGAGTGACAGTGGGTTCCCAAATGAACCAGGTTAAAGGCCACTAATGGATTTCGGATGGTTGGTCGGTTAATTTAAAGAAGAACTTCGGCCACACCTGGAAAAGCGTCAGCTGATTCAGGCGGGTCAGTTGACCGCAAAATTGTGTCACCCTGGTTCTGGAAGGTTCCGGAAGAATCACGCGAGGGTCAACCGGGACCCCTATGTAAGAAGATTGGCTGAGCCAAGAGAGAGGAGTTTTTTTTTTTTGTGTGTGTGTGGAGCTCGAAAAGAGTTCACTTGTCTCTCCAAATTGCCAGAGCTTGCTTTTTTTCAGAGACCGCCAGCGTCTCTGGTTTCTGCTAGGAAGTCGACCTTCGACTTCGGGATTTCATTCCAGTCATCTTTAATATTTTTTTCTGCTTCGTGCTTTGAAGTAGGTCTCTGATAGTGACACTTACTCTCATTTTGGATTATCTTTCATCCTTTGGTTCTCAACGAACTCCAGCGAGATACGTACTCTGAGAGTTTCGAGCCTCAGTGTAGAAGTCAACTGTTCGGATCATCAGATTTGTAGATTATAGTGTCAGAGTCCCGTAAAGGCACTCATTGGGGAAGAGTTTCTGTGTTACTAGCTTCATTGTACCCACGAGTTGTATATTTTTAACGTTTATCTCAGCACGAGATCCCAGAAGTAATTGAATTTACTGAATCCTGTACATAGATGTATATAATTATTCCCATGAGTAAAGTATTTACTCAAGAGTAAATAGATTTTCAGCCTGTATCTTTGACGGCATCGCTTATCCTTACTCCAATACGTCCCACATGTCTTCATAGATGAACCTGCATCTACATTTTTCTAGCATTGTTTTTGTCATATCTCAAATGATTGGTTTTGTTTGGAGTGCACATATTGCACACGCGTTCATTTGTACACGTTATTTGCACCACAGTTTGAAGTTGATTACGCCTTCTTGCATCAGCAATAGTTCATCTCTGTTATCTCTGACCTATAGTGCATCACACTTTCTACGTTGGTGGTTTTCGACGATGCTACTTTGCCGTGCAGTATATACTCCGTTATGGCGGCAGAAAAGCCTTTATAAACTTCGTAGCTCCAGAAAGGCTTTCACTTGAACCGGAAGACAGTGCGCATGCCCTGCTGGACACCGATAAATCACCCCGTTTCTGCATTTTATATATAATGTTACGCCATCTACTTCATTTTTGGTTTGGTTTGGAGTGCTACGATCTACTTTTTGCAACACGAGGGCTAATGAGACGGGGACCTACAACTTAAAGCCGATTCCGAACGACTACGAACATCCATGCCACAGTGGGATTCTAACCCACGAACACCGGTTCCGAAGGCCAGCACTCTAACCAATCGGCCATCGTTCGGCCTACTTCATCGCTGAACAAGGCTTAATGTATTGTGAAGACCCCCTTTGTTCAGAACACTAACAACCGAAATCAGCTGATCTGGGTCCCACTTGCTTGACAGACTACAATAACGCGGAGGTGCAGTGTTTGGTATGTTGACAGTTTTGTTGAATAAGCATTACACCGACACCGTGATCGGGCGCGGTAATGATTCCGGAGCATTTCCTCGAGAATTCTGGAACGGGACAGCTAGCGAATGAGAATTCGACTTATTAACTAGCTGTAACCTTAACTGGAGTTCTCAGGTAACTGGCCTCGTAAATGACCAGAAAACGGGCGGGACCGTAGTTGACTCCCAGGTATAAAAAGCCTAGAATCTTGCGACTCGGGGCTTTTCGACATTTTTTACGTAGTTGCTTGGTGTGATGAGGCGATTTAGATCAGTAATATAATTGATTCATTCATACAAGAAGTAAAATGCTCGGGATCTAAATCTGACCTCATCACATCTTTGTAAAAAGACAGAGGACCATAAAATTATATTCTACGGATATTGTTGTCTTGTACGGTGGTCTTGGGCGGGGTTCTGATCCTAGTCCCAGATTAGAATCCCGTCTCCGTACTTGACATTAAATAAGAATGTACCTTTGTGGAGTTATTTATGAGTCCCTAAGGGACAGTGCCCAATTAGAAGGGATAAGGTTTTCCACGTTGGCGGTCTCAAGGCGGGGTTTAAGCAGACCAATTAGATTCTTACAACTATCCCGATTGGACGATAAGAAGGAAGAGGGGACAAGGATAAAATTAATAAAATAAGAAAAATCTAAAAAAAAGAGAAGGTGTTCGATAGTCGAGACGAGGAGAAAGTCCGACGGAAGGTGTTCGGAAGTCCGACAGAAGAGGTTCGGGAGTCGAGTAGACTAGACAAGTCCGACGGAAGGTGTTCGGAAGTCCGAGGGAAGGTGTTCGGTAGTCCAGACGAGGAGAGAAGTACGATGGAACGTGTTCGAGAGTCCAGTCAAGTCCGACGGGAAGTGTTCCTGTATCAAATAGCACGGCCGCACCCCAAACACTCAGGAGGAAGCCCCTGACCAGACCGACGGAAGATCCATAGATACCCAATCCTGATCAGCCATCAACCAGCAGTGTTCCGGGCACACCATTTTAACTCCCCAAAGGTACCCCCTTTTACATACATTTTGAAATTGAGATTAGGTCCTCTCTCTTATATTTACATAATTACTTAAGTATTGAAAAATTATTGTCAGAACTAATTTAGAAGGTGTTGATAAAGCATATTTTATGAAAATTAGAATCAGTTTGTGTGTACATAGATGTTTATATATTATAATAAATTTACTTTTTTATATTAAGCTAGTTTCAGATACTTTTAGTTTATTTTCATATCTTATGTCTGTAGTTTCTCAGAACCTGTGGTTAAATTTAGTACTAAAATACTTTTACACAACGCAATCAAAATAAAATCCCACTATACATTTGATCACAGGTTAATACTCAAATAAAAAACGAGGACTACACGACATTGATCTTGGGGAGGCTTCCGCGACTTTTGACCGGAGCCAGCTTTTTAGCGATTATGTTCGGGAGACTCGTAAGGTCCGCTTATATAAGGAACGGCAAGGTCACGGACACCAGAAGGGGGATAGATTGGGTTCGCGTTGCACCCTGGAAAAGCCTCACCATCCTGTGAGAATATTTAATTCTTTTTTCACGACTGTGATCATCGTGGATATGTTATCCAAGCAACAATCCTTTACATTTCGAATTGTTTTGGGATATTAGAATCCCTTTGTATATAGCCAGTATTTACTTCAGGAAATAAAAGTGATTTCCAATTCTGTTATGTCTGTGATCCTTCTTCACGCTACCTCTTGACTCAAGAACACTGAAGGCGTCACAGTATTTAACCAACAATTTGTTAAGATATAGATCGTGTATGTTTTATAAAGTAACTAGCAAGTTTGCCCGTGCTTCGCTACGGTGATATATTACTTTTAAACAAAGATTTTTTTCGAGCATAACTCTATAAATTCGTCACAGTTCAGTTCGAGTCATTGGTATATTATATATTTCTATTATAACCGTATTATAACAATATTCAGTTTTTATAATCGAATTTGTGTCTTATATTAAATTTGCTCAAACTTTTTTTATGGTAACATAGAAGTTTAACCCTAAATTACATTACTGTATTTATACTGTACGTTGATTAGCAAAATTAACAGATCTTGCCATAATAGAATAGGAAGAGGTTTTGACAACAACAGTGCTAATTTTGGTGGTATAAATAAATGTTGTCCAAAACTAAGGAAATTTATGACAAACCACATGGTTTTGTGTGAAACAGAAATACACATTCATATCGACAACCATATGAATATAATGATAACTATATATATAAAATGATAGGTTTTACTTGTCCATAAGAGTAACTGAAATTTGTATTGGGTTGTTCGGAAAGTCATTTCTTTTTTTTTGGGGAACATGAAAGACAGTTTTCGTATAATGAATAAATATTTTATTAAATTATATATTGGCCATTCTGGTCCAACACCTTTTGCCATCTTTCTGGTAGTAGCATAATTCCACGCTCATAAAATTTTTGGTCTTTGCTGGCAAAAAACTGATCGAGGTGGTTTTTGACCTCCTCATTTGAGGTGCAGGTTTTACCGTCTAAAAATTTTTGGAATGACCGAAACAAATAATAATCCGATGGTGCCTGGTCTGGAGAATTTGGTGGGTGTGGTATTGTATCCCATTTAAGCTGTAAAAGCTTTTGGTGAGTGACCAAACTTGTGTGAGGTTTCGCGTTGTCTTGGTGAAACAGTACACCTTTCCTGTTGATTAGTTCTGACCTTTTCTGTTGAAGTTCATCATTCATTTTGTCCAGCTGATGACAGTAGACTTCCGAATTAATCGTTGTGTTATCCGGTAAAAGCTTAAAAACAACGATTCCTTTAAAATCCCACCAAACAGACAGCATCACCTTTTTTTGGTGAATATCGACTTTGGAAATGGTTTGAGCCGGTCCATCTTTTTTACTCCATGACCTCTTGCGTTTGACGTTGTTGTATATAACCCATTTTTTGTCCCCAGTGATGATGTGCTTCAAAAACGGATCATTTTCGTGACGTTTGAGAAGCGAATCGCAGACGTCAATGCGGCGACACAGATTTCTCTCTGTGAGAATATAGGGAACCCATACATCGAGCTTCGAGGATAATACCAGGCCTTTCAAGTGGTCATAAACTGTTGAATTTGATAAATTTAACCTCAATCTGATCTCACGTGTTGTTATTCGCCGGTTCGCATCAACTAATGCCTTTATCGCGTCTTTATCAGCTTCCACCGGACTTCCCGAACATGGTGCAGCTTCGACATCAAAATTGCCGGATCGAAATTTAGCGAACCAGTTCTGGCACTGGCGTACTGTCAACACACCTTTTCCATACACATCGGTCAATTTCTTTCTGTCTTGAACAGCATTTTTACCCTTTTCTGTAGTAAAGCAGTAAGATATGTCAATAATGCTGCTTATCGCTCTCCATATTTAAGAGGGTACCAACCAAAAACTACTGCGTAGAATTAATTGGAATTTTTCACACACAAGCCTTGCTATATGAGCTATCAAAGCATATAAAAATTATACGGCTTAAATGTGAAGTTGGGTGAAAAAAAATACAATTAAATCCTCTGAGGGAAAAAACGAAATTACTTTCCGAACAACCCAATACTTTTTGTTGTTAGAATATTGTTGATATGCATTTCATTGTAACGTAAAAATTAACCAAGAATTAAATTAGTTCTTATATAAAAATGCTATAATTAGGGTCACATAGAAATGAAAGTTAATCACTTTATATCTCAATTTCCAGGTCAAATCGAATTGATATTACGCAGACGATGTTTAGGTAATATAAAATAAGAAATGAGTAAATCAGATATTTAAAGTAATGACGTCATAATGATAGAAAAATATCGTTTTCACCTATTTATTATGTGATGAATTGAACATTTTAATCTCCTGCTTTTAACCGTGGAAAACTGCGTTTAAAACAATTACTTGGGATGACATCACATTGCTAGAAATATTGCTTCTTTCACTTAGTTATGATGCGATAAATTAAAACCTTAATCGTTTGCGTTTAACCGGGGAAAATAATGCTTGGAATAATGACATGAAATGATCGAAAAAGGGGGAAGGAATGAATTTCGAACGTTGAAAATTTACAAAAACCTTCCCAGGGATATACCTAAATATTTCCCAAATTTTCACGGCGATTGGATGCATAGTTTTTGAGTCTATTGAGTACAGACAGACACAAATTCATTTATATATATATAGATTTACTCAAACTTTTTTATGGTAAAATATAAGTTTAACCCTAAATTACATTACTGTATTATTACTGTACGTTGATTAGCAACGTTAATAGATCTTGCCATATTACGTGGTAGAATAGGAAGCAGAGGTTTTGACAGCAACAGTGCTAATTTTGTTGGTATTAATAAATGTTGTCCAAACCACATGGTTTTGTATGAAACAGAAACACACATTCGTATTGACAACCATATGAATATAAAGATAACTATATAAAATGATAGGTTTTTATTTGCCCGTGAGAGTCACTGAAATCTGTACTTTTTGTTGTTAGAATATTGTTGATAAACATTTCACTGTTTCGTAAAAATTAACCAAGAATTGAATTTAAAATTAGTTCTTATATAAAAATGCTATAATTTGCGTCACATAGAAATGAAAGTTAATCACTTTATATCTAAATTTATAGGTCAAATCGAATGGATACTACCCAGACGATGTTTAAATAATATAAAATAAGAAATGAATAATTCAGATATTTAAAGGAATGACGTCATAATGATAGAAAAATATCGTTTTCACCTACTTATTATGTGATAAATTGAAAATTTTAATCGCCTGCTTTTAACCGAGGAAAACTGCATTTAAAACAATTACTTCTGATGAAGTCACATTGCTAGAAATATTGCTTCTTTCACTTAGTTATGATGCGATAAATTAAAATTAATCGTTTGCGTTTAACCGGGGAAAATAATGCTTGGAATAATGACATGAAATGCTCAAAAAAGGGGGCAGGAATGAATTTCGAACGTTAAAAATTTACAAAAACCTTCCCAGGGGTATATCTAAGAATTTCCCAAATTTTCACGGCGATTGGATGCATGGTTTTTGAGTCTATCGAGTACACACAGACAGACAGACACAAATTCTTTTTTATATATATACATGAAAAGCATT
The DNA here is from genome assembly GCA_032207245.1 of Pardosa pseudoannulata. Classification (NCBI taxonomy): domain Eukaryota; kingdom Metazoa; phylum Arthropoda; class Arachnida; order Araneae; family Lycosidae; genus Pardosa; species Pardosa pseudoannulata. The sequence continues at coordinate 96,263,470 of CM063509.1, read as the reverse complement.
TCCACAAGGAGACATGTGGTCGAAACAGTTCATAAAGTTTTAATACGTTCTGATCTTATTAACCTCATATAACAGAAAAATAACCATGGCGTACCCAATAAATGAAAATGTAGAGGTCAAATTTTAGAACGATAACATTAGTTCAAGCATACAAAAATAAACTAAAAGCACGAAAAAAAGATTTTTATTTAAAAATTTTTCATTTGCTTCAAAATTAAAAAAAAAATTAAAATTCTACACTTTTGTATTTATCGTTAAAACAACATCCTACTAAGAATAAAACACAAAAAAGGAAGAAATTAACCGAAGTCGAAATGAAAATTATCGCACGTAATCTCCGGTTTCTTTTGAGAGAAGTTCCCGCATTAAGAAAACTTGTTAAAAGTGATTACAGTGGAATCCAATTAACAGATATGGCATAAATCATAAGAACTGGGAATACTTTGGTTCTACTAATTAAAATTCTAACGAACGTTTCTTTTCTTCACGAAAATACTTTTTATTTCTTCGCGCGTCTCGCTCTGGTGTAATTAAGCTATTCCATTTTGTCACAGATAAAAAAAAAGAGAGGATTAAATTCTACGCCGGTATTTTACTCATTAAAGTTCTATAAATAGTACCTGACCGGAAACTAATGCTGCTAGATATATGCTAACAAATGATAGAATATGATTGAATAGCCATAGCTCGAAAACTAAGCGATTTGGCCCAGCTGCCATTTTCGCCCCCTTTGCTCAATTAACAGCTTTCGGGGAAAAGGATTGACGATTAATGCTTGGGCACAGTTATTAGATCCTAATTAATAACATCGTTCTCGTTCAATGAAACTGCGATAACTATCACACTTAGCTGATAATTTATGCGCTTTACTCTAGGATAGAGTAAGCCCTAATTGGTTTCTTACAGGCGTATGACGTAAATCCAATACGTAAATCTTGCGAATCCGAAGTTGCTATTCAAGACTTTTTTTCACGCTGTTGTATATAATGTATAGATTGTTCTTGCGAGAACATTGTTCCCATATTGTTCTATAAACATAGTTGCAACTTTGCTCTCTAAAATACAACCAGAAGTAAAGAATCATTCGAAACTATGGAAGTACCACTTCAGTAATATATTTTAAACTTTTTTTTTACTTATTTATCTTTTTTCTTTATTTAGTTATTTTTATTAATTTCGTACACCGTATCACTTCGCAGCCCTTTCAACCCAAACTCCCATTCACCATACTGTTAAACGGACGAGTCACATTCCATCTGTCAGCTTGGCCTGCTACCTCTAGAAGTACCGTTATCTTTGGAGAATAATAACCTTATTTTTGCATTGTATTCTTCTATTACAACCGTAATATGTTAGCATACCCCGTTTGTAATTCTGACTCTGATTTTCTTAAATATGGGTGCTGCCATATTACGGTCGTCATATGTTATTGGTGACTTCTACTATGGTACCAAATTTTCATTTCTGGCTATTTCTGACGTCATTAGGACGCGAAAGTCACCAGTGACATATATCGACTGTAATAAGGTAGCAGCCTATATATTCACATAAATATCAATTACTCTTAACTTTTGTCACTAATGTAAACATGGAGTCTAGGAACATCTACTCGTGACTCTTCTTAATACAATATGGTATTAATCAATCTCATTATACGATTTTTTCAAAAGCATGTGAACCTAAAATGATATAGTCATAAAAAATATAATATAACTCATTTATATAATTGTCATTCTTATATGTAATTTACCTTTATAATTTTTTTTTCCATCAAGATACTTATGACATTTTCAATTACATGACATCGTATCGCGAATGCTTTTAAGTGAAATCAAACCAGTAACATTCTACACAAATAAATAAACGGCATGATGGTGATAAAGTATGATTCCTATCCATCCACCTCTTTTATATAATAAATAACAAAACGAATTGAAGAAAAGGTCGCCCGATGCTCATTCAAAATTCTCTTATTTCCCATTCATAACATGTAAATCTCCAGAAATGCAGAAGATGGGAAATTTCACGGATCCAATAATCCCAGACCGCATCTCTGTACACATATCGGCATTTTTTTTCCTTTTCTGTTCAGGGAGGAAATAAAAATGAAACCCGGACATTAACCGAGATAGACACCTCGTGCTAGAGGAATTCTTGGATTGTTGCTATACAGCTCAATAGCGTAATGTGCTGCTGCCGATATTGTTGCTTTGATACCATACAGAGGGAATGATAAAGCATAGAATTTTAAATCAAATGCGGCAAAAGATGCAAGAATGAAAAATTTTTTAGTTTTTTTTATTATTTATTTATTTATGTTTTTGTGATACGTGAAAAAATTCTGTCTCGATCGGAAGAGATGATGCGATTAATTATCTGTGACTTGTAATATCTTTCCCTTCGGTGAAACTTATTTCGTTTATTTTATGGTAACAATAGAAGGTGAAGAAGAATAAATGTGTTTTATACTTTTTTGTTTTTCCCAAAGCAAAAATCATGTGAAGTTACAATGTTACAATTACTACTGTTACAATTCTGTAAAAAAGTAATTTTTGAAATAGAATATTCATTTATTTTTTTTTAAACAATTATAAAAAAGTTTATTTGTTGAAAAACTGATTTAGAGGTTCAGAACAAATAGACAATTTATAACCTCCTGGTTGGTTAATTGATATCGTGTCCACTTAGAAGTCACATCTTCTCAAGGAAAAAGGATCGTCATTGCTTCGAGAGTTTGGACTTCTAAGAGTATGTCACCTTTATTGTTGTCTTGGCACTCCTTATCAAAATAAGCGAGCCAAGAATTAATGTCACTATCACTAGAATTTTCGAAAGCAATAATAGTTCTTTTCCTACATTATTTACATTCAGTGAGTCATCAAGACTAATGGATTCCCGATTTATTGCCATAGTTGTTGAACAAGAGTTTTGAGAACAAGAATTTTGAGAACAAAAATTTTGAGAACAAGAATGTGTATTTTTCAAAACGTGCTTTCACATTAGTTACAATTTTTTACAAAATGTGAGCCAAGAATGGATGTCACTATCACTAGAATTTTCGAAAGCAATAATATTTATTTCTTTTCCTACATTATTTACATTCAGCGAGTCATCAAGACTAATGGCTTCCCGACTTATTGCCATAGTTGTTGAACAAGAGTTTTGAGAACAAGGAATTTTGAGAACAAGAATGTGTATTTTTCAAAACGTACTTTCACATTAGTTACAATTTTTTACAATAAGCGAGCCAAGAATGGATGTTGCTATCACTAGAATTTTCGAAAGCAATAATAGTTAGTTCTTTTCCTACATTATTTACATTCAGTGAGTCATCAAGACTAATGGGTTCCTGATTTATTGCCATAGTTGTTGAACAGGAGTTGAAAAACTGATTTAGAGAAGACAAATAGACAATTTAAAATTTGTAATCTCAAAGTACATTCTAAATTAGGAACCTTGTGTAATTTAGGAGAAAAGACTAAGCAGAAGATCCCTATTTTGAGAATGAAATGATTATAGGAAGTGATGCTGTTCAGAAGTAAAATACAACGACCAGGGGTGTACGCAAGGGGGGGGGGTAGTGGTTTAAATCCCCTCCCTTGAGCTCATACAAAATGGCAAGAATAAAAATTTTAGTAGAAATTATGCGGGCTATTATTTTTTAGAATTATGAACCCCCCTTGAAAATTAAGACCTTCCTTGAAAAAATTCTGCATACGCCACTGACAACGACGTTTCTCACCCAGGAGGACAGCTGTTAGCCAGACTGTAACTGATTTTGTTGAAGTAAAAAAATTTTGTTACTTGGCGCCTTTTGAATTTACCATATAACAAAGTTAATTCCTTTAAAAAACGTATAAAATTGTTTGTATAAAACAGCGTAAATTTTTTGAACAACTCCATTTTTAACCTCTTTATTCGTTATTAATACAGAAACTTGAGCAAGTGCCAAACGATAAATCAAAATCTAAACATAAAAATAAAACGTAAAAGAATAATAATCGTCATTTAAATTATGACGTCATCAGATCAGATTTCGATTACTCCACAGCGCCTGCAAGCGTGGATGATCTTTGTGGTTGAATTTCTTACAATTTTTTACACCTAGTCAAGGACTGCGGAGTTATATTTTGGGAAGTTGAAGGACATATCTACCCCGAACTTATGTTAGGTGTCACATTTACCATTAATGAACAAGGCTGATGTTTGTCCGGCTCGAGGCTTGAACTCGTTACATCCCGGTTAACACTAGAACCGCAGCAGTTTCGGTATACCTGAAATCGCGAGTTAGGCTAAACTTTCCCTGATTAATATGAATTTGTGTTGACATTCAATAAGTACAATGACATTTAATAATTTTAGGCATTAAACCATTATTACAAATGATAAAAAATAATAAGATATTACAAATCGAAAAGTATTTATATGTAGAAATATATATAGATAGCTTTAGAGGAAATATTTAGTTTCTTACCAATCAAGGCTTCTTACACAGTTCAGGCACAGTTTGGGTAATTTTTTTACATATATGCAGACATGCCAACTACTCTGGAAAAATGAGAGAAATTGATAACTCTGGAAACTCCTCAGATTGCTCCAGAAAATAACACAAATTTTGAGTTACTAAAAGATCACAATTCAGCAATCAAATATACAGTCTTGCCGAAAATAATGCTGAATATAATACTTTTTCCAGACAGTATCGCTGCATGTGAAAGTGTTTTCAAATTTAGTAGACAACTTCTACAATCGACGATGATAGAAAAATATAAATATTTTAATCAGGGTCAATGTTGCCACAGGAAAAACTTTTCTGAAATAGAAGTTGTTAAAACTAAAAAAGCTACTTATATATTATTAAATGTATAAATTTTAGGTTGTCCTTTATAATTTACTACTGTGTGTTTAATTTAATTTGCTCGATTTTAATTTAGAAACTAATAAAATATGAAATTATGGTTGGGTTGTTTTGTTTATTACGTATGTAAATTGCATATTCATGTAGTTTGTGGGTATCATGTTAAATTTTAAAATCAAGCTGTTGCTCCTGACAGAGGTGCTTGAATGTTGGCAAGTCTGTATATGTAACATATTCAGGAGTTCATCGAAAATAGCAATAATCATAAAGTAGTCGTAACCCAAAACTTCAATTTCCAAATCGAAATACACTCATGTCCATAAATTAAGGATAATTCATAATCACACAGAAATTGAGCTCTAAAATAAAAATTTCACCTGTAGAATTATCTCACACATCTTGAAGAAGAATATGCAAATTGCAGGAAACCACCAGATGGCGTGGATAGTACGTCACAATGACGAGAGTGTATGAAAGGGGTATATAAGGAATGGTAGCAAAGAAGTAAAATTGTTCACAAGCGCTTTAAAAGCCTTTCAGTGCAATAACCGCATAGTTATGGCACAAAGGAAGCATTTGGATGATTTTTTACGTGGTAGAATTATCGGACGACTGGAATGTGGACGTACCCAGCTGGAAGTATCCGAGGAACTTGGAATCGCCCAGAGTGTCATCTCCAGGCTTTGGCAACGATTCAAACATGATAGTAATGTGAGTAGATGTTACAGCACAGGTCGCCCCCGAGTTACTACGCCGAATGATGACCGGTATTTGGCAATTACTGCCAAAAGAAACAGACGGAGCACAGCATCAGACCTGTCTCGTCAGCTCTCTTCAGCTACCGGTACGACAGTTTCAAGGCAGACCGTGTACAGACGCTTAGGGAACATTGGTCTATATGCTCGTAGGCCTGTCAGATGTGTTCCCCTTACCGCAACTCATTGTCGCCTGCGATTATGCTGGGCTAGAGAGCATGCTTTGTGGACACTGCAACAGTGGTCTTGTGTGATGTTTTCCGACGAGTCCAGGCTCAGTTTACATTCTGATTCTCGCCGGACTTTCATATGGAGAGCGCCAGGTACCCGTTACCACAAAGAGAACACCATTGAACGACACCGTTACGGTGGTGCAGGATAGCTCGTTTGGGGAGGAATTATTCTTGGTTCCAGAACTGACCTGCATGTTCAGAGTGTAACGATGACAGGCCACATCTATCGGGATGTCATTCTGGAACAACATGTACGTTTGTTTCGGGGCCCCATGGGTCCTGAATTTCTGTATATGGATGACAACGCCCGACCTCACCGTGCAAAAATTGTAGACGAATGCCTTCAATCGGAGGATATCACCCGTATGGATTGGCCAGCCTACTCACCGGACTTGAATCCAATAGAGCATGTGTGGGACATGCTTGGCCGACGAATTGCAGCCCGTCAATCCCCTCCCAACTGTCTATCGGAACTTCGGAGGGCATTGCTTGATGAGTGGTGTAATTTTCCCCAAGATCAGATTGATAATCTGATACTCAGCATGCGTAGGCGTTGTAACGCTTGTATTGCATCGTCCGGGAGACATAATCCGTATTAACCATCATACTAACCATGCTATACTGTTTTCTGTAAATAGGTTCTTTTTTAAAATTCGCTCCAGGGAGTAAAAATCGCAATTTTTATTAATTATGTCAAACATATAGCATCTTTTTTGCTCTTTACCTTTTGTTTAATAAATAGACTTTACAAATAAGTCAAATTTGTTTTGCTTTTGTTTCTTTCATTGCCTGAACTTCATTATCCTTAATTTATGGACATGAGTGTACTTGCAGCCTTGGGCCTTAGACCACACTCCACATTCCGCCATCTAATGGAAAAATGTCTCTCGCCCTGTCACGTGACCATGAACACGGGAAAAAAAAAACGATCCCACTCTCATAATCTAGAACTCCTATCTTTAATTTTTACTGTTATATATATTTTGTACATTTTCGACTCATCGATATTTTACAGTTAAAACAAATATCAACCGTTTTGTTTCCACACTTGGAAGCTTAGTACTGAACCATTTCTCGCAAATGCGCAGATTCTTCAATATTATATTTTCATAGATTTTTATAGGTATAAAATTAGGAAAAGTTAATGAATTTGTTTCGGTTTCGTTAATACTTTTAGAAAAAAAATTAGACGCAAAATAGTTTTTAGGTGAAAATGATCCTTGCCAATGTTCTAGTGCTGAGAGATAGCTGCCTTTATCAACTGAGCTACCGCGGGTCTTTAAAACCGTCTCAAAATCGAATATGAAACATTTTAAACATGCTTGCGAGTGAGTGTAACTTTTTGAAAATTCATTCCCCTGATGTATCATTTATGGTACTATTTAAAAATTTAAATAGGAGAGAACTATACTTAATAACTATAACTTAAAAAAAAAAGAAGCAAAGATATTTAATGAAACTCCCTGTGTCTTTAAGTCTAAGCACAGTATTTTTTTTAAAATTCTGGAATTGTTGAAAGATGCTGTCACTTTTCACTCTAAAATAAAAGTTTTCATTTAAGAGAAACAAAATGAAATAATCAAAACAAAAGAAAACAAAAACAAAAAAAAATGCAAAAAATATTAAGAACTAACGATAAAAAAAGGGTTAAACCGAAAAAAAAAAAGAAAAATAACCTAATTATTAAAAGTTGCTTTAAGAAGAAGTGTTAATTAAAAAACAACCGATTATTTAAAAAAAATCACAAAAATGGTAGGAATTCAAAAAAGAAATAAATGATACACAAAAGGGTTAAATAACAAGATGAATTGTTTAAGAAATGAGCTCATCCACCGTTCTCTCATTTCTCACTCCTAGAATGTAAATCTCAAGCAACGCAAAAAGAATAAAATCCCGCACATGCAATGAACCGAAATTGCATTTCTTTAGGCATATTGGGAATTTTTTTCTTCTTCTGGTTCAAGGAGGAAAATAAAAACGGAGACTCAACAGATAGAAACAAATCTGGTACCAGAGGCTCGGATTGTTGCTTCTGCTCAGTAGCTCAGTAGCTCAAATTCAGCAAAACTAATTAAATAAAAATACAGAAGAAATGTTGAAAATAATAATTAAAAAATATATAATAAGCCGAAAAATAAGAAAAAGTAATCTTCCATTTAAAGTTGCTTAAAGGCGATGTATTCCTTTAAATGGTACTGTTTAATTAATAATAAAAAATCAGAGAATTGTAAAGAGAAATAAATGGCTCTTAAAAAGAACGAAAACAAGACGAATTGTTTAAGAAATGACCTCATTCAACGCTTTCTTATTTCCCATTCATAGAATGTAAATCTCAAGCAACGCAAAAAGAATGAAATCCCGCACATGCAATGAACCGAAATCGCATTTCTTTAGGCATATTGGGAATTTTCTTCTTCTTCTGGTTCAAGGAGGAAATAAAAACGGAGACTCAACTTTAATCGAGATAGGAACAAATCTGGTACAAGAGACTGGGATTGTTGCTTCTGCTCAGTAGCTCAATAGCTCAAATTCAGCAACACTAATTAAATATAAATACAGAATAAATCCTGAAAATAATAATTAAAAAAGATATGATAAGACGAAACATAAGAAAAAAAATCATCTTCCATTTAAAGTTGCTTAAAGGGGATGTGTTCCTTTAAATGATGGTGCTTAATTAATATTAATAAAAAATTAGAGAATTGTAAAGAGAAATAAATGGTTCCCAAAAGGGTTAAATAACAATACGATTTGTTTAAGAAATGACCTCATTCAACGTTTTCTTATTTCCCATTCATAGAATGTAAATCTCAAGCAACGCAAAAAGAATGAAATGCAATGATAACCGAAACGCATTTTCTTTAGGTTCTTGGATATTCTTCTCTTTTTCTATAACGCGGTTAAAATGGAATGATACAGAGGCCATTCTAGGATGCTACCGCTGGATAGGTTTTTTACTCGATATTGTTGCTTTGATAAAAGAGAGGGGTTAATAATGTACGGAATTTAAATATGCAGAATAAAATAAATGATTAACGAGTTATTTTTGTTTATGAGTTTACAATAATGAATTAGAAAAATATTAGAAATTTAATTCAGAACTTATTGGGGTAGAACTGCAAAAAATCTTTGATTTTTTTTTTTTCTATTTTAAATATTTTTTATTTCTATATACTTTTATATAATATCTTGTTTAAAGAAATAATTATATTTTTTTAAAATGACTTTAAAATTATAAATTTTTAAACTTCTTTCTATTCAATAATATAAATGTTCATAACTATATTCTTTATTCTCGGGACATGTATTAAGATCATTACATTTTTTTCTGGTTGCAGGATAAATGATATAAGGATAATCAACTTTTAATCAGAGGATTTTGATACAAGAGGATATTTTCATGGTATGCTTGATAGTTTGTGCTGTTGCTATATGTTGCTTTGAGTGATTCTTATAAGTATAATGTAGGAATTTTATGTGTGAGATCGAGATTGGCAAATTTTTTATATAGTTTGGAAGGAATTGTCAAAGAAAGATTTCTTAATCTATTGTATATTTATGTAACTTATTGGTTTTGCATGGTAACTGCAAAAATAAATGAAAAAAACTTTTGCATAAATTCTAAAAATCTGATGAATAATGTTTTATTTATTTTTTATTTATTTTTTAAATTTTTGGTTTATTGTGCAACTTTAATTGTTAATAGCTTTGTTCTACTAATATTTTCTATACTTTCTCTGATAATGTAATTTAGATTTCTGCGACAGTTAAAAAGTTTTTTTTCTGGAGATTTATATGTATATTTACTGATATATTTTTAACTTTGAAAGGAAAGTATTTAGTATACATTTATAGTATAATCCCTTGTTCATAATCATGTGTGCACGTTGTCTATTTGGATATATATGTGCTAGTATGTTTAGTGATTATTTTGTGAAGGAAGTTGTGTGAGATTGTGTTTGTATGCATGCTTGTAGATTGTATATATAAATGTGTCTATATCTGTATATAAACAATATTAGTCTAAATAGTATTATGTATAAGTTAATTTTATATATATTTAACCGTGACTGATTTAATTGTGGTACCAAAGGCAGTCTCGGATTGCTGCCACCGCTCTAAAGCGTAATGTGTTGTAGCAACTACTGTTGCTTTCATATAAAAAAATGAAATAATCTACAGAATTGCAAGAGATGCAAATTCGTAAAGGTTTATTTATTTATTATTATTTTTTTTGTGCTTGAAGGAACTCTGCCTTGATTCAATGAAAACGTGTGATTTGTTATATGTGACTCGTACATCTTTCCGTTCAGCGAAATTATTATTATAATTTTTTTGTAGAAAAATTATAGGAAGAACATTTGTTGATCTTTTTAATTTCATTTTCTTCGAGGACAGGTAAATGAAACTGAAGAGAATGCGCAAAAGTTTGAGGAAAAAACTGAAAGACTCGATGTAAATGTTAAAATTTGAGTTTAAAATGAATCAGATTATTTACAATTTAACTGTTATAATTTGTACGCTTGTAAATGCATAACTTCCAGAATGTTAATCCATTTTGGCATCAATTGGTCTGAGTTGTAAGAAAAACAACATGCTGGATGATTTTTCCCTTATTTGGGGATGTATGGTATTAAGTTTGGTGACTTTTGGCGACATAATTTTATGCTGACTGAAGGTTTGGAAAATGAGTAGGACGAGTATTATGTACTAAATGTACTTAAATATCTGTAAAAAGATGGCATATTGACTCAAATCTGATGGATCCACCAGTGATAGAGAGCAGTCCTCATAGCGATCGGTAATCGGGAAGTTATCGTCTGTTTAGCGTAGACTATTTAGCTGATATTTTAGGGCTACAAGAGGGATCTTTTTGTGATTATTTATTGCTTTGAATTTAGATGTTGTAGAATTTTTGAAACTGTTGTGAAAAATCAAGAAGAATTTTGAAATAAAATTAGTTTGCTAATTTTGACATGGGATTATTCATCTAAATTTGTAGCACGGGACAATACCCTATAGTTTTTTGCATAAACAACCAACCGCTTCGTGCCAAGATTTGATCTGGATATACATAAATAGTGAAGTCACATGGTGTTTTGAAAATACTTTTGGAGGCTACTTTAATTTCAAATAAATTATGGCGTGTAAAAGAGTTACATTTGGTAATATTTATGGATTTATCCTTGTACTAATCAGTTCCGGTTCAGTCTAACCACTGGCTCTCGATCCACTTTCATCCGAAGGAAACCAAGAACCTGTCACTTTCTATTTATTATTGTTCGAGAAATTCACCATAATGACAGCGAAGATTTGAAGGTCTGAGTAGGCATCACGTTGGACAGTCTCCCTTCAATGTCATTCAAAGAAGTTCTGTGACTGGTGGGAAGTGTAGACGTGAGATCTTGGAGCCTATTCAAGATATATTTTTATGTTTGCCATTTCCTCTGAAATCATGTTAAAGACCATAACCTATCCATATGGGGCTCATCTGGTCGACGAGGTTGTCGGAAGTGTAGACATTTTCCAAATGGATTGGCCAACTATATTTCCAGATTTCAACCACAGGTTGTTTTGGACGCTCTTGGCAGGGCAACAGAAGCTTCAATTCCCCCCCCCCCCCGAGAACCTACCAGGGCCTGATAATAGCACTTTTGAGTTAGGGGGACTAATTGACTAATTGGCACATGAACTCATAAAATGATTTATTTTCAGTATGAAATCAAGGTGTAATTCTTTTATATCTAAAGAGGGAATGACAACCTCTATTAACATATCTCTATTTGATCCTGTAATTACTGTTTTATAAATCCCGACTCCAACGACTATTATGCAAATCACGCCTGTGTTTTATAACTATTGACCGGCTTTTTATTTTGGCTGGACGATAGCTGAATGCTAGGATGCTACTTTTCGATACCGGAGTTTGCGGGTTAGAATTCTTCGGGCATGGATGCTCATAGCCGTTCGGAATCGGCTTCAAGCAGTAGGTCCCCGTCTAATTAGCTCTAATGTAGCAAAACAGTAAACCATACATCTCCTAACTAAACCGAACCAGCTATTTGTTTTCTTTTATATCACTCTATATACAAATAAAAAATTTCATTAAAATCTGTCCAGTACTTCTTCAGGTAATCGACCAAAATTCTTAATTTTGAATACTAGTGTAATACATCTATACAGAGTATTCCTGAATTCATTAGCCAAAGTTTAAACATATAAAGAAGCATTTTTTGTATATCAATGTGGGGTCAGAAATAAAAAGTGAAAGCGAAAAAGCAGGAAATATTGAAATGAAGAAAAAAAATTCTACGTAATACTACAGTAATTGCTCATATGTACCACCACTAATATTAGTACTGGCCTGGTAGGGATTAGAAAGCAATTAGCTTACGCTTTCGAAGATATTAGTTGTTTCACGATCAGTTGCAGCAGCAACTGTAAACTGTTTTAAGGTCCTTATTAAAGTCAGTCAGAGTCTTGTAATTTGAGTTGTCCCCATAATAAAAAATTGATATTTGATAAATCTGGTGAACGTGAGGCCCAAACAACTGGTCCATCTCGGCCAATCCATCGATGACCAAAGATGGCATCGAGATAGTTATGCACATTACTGCGGGAATTAGTTGGGGCCAGCCATTCTTAAACAAAAAAGGTATTTCGAACAGCAACTGAATCTATATCAAGTACTTCAAGTTATACCTTTACCAGAAAGATTCGATACGTCGTGCCGTTGAGTCGATGTGGTAGCAAGTATGGGTCAATAAAGAAACCATTCATGATATCCGTTCACACATTAAGAGAACCACTTTTGAAGAGCATGGAGACGTATAACATGTGGTTTAGAGGTAACGTATACACTGGAATTGTGCAAATTACAAACTCTGCCTTGTGAAGAGTCCTCATCTGTGAAAAGTACATTTGCAGAGAATGGATTTACTCTGATGCAGAAACGAAATCAGAAATCTATGCGAAGATAATCAACCCTATTCAATGCTTGCTTTCTCTGTAAGTGTTATAGAAAAAGCCTTTATTCGTGCAGACTTTTCCATAGAGTGGTTTTACTTAAGCTAGTATTCATATTACCTTCAACTTATATCAAAATACTTCCTTCCATTCCTGGATCTCGTATATGTCTCAAACAACCAGAATCTGGTATCTTGACGTGACCCTATTTTCCGTTACTATTCGAGGTTTCGTACATAAGTTGCATGTTTGCTTTTTGAAGGAAATTGCTCCATGAAGCAAAAGTATTCTTTAGTAGCAAACATTTGTTTACAGTTCACTTAATGCCATTTGAACTCCATGAAACTATTTTGCAGATAATTGGATAACGCAAATTAAATGAAATTCAGTATTCAATATTTTTTCTTCCTCAAATATCGTACCTTTTTAAGTGCCGCCACTAAAATATTTTTCAAAAAATGCATACAATGTAATTGCTTGTGACACTGCCTTCTAACAACACAGTGCATCCCGATCACTGAATCGATATTTATGGGGTTTTATCACTGTTAATAGTTGGACATTGTCGTGTAGTCCTCGTTTGTATTTGAGTATTAACCTGTGATCAAATGTATAGTGGTAATTATTTTGATTGCGTTGTGTAAAAGTATTTTAGTACTAAATTTAACCACAGGTTCTGAGAAACTACAGACATAAAATATGAAAATAAACTAAAAGCTAAATTAAAAGCATCTGAAAACAGCTTAAAATAAAAAAAGTAAATTTATTATAATGATATATAAACATCTATGTACACACAAACTGATTCTATCTCCATTAAAATATGCTTTATCAACACCTTCAAAATTAGGTGTCACACTAAATTAATTCTGACAATAATTTTTTTATCACTTAAGTAATTATGTAAATATAAGAGAGAGAACCTAATCTCAATTTCAAAAGGGGGGTACATTTGGGACTTAACATGGTGTACCCAGAACGCTGCTGGTTGATGGCTGATCAGGATTGGGTATCTATGGATCTTCCGTCTGTCTGGTCAGGGGCTTCCTTCCGAGTGTTTGGGGGTGCGGCCATGCTATTTGATACAGGAACTCTTCCCGTCGGACTTGACTGGACTCACGAACACGTTCCCCGTCGGACTTCTCTCCTCGTCTGGACTACCGAACACCTTCCCTCGGACTTATGAACACCTTCCCTCGTACTTGTCTAGTCTACTTGACTCCCGAACCTCTTCTATTTTTTTTAGATTTTTCTTATTTTATTAATTTTATCCTTGTCCCCTCTTCCTTCTTATCGTCCAATCGGGATAGTTGTAAGAATCTAATTGGTCTGCTTAAACCCTGCCTTGAGACCGCCAACGTGGAAAACATTATCCCTTCTAATTGGCACTGTCCTTTAGGGACTCATAAATAATTCCATAAAGGTACATTCTTATTTAATGTCAAGTACGGAGACGGGATTCTAATCTAGGACTGGGATCAGAACCCCGTCCGAGACCACTGTACAAGACAACAATATCCGTAGAATATAATTTTATGGTCCTCTGTCTTTTACAAAGATGTGATGAGGTCAGATTTAGATCCCGAGCATTTTACTTCTTGTATGAATGAATCAATTATATTACTGATCTAAATCACCTCATCACAGACATTTTAGCACTTACTGTAACATTATGTTGATAAAAAGCTTTTCTCTATTTCGTCAGCATTTTCTATTGTTCCACCTACACTTTTTATTTACAATCTCACATTGTTGTACAAATAATGCTTCTTTATATGTACCTTACGTACCGTTATACGTTGGCCCTTACATACAGGAATACCCTGTATAATTGCTGTTATCGAAGCAATTTAATGCATTTCTTTCCTGATCTTGCGTATTTTAAAGTAAGATTACATCGCAGGGCGAACAATTGAGAATGAACTCAAATCATACAACATAGAAAAAAACCCAATAATGTTGGTAATAAAGTATCATTCTCCCCGAACTCTCTTCCTGTTTTTCTATTTTTTTCTGAAATAACAAAACGAATTGTATGAAAAGAGAGTACTTGGTGCTCATTCAGCGTTTTTTCCTTTTCCATTCATAACATGCAAATCTTCGAAATCTCACACATCCAATAATCCGAAACCACATCTCTTTAGACATATTGGATAAACTTTTTTTATTTTTTGTACAAAGCAGAAAATACAAACTGAGCCGAGATAAAAACAAATTTCGTAGTAGAAATATTTTCGGATTGTTGCTACCTGTCAATAGCGTAATGTGCTGTTGATAATATTGCTGCTTTGATATCAAAAAGGGAATAATGTGGAAAATACAAAATTGAAAGAGGCAAAAAGTGCTAAAATTAGAAAAAAAAAATTAGTTTCTCTATTTGTGGTTCCCCGTTTGGTTCTTTTTTTCTTTTGTAAGATCTAGCGTAGTTGCTAGAAGGTCAGCAGGTGAGAAGAGGTAAGGAATCAGGGCCAAAATGCCTTCTTTTGGGGATAACGAAAATTGAAGGGCATCCTGTGCATCAAGAACGCCTTATACCCGTACATCCAGAGAACATGCAAGATAAATTTGTGGTTTTGGATGCTTTCTCGCTGGGAAGTAGGCAGATGACGAGAGGTAGGAATCAGGGTCAAAATGCTTTCTCCGGAGGATAACGAAAATTGAAGGACATCCTGTTCATAGCATCAAGAACGCCTTACACCCGTAAATCCAGAGAACATGCAAGATAAATCTGTGGTTTTGGGTGTTTTCTCGCTGCGAGGTAGGCAGATGAAGAGAGGTAAGGAATCAGGGGCAAAATGCCTTCTTCTGAGGATAACGAAAATTAAAGGGCATCCTGTTCATAGCATAAAGAACTCCTTATTCCCGTACATCCTGAGAACATGCAAGATAAATCTGTGGGCCTGGGTGCGTTATGACTGGGGGTAGGCAGTTGGAGAGAGGTAAGGAATCAGAACCAAAAATCCCTGCTCTTGAAGATGATCAAAATGGAAGGTAATATCGTTATAAACTATTTAACTGACTGAAGAATAGACCCTTTCTGTTTTTTGTCATAGCATTTATGTCTATAAGTCTTAAACATTACCTAGTATGGGGGGGTACCAATATTTTAAAACATCTGACATGATAATATAAACATAGCATATAAAATATAATCTAAAATATAATATAAATATAATATAATCTAAAATATAATATAAATATAATATAATCTAAAATATAATATAAATATAATATAATCTAAATATAATCAAAAAATATAAATATAATATAAAATAAGGATGATAATTAATAATCATTCCCAACAAAAACCCAACGTTTTTTAGAAATAAAAAAACGAATTATATTAGAAAGAAGCTCATTTTAGGTTTTCAGATTTTCCATTCATAACATTCAGTTCTCATGTAACGCAGAAAGAATGAAATAGGAGTATTCAATAAGCCTAGATTGCATCTTATTAGAGATATCTTTTCTCCTTTGGTACATAGGGGAATACAAAACGTAGCCGGGGCTTTTAAATAGGATAATATAAATCTCATACCATACACACAAAAATAAGGATGATGATGATAAATGATCATTTCAAACAAAACTTAACGTTTTTAGATATAACAAAACCATTTGTATTAGAAGAAGCTCTTTCTAAGGATTTCACATTTCTCATTCATAGCATGCAAATCCCCAATAACAACCAAAGAATGAAATATGAGCATCTCATCTTACACCGCATATCATTGGAAATATTGTTTCATTTCCATGTTTCAGGCGAGGAAAAATCACAAAACGTAGCCAGGAATTTAAAAAATGATAGAAATATACTTTGTACCATAGAAAAAAAAACACAATAAGATAGCAAATAATCATTTCAAGTTACTCCAAAGTTTATTAGAAATAACAAAACGAATTGCATTAAAATGAAGCTTATTCTATGTTTTCATATTTCCATTCTTTGCATGCAAATATCACGTAACGTAGAAAGAATAAAATATGAGTATTTAATGAGCTTAGCTTGCATCTCATTAGACATATTTTTTTTCAGCCTTTGGTTCAAGGAGGAAATAAAACTGTATCCTGAAATTCTAAACATGATAGAATTGAATCTAGTGTCATAAATAAAGTAAACACAATGACGGTAAGAAACGATCATTCCAATAGACTCCCTACGTCTTTTAAAACAAACAAACAAACAAAATGATTTGAATTAGAAGAAAGATCATTCTAAATTTTTACTTTTACATTAATTACTTGCTAATCTCGAGTAACACAAAAAGAATGAAATATTTGATGATATTAGCCTCCATATCAATAAAAATATAGTTTTATCTCCCTGTTTCAGGCAAGGACGAAATAAAAACATAAACTGGAATTTTAAACATGATAGAAATAATGATCGTACTATAGAAAAAAATACAATATAATAAATAATCATTCCAACTGATTTTAAACTTTTTAAGAAATAACAAAACGAATTGCATTAGAAGGAAGTTCATCATTCTAGGTTTTCAAATTTCTCATTCTTAACATGGAAATATCCAATAACGCAGAAAGAACGAAATATGAGTATTGAATCAGCCTAGCTCGCATATCATTAGAAATATCGTTTTTTTTCACTTTGGTGCAAGGAGGAAATAAAAACGTAAATCTGATGGAAATAAACTTCGTATCATAGAAAAAACAAACACAATGACGATAATAAATGATCATTCCCAATAGACATTGGGGTCTGTTGAAAAAACAAACAAACAAAACCATTTGTATTAGAAGAAAGCTCATTCTAAATTTTAAATTTCCCATTCATAACATGCCAATCTTGCGTAACACAAAAAGAATAAAATATGAATATCTGATGAGCTTAGTCCCCCAAATCATTAATAATATGGTTTTATTTCCCTGTATCAGGCAAGTAAAATATAAAAACATAGCATGGAATTTTAAATATGATAGAAGTAATCATCGAATCATAGAAAAAACAAATTCAATAAAGATAATAAATAATCATTCCAACTGATTCCAACCTTTTTCAGAAATAACAAAACGAGTTGCATTAGAAACTCATCGTTCTACGTTTTCAAATTTCCCATTCATAACATTCAATTCTCATGTAACTCAGAAAGAATGAAATAGGAGTATTCGATAACCTTAGATTGTATCTTATTAGAGATATATTTTTCTCCTTGTTTGGTGCATAGGGAAATACAAAACGTAGGCTGGGCTTTTAAATAGGATAATACAAATTTCATACCATACCGACAAAAAATAATGATAATGATAAATGATGATTTCAAACAAAACCTAACGTTTTTAGAAATAAGAAAACGATTTCTATTAGAAGAAAACTCTTTCTAAGGTTATCACATTTCTCATTCACTGCATGCAAATCTTCAGCAACAATGAGAGAATGAAATATGAGCATCTCATCTTACACCGCATATCATTGGAAATATTGTTTTATTTCCATGTTTCAGGATAGGAGAAATTACAAAACATAGCCAGGAATTTTAAAAATGATAGAAATGAACTTCGTACCATAGAAAAAAAAACGATAGTAAATAGTCATTTCAAGCGACTCCAAAGTTTAGCAGAAATAACTAAAAGAATTGCAATAGAAGGAAGCTTATTCTATTTTTTCATATTTCCATTCTTTGCGTGCAAATATCACGTAACGAAGAAAGAATAAAGTATGAGTATTCAATGAGCCTAGCTTGCATCTCATTAGGTATATTTTTTTCCTCTTAGGTGCAAGGAGGAAATGAAAATGTATCATGGAATTCTAAACATGATAGAATTAAATCTAGTATCATAAATAAAGTAAACACAATGATGGTAAGAAACGATCATTCTAACAGACTACCTACGTCTTTTAGAAAAAAACAAACAAACAAAATGATTTGAATTAGAAGAAAGATCATTCTAAATTTTTACTTTTCCATTCATTACTTGCAAATCGAGTAAACATGATAGAATTAAATCTAGTACCATAAAGTAAACACAATGACGGTAAGAAACGTCCATTCCAATTGACTCCCTACGTCTTAAAAAATGATTTGAATTAGACGAAAGATAATTCTAAATTTCTACTTTTACATTAATTACTTGCAAATCTCGAGTAACACAAAAATAATGAAATATTTGATATTACCCTCCATATTAATAAAAATATGGTTTTATCTCCCTGTTTCAGGCAAGGACGAAATAAAAACATAAACTGGAATTTTAAACAGGATAGAAATAAGGATCGTACCATAGAAAAAAAAATACAATGACGATAATAAATAATAATTCCAACTGATTCCAACTTTTTTCAGAAATAACAAAACGAATTGCATTAGAAGCAAGCGCATCATTCTAGGTTTTTAAATTTCCCATTCTTAACATGAAAATATCCCGTAATGCAAAAAGAATGAAATATGAGTATTGAATAAGCCTAGCTTGCATAACAATAGAAATATCGTTTTTTCAACTTTGGTGCAAGGAGGAAATCTCCAGTAACAATTAAAGAATGAAATAAGATCATCTCATCTTAGACCGCATATCATAGGAAATATAGAGCAATTTCACGAAGTCAAGGAAAACTATAATGCCCTTCCCATTAATTTTCATGTTTACAACAGCCAATAGGCAAACAATAAACTGCCCTTCCTTTTAAAACTAAAGCCAGAATTGTCATAAGTTGAGATGTGTCCTGTACTTGAAACTGCTTTAGAGATTTATTTACATGTTTCAGGCAAGGAGGAATTACAAAACGTAGCCAGGAATTTTAAAAAATGATAGAAATAAACTTCGTACCATAGAGAAAAAACACAATAACGATAGTAAATAGTCATTTCAAGTGACTCCAAAGTCTATCAGAAATAACATAATGAATTGCATTAGAAGGAAGCTTATTCTATGTTTTCATATTTACATTCTATGCATGCAAATATCACGTAATGTAAAAGGAATAAAATATGAGTATTCAATGAGCGTAGCTTGCATCTCATTAGACATATTTTTCCGTCTTTGGTTCAAGGAGGAAATAAAACTGTATCCTGAAATTCTAAACATGATAGAATTAAATCTAGTACCATAAATAAAGTAAACACAATGATGGTAAGAAACGATCATTCCAACAAACTCCCTACGTCTTTTAGAGAAAAAATAAAATGATTCGAATTAGAAGAAAGATCATTCTAAATTTTTACTTTTTCCTTCATTACTTGCAAATCTCGAGTAAACATGATAGAATTAAATCTAGTACCATAAAGTAAACACAATGGCGATAAGAAACGATCATTCCAACAGACTCCCGAATGGTAGAGCGCTGCTCTTCGGAACCGGAGTTCGCGGGTTCGAATCCCGCTGCTGGCATGGATATTTGTAGCCGTTCGGAATCGGCTTTAAACTGTAGGTCCCGGTCTCATTAGCCCTCGTGTGCAAAACAGTAGACCGTAGCGCTCCAAACCAAACCAACAGAATCCCTACGTCTTTCAGAACAAAAATAAACAAAATGATTTGAATTAGAAGAAAGATCATTCTAAATTTTTACTTTTCCATTGATTACTTGCAAATCTCGAGTAAACATGACAGAATTAAATCTAGTACCATAAAGTGAACACAATGGCGGTAAGAAAAGATGATTCCAACAGACTACCTACGTCTTTTAAAACAAACAAACAAACAAACAAAATGATTTGAATTAGAAGAAAGATCATTCCAAATTTTTACTTTTCCATTCATTACTTGCAAATCTCGAGTAAACATGAAAGAATTAAATCTAGTACCATAAAGTAAACACAACGACGGCAAGAAACGATCATTCCAACAGACTCTCTACGTCTTTTAGAGAAAAATAAACAAAATGATTTGAATTAGAAGAAAGATCATTCTAAATTTTTACTTTTCTCATTCAATGAGCGTAGCTTGCATCTCATTAGACATATTTTTCCGTCTTTGGTTCAAGGAGGAAATGAAAATGTATCATGGAATTCTAAACATGATAGAATTAAATCTAGTACCATAAAGTAAATACAATGGCGATAAGAAACGATCATTCCAACAGACTACCTACGTCTTTTAGAACAAAACATAAGCAAAATGATTTGAATTAGAAGAAAGATCATTCTAAATTTTTACTTTTCCATTCATTACTTGGAAATCTCGAGTAAACATGAAAGAATTAAATCAAGTACCATAAAGTAAACACAACGACGGCAAGAAACGATCATTCCAACAGACTACGTCTTTTAGAGAAAAATAAACAAAATGATTTGAATTAGAAGAAAGATTATTCTAAATTTTTACTTTTCTCATTCATTACTTGCAAATCTCAAGTCACAGAAAAAGAATGAAATATCTGATGATATTAGCCCACATATCAATAAAAATAGGGTTTTATCTCCCTGTTTCAGGCAAGAACGAAATAAAAACGTAACCTGGACTTTTAAACATGATAGAAATAATGATCGTACTATAGAAGAAAAATACAATGACGATTGTAAATAATCATTCCAACTGATTTTAAACTTTTTAAGAAATAACAAAACGAATTGCATTAGAAGGAAGTTCATCATTCTAGGTTTTCAAATTTCTCATTCTTAACATGGAAATATCCAATAACGCAGAAAGAACGAAATATGAGTATTGAATCAGCCTAGCTCGCATATCATTAGAAATATCGTTTTTTTTCACTTTGGTGCAAGGAGGAAAGAAAAACATAGCCTGAAAGATTAAATCTGCTGAAAATGAAGTTCTATTATAGAAAAAACAAACACAATGACGGTAATAAATGATCATTCCCAACTAACGTTGGAGTTAAAAAAAAAAAAAAAAAAAAAAAAAAAAAAAAAAAAAAAAAAAAACCATTTGTATTAGAAGAAAGCTCATTTTAAATTTTTACATTTCCCATTCATAACAGGCAAATCTCGAGTGACACAGAAATAATAATATATGAGTATCTGATGTACTTATCCCAGATATCTTTAAAAATATAGTTTTATTTCTCTGTTTCAAACAAGGAGGAAATAAAAATACTGCCTGGAATTTCAAATATGATAGAAATAATCATCGTCCCATACAATAAAAAAATAAAATAATGATAATAAATACACATTCCAACTGGTTCCAAACTTTTTCAGAAATGACAAAACGAATTGCATTAGAAGGAAGTTCATCATTCTAGGTTTTCAAATTTTACATTCTTAACATACAAATATCCCGTAACGCAGAAAGAATGAAATATGAGTATTGAATAAGCCTAGCTCGCATATCATTAGAAATATCGTTTTTTTTTTCACTTATGTGCAAGGAGGAAATAAAAACGTAGCCCGAAAGATTAAATCTGATGGAAATGAAGTTCTATTATAGAAAAAAACAAACACAATGACGGTAATAAATGATCATTCCCAACAGACGTTGGAGTCCAAAAACAAGAAAACCATTTGTATTAGAAGAAAGCTCATTCTAAATTTTTACATTTCCCATTCATAACAGGCAAATCTCGAGTGACACAGAAATAATAATATATGAGTATCTGATGTACTTATCCCAGATATCTTTAAAAATATAGTTTTATTTCTCTGTTTCAAACAAGGAGGAAATAAAAACATTACCTGGAATTTCAAATATGATAAAAATAATCATCGTCCCATACAATAAACAAATAAAATAATGATAATAAATAAACATTCCAACTGTATACAAACTTTTTTAGAAATGACAAAACGAATGAATGCATTAGAAAGAAGCTCATCATTCTAGGTTTTCAAATTTCCCATTCTTAACAGAAAATATCCAGTAGCTTAGAAAGAATGATATATGAGTATTGAATAAGCCTAGCTCGCATATCATTAGAAATATCGTTTTTTTTCACTTTGGTACAAGAAGGAAAGAAAAACGTAGCCTGAAAGATTAAATCAGCTGGAAATGAAGTTTTATTATAGAAAAAACAAACACAATGACGGTAATAAATGATCATTCCCAACAGACGTTGGAATCAAAAAACAAGAAAACCATTTGTATTAGAAGAAAGCTCATTCTAAATTTTTACATTTCCCATTCATAACAGGCAAATGTTGAGTGACACAGAAAGAATAATATATGAGTATCTGATGTACTTATCCCAGATATCTTTAAAAATATAGTTTTATTTCTCTGTTTCAAACAAGGAGGAAATAAAAATACTGCCTGGAATTTCAAATATCATAGAAATAATCATCGTCCCATACAATAAACAAATAAAGTAATGATAATAAATAAACATTCCAACTGGTTCCAAACTTTTTTAGAAATGACAAAACGAATGAATGCATTAGAAAGAAGCGCATCATTCTAGATTTTCAAATTTTCCATTCTTAACATGAAAATATCCAGTAGCTTAGAAGGAATGAAATATGAGTATTGAATAAGCCTATCTAGTATATCATTAGAAATATTGTTTTGTTTTTATTTTGGTGCAAGGAGGAAATAAAAACGTAAATCTGATGGAAATAAACTTCGTATCATAGAAAAAACAAACACAATGACGATAATAAATGATCATTCCCAACCGGCTCCAAGGTCTGTTGAAAAAAACAAAACAAAATCATCTGTATTAGAAGAAATTTCATTCTAAATTTTTACATTTCTCATTCATAAATGTGAATCTCGAGTAATGCAGACAGAATGAAATATGAGTATCTGATGCACTTATTCAACGTATCTTTAAAATTATAGATTTATTTCCCTGTTTCAAGCAAGGAGGAAATAAAAACATTGCCTGGAATTTCAAACATGATAGAAATAATCATCGTCCCATAGAAAAAACAAATACAATAATGATAATAAATAATCATTCCAACTGGTTCCAACCTTTTTCAGAAATAACAAAACGAATGAATGCATTAGAAAGAAGCTCATCATTCTAGGTTTTTAAATTTCTCACACTTAACATGCAAATATCCGCAGAAAGAATGAAATATGAGAATTGAATATGCCTAGTTAGCATATCATTAGAAATATTGTTTTTTTTCCATTTTGGTTCAAGAAGGAAATAAAAAAGTAGCCTGAAAGATTAAATCTGATAGAAATAAACTTCGTATTATAGAAAAAACAAACAAAATGACTATAAATGATATTTCTAACAGACGTTGGAGTCTGTTATATAAAAATATAACCTGGATTTTAAGATATAGAAATAAACATCCTGCCATAGAAAAAACAAATACAATAACGATAATAAATAATCATTCCAACTGATTCCAACGTTTATCAGAAATAACAAAACGAATTGCATTAGAAGGAAAATCATCATTCTAGGTTTTCAAATTTACCATTCTTAACATGCAAATATCCTGTAACGTAGAAAGAATGAAATATGAGTATTGAATCAGCCTAGATTGCATAACATTAGAAATATTGTTTCTTTCACTTTGGTGCAAGTAGGAAATAAAAAAGTGGGCTAGAATTTAAAATCTGATAGAAATAAACTTCGTATTATAGAAAAAACAAACAAAATGACTATAATAAATGATATTTCTAACAGACGTTGGAGTCTCTTGGAAAAAAAAAAACCATTTGTATTAGAAGAAAGCTCATTCTAAGTTTTTATATTTCCCATTCATAACACTCAAATCTATAGTAGATGAGAAAGAATTAAATATGAGTATCTGTTGTGCTTACCCCAGATATCTTTAAAAATATGGTTTCATTTCCCTGCTTCAGGCAAGGAGGAAATAACA
Organism: Pardosa pseudoannulata; assembly: GCA_032207245.1. NCBI lineage: Eukaryota > Metazoa > Arthropoda > Arachnida > Araneae > Lycosidae > Pardosa > Pardosa pseudoannulata. The sequence continues at coordinate 96,238,968 of CM063509.1, read as the reverse complement.
ATATAACCTCGAATTTCAAACATGATAGAAATAATCATCGTCCCATAGAAAAAACAAATACAATAATGATAATAAATAATCATTCCAACTGGTTCCAACCTTTTTCAGAAATAACAAAACGAATGAATGCATTAGAAAGAAGCTCATCATTCTAGGTTTTTAGATTTCCTATTCTTAACATGCAAATATCTAGTAACCCAGAAAAAATGAAATATGAGTGTTGAATAATCCTAGCTCGCATATCATTAGAAATATTGTTTTGTTTTTATTTTGGTGCAAGGAGGAAATAAAAACGTAAATCTGATGGAAATAAACTTCGTATCATAGAAAAAACAAACACAATGACGATAATAAATGATCATTCCCAACCGGCTCCAAGGTCTGTTGAAAAAAACAAAACAAAATCATCTGTATTAGAAGAAATTTCATTCTAAATTTTTACATTTCTCATTCATAAATGTGAATCTCGAGTAATGCAGACAAAATAAAATATGAGTATCTGATGTACTTAGCGCATATATCTTTAAAAATATAGTTTTATTTTCCTGTCTCACGCAAGGAGGAAATAAAAATATAGGGTGGATTTTAACATGATAGAAATAAACATCGTACCATAGAAAAAAAAAACCCAAATACAATGACGATTGTAAATAATCATTCCAACTGATTTTAAACTTTTTCAGAAATAACAAAACGAATTGCATTAGAAGGAAGTTCATCATTCTAGGTTTTCAAATTTTACATTCTTAACATACAAATATCCCGTAACGCAGAAAGAATGAAATATGAGTATTGAATAAGCCTAGCTCGCATATCATTAGAAATATCTCTTTTATATCTTTGGTGCAATGAAAAAATAAAAAAGTAGCCTGAATGATTAAATCTGATAGAAATAAACTTCGTATTATAGAAAAAACAAACACAATGACGGTAATAAATGATCATTCCCAACAGGCTCTAACTTCTGCTGAAAAAAAAAACTGTATGAGAAGAAATCTCGTTCTAAATTTTTGCCTTTCTCATTCATAATTTGCATACTTCGAGTAATTCAGAAAGAATGAAATATGAGTATCAAATAAGTTTAGACTACATTTCACTGGAAATATCGTTTTATTTCCCTTTTTGATGCAAGGAGGAAACGCAAAACGTAGCCTGGAATTTTAAACCAGATAGAAATAAACCACGTATCACAGGAAAAATAAATACAATGACGATATTAAACAATCTTGACTAACAGATCCCAACATTTTTTAGGAATAACAAAACGAATTGCCTTAGAAGAACGCTCATTCTAGGTTTTCCAATTTCACATTCATAATATGCAAATATTCAGCAACATATTAAGAATAAAATATGAGCATTAAATATAGAGCATACATATTAGAAATCTATCTAATGAAAATAGGCATGCCATCATGAAAGATGCTATGTATATCCTAGGTGCTGTAATATTCGTTTGGCCAAAATCTAAAGAACTAGAAACATAGAAGCCATATTATAAATTTCTTAAAAAGTAAACAGGAAGAAAAATTGGTGATGTATGCAGGAGGGCTCATCATCTGTAATATAGGATCTTCCATTTTAGACAATACAACAAGTACAAAGCCCTAAGATATTAAAAGAGGATTTTAAATAAAAAAGATCGCATAACATTAGAAATATTGTTTCTTTCACTTTGGTGCAAAATAGGAAATAAAAACGTGGGCTAGAATTTAAAATTTGATGGAAGTAAACTTCGCATTACAGGAAAAACAAACACAATGGCGATAATAAATAATCATTCCCAACAGACGTTGGACTCTGTTAGAAAAAAAAATGATTTGTATTAGAAGAAAGCTTATTCTAAATTTTCAGATTTCTGATTTAGGATATACAAACCTCATGAAGTGCAGAACAAATGAAATATGAACATTTAATAAGCTTAGACTGCATCTCATTAGAATTATATTTTATTTCAGCTTTTGGTTCTAGGAAGAAACACAGAACATAGCTTAGACTTTTAAACATTATAATATAAATCTTATACTATAGACATAATAAACATAATGATTATAATAAATGATCTTTCCAAACCGAGAGTCAACGTCTTTTGGAAAATCAAAACGATTTGTAATAAGAAGAAAGCTCATTCTAGATTTTTACATTTCCCATCCGTAACATGCAATCTCAAGTAGTGCAGAAAGAATGAAATGGGAGTACCCAAAGACCTTATACCGCATCTCATTAGAAATATCGTTTTATTTCCTTTTTTGATGCAAGGAGGAAATAAAACGTACCATAAACTTTTAAACTTGATTGAAATAAACCTCAGACCATAGACTAAATAAATGCAATGATGAGAATAAAATATCATGACCAACAGATCCCAACGTATCTTAGAAATAACAAAACGAGTTGCATTAGAAGAAAGTTCATTCTAGAATTTCAGATTTCTCATTCAGAATATACAAATCACATGTAATGCAGAACAAATGAAATATGGACATTTAATTAGATTAGTTTGCATCTCATTAAAAATATCTTTTTATTTCGCTTTTTGGTTGAAGGAAGAAATACAGAACATAGCCTAGACTTTTAAACATAATAATATAAATCTTATACTATAGATATAATAAACACAATGATGATAATAAATGATCTTTCCAAATCGACCGCCAACGTCTTTTGGAAAAGCAAAACGATTTGTAATAGAAGAAAGCTCATGCTACATTTTTAGATTTCCCATTCATAACTTGCAATTCTAGAGTAATGCAGAAAGAATGAAATATGAGTATCCGATAAGCTTAGACTTCATCTCACTAGAAATATCGTTTCGTTCCCCCTTTTGGTGCAAGGAGAAAATAAAAGCGTAGTCTGAACTTTTCAAATTACTAGAAATAAACCTCGTACCATAGACACAGTAAACACAATGATGAGAATAAAAAATCATGACCAACAGATCCCAACGATTTTTAGAAATAACAAAACGAGTTGCATTAGAAGAAAGTTCATTCTAGAATTTCAGATTATACAAATCACGTGAAATGCAGAACCAATGAAATATTGACATTTAATAAGCTTAGACTGCATCTCATTAGAATTATCTTTTTATTTCGCTTTTTGATGTAAGGAAGAAACACAGAACATAGCTTATACTTTTAAAGATGATAATATAAATCTTATATACATAATAAACACAATGACGATAATAAATTATCTTTCCAAACCGAGCGCCAACGTCTTTTGGAAAAGCAAAACGATTCTACATTTTTACATTTCCCATTCATAACATGCAGTTCTCGAGTAGCGCAGTAAGAATGAAATGTGAGTATCCAAAGAGCTTAGACTGCATCTCATTAGAAATATCGTTTAATTTCCTTTTTTGATGCAAGAAGGAAATAAAAGAGTATCATGAACTTTTAAACTTGCTAGAAATAAATGTCGTACCGTAGACAAAATAAACACAATGACGATAATAAACAATCATGACTAACATACTTCAGTGTTTTTAAGATATAACAAAACAAATTGTATTAGAAGAAAGCTCATTCTACGTTTTCACATTTCCCATTCATCTAAGAAACGAAGAAAGAATGAAATATGACCACCCAATAAGCCTAGACCACATCTCATTTGAAACGTTTTATTTCCTTTTTTGGTGCAAGAAAAAAAAAAGAAAGCTTGGCTTGGACTTTTAAACATGATAATACAAACCTCGTATCGTAGGAATTCTCCGTTGTTGCTGATATTGGTTGCTTTGATTTCAAAAGTATGGTATGATAATGTACGGAATTTTAAATCGAAAGTAGTGAGATTCGAAATTGGAAAACTTCTTATTTTTTGTGGTTTACGAAGGAATTCCACGTCAATAGAAAAATATGAAGTGATTTATTATCTGTGACGTTTAATGCTTTTACATTCAGTGGAACTTTGTAGTAAGCAAACAGTACAGTTTTTATATTAATTTTATGTTTTTTACGGATAAACATAAATCAAGATGAACAAATGGTTTAGAATTTTTAGTCTTAGATTAGGGTAATAGCAAGAAATTTTAATGGATAATTTAGAATAACTGTTTAAAAGACGTAACCAATAGAATTGTAATAAGAACAACAGTGAAGGAGGTATTGATGAATGTTCTGGAATATTGCACCTCCTCAGCAGCAGCCAAAGGTCTTGCAATTTGGTCGTCTGCAGACATGGGAGATCACCTAAACCAGATGAGATGCTTTCCCTTACAGACCACAGATGGCGCAGTGAGCGTGGAATAAAAATTGACTGGTTTTTTCTGTTGTATGATCGTCGCTCGATCACGAATATATTTCTTAAATGTTTTTCTGTGAATAAAAGAGTTTTTGTTATGTGTCAACATCAATTTTGTCAGTTAGTAAGATGAAATTTCTTAGGCATTTAAATTACTTCTGATTTCGGATTTAAGATAGCGACGGACTTTCGATTTTGGAAGAATTATGGTATGGTCACATCATAACACCAGACTTTTCAGTTGTTAGTTACATTTCATACATGTGTTCTTTCTCTCAAAAGTGTTCTTCTTTTAAGCAAAATTGTTTTAACGTTTTAGGCCAGCCTTTTCGAAATGCGTTAATGCATTTGAATTTCATTTTAGACCAAGCATTAATGGATGAAAATAACTTATAAAGACGTGAACTATAACATGTTTTATGTAACATGGAAGTTTTACCATATTTTTGAATCACATTGTATAAATGTGTCTGTGTAAATTATTCTATGTCTGCGTGGTAGTTTGTATGAATATCAGTGAGTATATTTTGTATGTATTTGACGTTCATAGAAACAAGGGTTTCGAATGGTATTTTTTTTGTTTCCGTTTCCGTTCCGGTTCAACCAAAAAACCATATATCGGTCCAGTTCCTGTTTTCTTACCTCCAAAAATAACATGTGGCAATGTGATATAAAATGTGGTATTAGTCACCATTGAAGGCAACTACTTGTTTTTCCCATTCCTCTTATATTTTATTAAGTTGTTGTACTATGTGTAGGCGTGGCGCAATCAGTAGAGTGACTACCCTTTTGGTCGTAGCACTTCCCGGATTGACGGTTTTGTCTCCGATAATGCCAACTTTTCTTAATATAAAATTAAATTAGTATTTTAAGCTTTTCTTTTCTTTTATTATTTCTAATGTTATTTAATTATTTTTAAAGCTGTTTTATTATTTTTAAATTTAATTTTTATATATTTTTTTAATTCACGTTATTTTTTTAACAGATGTCCCTGGCCATTTTATTATTTTTGTCTTCTATCCTTAAACTTTCTTCTCGTTTATTTTTATGTGTTTTTTTCCCTTTTAGTTGTTTAATTTTTCTGCTCGCCTCATTTTTGTGCTATTATTCGAAATCTCTGGATCAGAGGGCTCGGCCCAGGAAATCCAGTTGATCTCACATCTTGTAGGTCTTTGACGTCAACAGCAACGGACTGAGGGACTTGAAAACGGAAGTGCTCGAATGCGAGATGTAATATAACGATGTATAATACATGCTTTGCATTGTGGCCGATTAGAACTGCAATTAAAATGGATGCATGCTAAAACAAAATATCCTGTTTATTTACGAGTCCCACACTCGACATGAACTATACTATTCTGAAATAGAATAGAGTAACATCACAGTTTTCGGTTCAGTTCCGAATGAATAATGTTATTTTATGTATATTCTTATTTTAACTAAATATACAATTTTATTATAAACAAAAAAAGTAATTGTATCAAAATTTAGAAGATTTCATTTTTTAAAACTGGTACACTATTAGAATTACCTACCAGTCTAGCGAACAATGGCCGAATTTAGAGCGCTGCTCTTCGGAACCGGAGTTCGTGGGTTCGAATCCCGCTGCTGGCATGGATGTTTGTAGCCCTTCGGAATCGGCTTTAAAATGTAGGTCCCGGTCTCATTAGCCCTCGTGTGCAAAACAGTAGACCGTAGCGCTCCAAACCAAAACCAAACCTACCAGTCTATCAATAGAAGAGCGGAAGGTGACCTTTCGCGGTTAGCGACAGGTAGAAACGGGTGGTCCTAACAATACGTTTGTGTACTAGGTCCCGTCAACAAACGCACAACTTACGCTTAAATGGACGTATTTGAAAACTGTTGGTAAGCTGGAGCCAATGCATTTGAGCCTTTGTTGCAGTGAAAAGACTCGAGTAATAATTATTAACCGAGCGACGCTATAGTGCACATCTGTCCCCCGTTACCAGCACCGCAAAAGGAATTTAAGTTGTTTGGGTCGGTTGACTTAAAGACGACCTTTAGGCCACATGTGGAAACGGATCAGCTGATCCATGCGGGGTGTGACCGCAAGATTGCGTCACCCTGGGTCTGGAAGATTCCGGAAGAATCACGTGAAAGGAAACGGGACACCTATAAAAGAAGATTGGCAGAGCCAAGAAGGGGGCTCTTTTTTTGACAGCTGCTTGGGAGTTGTTTCGTGGAGCTCGAGAGGAGTCCACTCGTCTCTCCGATTTCCGGAGCTTGATTGTTTAAGAGACCGCCAGCGTCTCTGCTTTGCTAAGAAGTCAACTTTCGACTTCGGTTTCATTCCCGTTATCTTAATATTTTTTTCTACTTCGTGCATAGAAGTAGGTCGCTGAGAGTTAAACCCTTACTCTCATTTTGGATCGTATTGCATCCGGAGTTGCCTCAACGAACTCCAGCGTGATACGCACTCTGAGCGTTTGAACCTTCGTGTGGAAGCCGACTGTACTGATCGTTAGCTCAGAGGTTATAGTGTCAGCGTTTCGAACCGGCACTAATTAGAGAACTGTTCCAGTGTCCGAGAATTACTGGATTAACTGTACCCACGCATTGTAATTGTGTTACGTTATCTCAGCACGATATTTCAGAAGATTTAGAATCTACTGAAACCTGTACATAGCTGTACATAAATTATTCACTCGAATAAAGTATTTAATCCAGAGTAAACAGTTGTCCAGCCTGTATCATTAACGGCTTTGCGTACTCCTACTTCAGAACGTCACAACGGTACGAGAGGTGAGCAGAGAATGGCGAGCATTGATTATCATTGTTTCCATTATCAAAATCGCATTTGACAACTGGACATTCAACTGAATTGAATTTGCTTTTTACAAGTAATTTCATGAGAAACTGAAGCAGGTAAGTACTAGTGAACATTAAAATAGGAAATCGAGAAGCAATGTACATGTAAGACAATAATTAAAAGGTTGACGATAATTTTTTTTCCTAACGCAGCTGGCAATACAGGCAATATATGCCTTTAGGCCAATACAAGGTTGCAAAGCTGTTCCTCATTTAGAACCACCCCGAAGGCACGTGTAACTTAAGATTTGCTACGGACTGGAGTAACATTACCCCACTGGGTCCTTGTAATTTAGAAGCCGGGACCTAGCAGAAGAGCGCTAGGCTTGGTCTGCACCCCTAGAGGTATCGTTTGAGAACATTGTGATCAAGAACATATTTTACATGCCCCAGTCACCTTTAGCGAACGCGGCGGATGTTAGGCCGGCTTCATCCCCGAACCCTTTCAGTTAAGGTTGACGATAAATTAAAAAAAATATTAATAAGTTGATTACTGTTACAAAATGACTGAAGATATATCGAACCGAAATAAACCGATATTTTTTTTTTCGGTTCAGTTCGGATTTTCGTTCCGATGAAAATAACGGTTTTTTTCCCTTCTTAGCCCACTCCTGTTTCTAATCATGGATCTTGTTGGTGCTCCACCACATTTGGCGAAATTGGCGTGCTTGCAGCTTGCGTGCGTGGCGTGCTTATGTTTGAAATCTGCGAGATCGTAACTCAACAAATGATACTCCTTTTGATTTTATTGAATATTTAATCTATTGAATTAACAAAGAAAACACAAAGGAAAGGTTAATCTTTAACACAAAGGTTAGTCCAAATGATGTAGGCGATCTCATCCAGCAACTCTGACTTACTGTATTTTGAGTGGAGGTTGAGAGGAGTTGTAAAATTGAAATTTTTTCAACTCATTTCCAGTTTTCGTTTCAGTTCAGGTTGGTTTAGTGCTACGGTCACTTTTTTGCAACACGAATAATAAAATACAATTTAAAGCCGATTCGAACTACGTCCATGCTTAGTGATTCGAACCCACAAACTACAGTCCGAAGGCTAGACCTAACTCGGCCATCGTTTCAGTTCGGGCAACTTTCATGTAATTTGTAACTCCCTCCTCGCTCAATAGATGGCAATACTGAGTTACGCTATCCAGTTTATTTTAATTTTCTCTGGCCGAGTGTAAATTTCATTACTTTCTGTTGTGTTTTCTCATTGTCAAGGTACAGAACGATTACTTTTAATCATTACGCGTTGTTTTTCACATATGCATTGTTATGTGAACGATATCCTCACCTTACAGCTTTTTTACTTTCGTTTTTTCGGATGTCGCTGTAAGCGTACTAAATTCTCGTTTGGCAACTGGTTTTTCTTGATTCAATAAATTATGTTATTGATCCTTATTCGTTCGGAGGTTGAAGTAGTGCATTTTATCACTGCTAGATACTCAGTGGCGTGCGGTAGTGTTCATGCAGGGTGTGCAGAGCGCAACAATAATAAAACCATAAAAATGTATATTAAACACTTCCTTAACGTTTATTATTCATTTGTATACAAAATCCATACTCTATCCGTTTTACTAATAAAATAACGAAAAGCTTATATTTCCACGAAAAACTTATATTTTCAGCAAACGTAGCACTACACGGCGCCCACCGCTGCGGTGCCTCATCAGGATGCTTATTGGTGCCGGCAAACCGAAAGTCTAGTTCACGTGCAGAGGATTTCACTGCACGCTGGCGCAATAGAACGAACTGTTTCTCTTCGGTCAGTGGATTAAATTATATTTATTAATTCTTTTTAACATTTGGAAAATCTTATTCTGCGAAAAACATCTTCACAATTTTTAAAAACAAAACCAGGGATATGGTGTTACAGATATAACTTATATTCTGTCTGTAAGACACAATGAATGGTAAAATTTGGACTGTTCTGTTAGAATTCGTTTCTTTTTTGTCAAACAAAACAAAATTGTTTTTCAGAGAATTATTTCTATAAATATAATACATCACTGAAATTAATTTACCACACTAAAACATTTCACTTTATATTGTTGAAATACTTCTTTTATATTTCCATGAAAACAAAATCTTACAATAAATAAATTTAAACATTAACCGTCTGCAAAATCGTATGGACAGTTAATCAGTTAAAAAGCCAAAAGCGCTTCAGCACGCAAGTCCCCGCTCTAATACAACGCTTAATAAACTGTACCTTCGGATGATTCTGAATGCCAAGTGCAGGAAAAATAGCTGCACTTGCCTCAGTGCTATAGTATGCTGTGCTTCTCCAGTAGCCCATACATATAAAGCGTGATTTTCTATTAATACGCAGTGTGTACACATAAAATTTATGTTTGTTTGCTTTTGAATACGCTAGCGCGTACTTGTGTGCAGCCTAGTACCGCACGCACTGCGAGAATACAAGCAAGCAAATCAACATAATATTTGAATATATTATAAATAATATTATTATATACCATATAAAGATAGGTAGACATAGGTGCAGAAATTTATTGTCTCTCATAATTTTGCTAGGGTGTGCAGTGCACAACCTGTACTTATGGACCGCACTCCACTGCTAGATACTCAGCGAAAACCAACTACCTTGTTTCAGTTCTTTCGAAGTGATAGAAACAGACCTAGTATCGGTATCAGAGGCATTCTAAGAAGTCATTAGACTTAAATGGTAAGGATAAGAATTTAAATCGAAAATAATAATCCAAACGGAAAGAAATGTGATAATAGTTTTGATATTTCCAGTGGTTTTTGAAAGAATTCATTCGGAAGGAACGTTGTGATTTATTGCAATATCATTTTATTCGGTGGAAGTTATTGGGTTTCTTTTTATGTATACTACAAAAGCTGAAGGAAAATATGGTGTTTTATTTTTTCCTTGTTTTCTCTGCGAAGCGTAAAAGAAGTTGAACAAAATTTATCAAATTTTAAGGAACAGGAGTCTGAACGTTGCTGATATATGAAAATTAAATTCCGACTGCCATTGTAAAAGTCAATAACGATTATTTTTATAGATAATTTTACTTGAGATAACTAAGAAACAAAACTAGTTTTGAAACGCACATTATATCTTAGATATGCTTATACGAGCCTATTATACAAATTTAAAATTTATTCTTATACCCTTAGCTTAACATATGTTAGCTAGGCTTGTTTCTAAAAATAGTAATCGAAAATGGAAGGAAATGCAAGATTGGAAATTATAGGTTTGTGAAATCTATTCCACCTTGATTCGAAGAAACGATGTCATTTATTATCTGTGGCTTCTAAGATATTTTCATTCATTGTTACTTATTGGATTTCTTATGTTTACCACAGAAACAGAGGCAGAAAATGGTGTTTATATTTTTTTCGTTTCCTCTGAGAAGTATAAACCTAGCTGATCAAACTGTGTAAAATTTTAAAGAAGAGGTTGAAAACGCTGCCAATGCTATAATTTTGTGAGTATTAAAGGAACTAAAATAACGAAAATAATACTGTGTATAATTTTGTATAATCAGCTGTACAAGGATCATACCAAAAGTAAAACACGACACTTTTCTCGATAATTAAAATAAAGATAACAAAACAAAACTTATTTTGAAATAGATAATATCTTGAATACTTTTTTACGTGATCACCATACAAATTTAAACTTTTGTCTTACAGCGTTGACTTAACATATGTTAGTCATGTTTGTTTTTATTAAGTAACAGAAAGAAATTCGGCACCAAAGGCTGATGATATGGCACAGAATCGAAATTGAAAATTATAGTCGAAAATATATTTTGTTTGTTTGAAAAGCATAAAACAAGCCTCAAATATTAAAATTGGAGATAATTTAAGTAATTATTAAGTAATTCTTATGGGAGAAAAGATATTTAAAATTCTAAAATTGAAAAGATAATTTAAATTTTAAATTTGGGGATTAAATTTAAGAGGTACAGAAACATTGAAATCTTTCACTTTTGTGAGTATTAAAGGGACTAAATTGATGAAAATAGTACTGAGTATTTTTTGTATAATCAGTTGTATAAGGATCATTCTAAAAGTAAAACGCTACGTTTCTCTCGATAATTAAAATAAAGATAATGAAACAAAACTTATTTTGAAACAGATAATATCTTGAATATTTTTTTATATTGTCATCAATGGAAAATTGCCTTAAAAACTTTGTCTTACAGCGTTGACTTAACATATGTTAGTCATGTTTGTTTTTATTAGGTCACAGAAACAAATCTGGAACCAAAGGCCACAGAATCGAAATTGAAAATTATAGTTGAAAATGGAAAGATACCCGGGATTGGAAATTGTTTTCTCAGTGATTTGGGAATACATTCTGCCTCGATTGACAGATTTATTATTCGTGACTTACAATGACATTTTATTCGGAAGTTATTAGGTTTCTTTTTATGTACATCACAAAAACTGAGGAAGAAAATTCTGAAAAGCATAAAATAAGCTTAAAAAATTGTGTAAAATTTGAGAGGTAAGGAAAAGCTGAAATGTTTCACTTTTGTGAGTATTAAAGGGACTAAATTGATTAATATAGTACTGTGTATTTTTTTGTATAATCAGTTTTATAAGGATCATTCTAAAAGTAAAACACTATGTTTCTCTCGATAATTAAAATAAATATTATAAAACAAAACTGATTTTGAAACAGATAATAACAGATAGTTTCTCTCGATAATTAAAATAAAGATAACAAAAAAATTATTTTGAAATAGATAATAACTTAAATATTTTTTTACTTGGTCACCATGCAAATATTGTCTTAAAAATCTTATGTCTTACAGCCTTGAATTAACATATGTTAGTCATGTTTCTTTCTACACTCATGTCCATAAATTAAGGATAATGAAGTTCAGTCAATGAAAGAGACAAAAGCAAAACAAATTTGACTTATTTGTAAAGTCTATTTATTAAACAAAAGGTAAAGAGCAAAAAAGATGCTATATGTTTGACATAATTAATAAAAATTGCGATTTTTACTCCCTGGAGCAAATTTTAAAAAAGAACCTATTTACAGAAAACAGTATAACATGGTTAGTATGATGGTTAATACGGAGTATGTCTCCCGGACGATGCAATACAAGCGTTACAATGCCTACGCATGCTGAGTATCAGATTATCAATCTGATCTTGGGGAAAATTACACCACTCATCAAGCAATGCCCTCCGAAGTTCCGATAGACAGTTGGTTAGGGCTGCAATTCGTCGGCCAAGCATGTCCCACACATGCTCTATTGGATTCAAGTCCGGTGAGTATGCTGGCCAATCCATACGGGTGATATCCTCCGATTGAAGGCATTCGTCTACAATGTTTGCACGGTAAGGTCGGGCGTTGTCATCCATATACAGAAATTCAGGACCCATGGTGCCCCGAAACAAACGTACATGTTGTTCCAGAATGACATCCCGATAGATGTGGCCTGTCATCGTTACACTCTGAACATGCAGGTCAGTTCTGGAACCAAGAATATTTTAGACGAGCCATCCTTCACACCGTAACGGTGTCGTTCAATGGTGTTCTCTTGGTGGTAACGGTACCTGGAGCTCTCCATATGAATGTCCGGCGAGAATCAGAATGTAAACTGAACCTGGACTCGTCATAAAACATCACACAAGACCACTGTTGCGGTTTCCACAATGCATGCTCTTAGCCCAATAATCGCAGGCGACAGTGAGTTGCGGTAAAACACATCTGACAGGCCTACGAGCATATGATCATCGGTCAACTTTTTTAATCATTACAAAATATTTTTGTGTAAGTTGATATTTACCCCATGGCGAAGAGCAAAAAAAAAAAAAAAACGAAATCGTCTCTTTTTAGCATCTTTCATATTATAGCTCCCCATGATAATTTTGAAAAGAAACAACTAAAAATTTTATTTAAATTTCATTTATTCAATTTATCAATGTAATACCTAGTAATTTATACGGTATTATAACAAATTATAATAATAATAATAATAAACAAAAACAAACAATAATTAGAATTGAAAAAATTAAAAAAAAGAATAATTGAGAATTTTTTACCATGTTTTGGAGAAATGGCGTTGTTTCATGTTCGATACAATTGCTTCAAAATTAGACTTTTTGATGTAAAAGCGATTTGAATGCAGTCTTTGGTGTTAATCGATTTCTTCTTCGTTTTCATGTTCATTTCGAGTGGAAAAGCCTTGTTCGCACAAATATGTTGTTCCAAATGGCAGCAATTTTTTAACCGCCTCTTCATGTGCACTTTTGAAAGCCTTTGCAGCTTTTGAAATCCAAAAAGACGTCAAATTTGATTTACTCTCAACCTGAATACGTGCTTCAGTATTAGACCGAAGTTCAAGAATTGCTTCTGCCAAACCTGAAGGTTCTTCTGGTATCATAGCAATATCACAATTAAAAGGATCTACAATCCAACTGATACTACGTATATCAAGATCTGGAATGTAATCTGAAAACCGTTTTCTGAGTTTGATAAGATGACTTACAATTGTATCCTTGATGTCAGCAAAGCTATCTTGTTCTGTTCTACTTTCTGTCTCCAATATTACAACTTTAATCCAAACACTGACACTATTTCTCTCGCTGAAATGATATTGATATTCTTTCCTTGCAAGTCTTTGTTTAATATATTTACACTCTTAAAAATGTCCGCTAAATATGCGAGATATGCAACCCAGGAAGAGTTTTTAAACTTATCTGCGAGAATATTTTTTTGATCAACCATAACAATTTCGACTTTAGTTTTGAGTCCGTACTCGATTTAGTACATTTCCGCGAGAGAGCCACCTTACTTCTGTATAATAAGGTCCGTATATTCAGCTTCACCGTCCTAACATAATTCACGAAATAGCCGCGTGTTTAGTGCATGTCCCTTGATAAAGTTTATAATCTTGATGACATCATGCATGACAGCTTCCAGTGTAGGTTCTAAATATTTCACCATAAGGGCCTGGCGATTGATCATACAGTGAATAACTTCAATATTTAGGTTATTTTTTTACGAAAGCCGAAAAATCGTTAATATGACCCAGCATAGCTGAAGATCCATCCAAAGATACAGAAATACAGTTTTCCCATTTTAAACTTTGTACTATGAAGTATTCATTTACTTTATTGTAGATATCAATTCCACGAGATCTCAACTCGAGAGGAGAACAAAACAGCAATTCCTCTTCAAAATTATCTGCACCTTTGTAGCGAACATATACCATTAACTGTGAATTGCTACTACAATCAGTTGTCCCATCAAGCTGAATAGCAAAATATTTAGCCTGTTTTAATGCGAAAATAATCTGTTCCTTCACATTTTCTGCTAATATAGAAATTCGTTCTTTCACAATTTTGCAGACAAGGGCACTGAATTCAGTTTCTTCGCTTCTTTTTGACCACACATAATCTCTGCCATTTTTACAGCAGCTGGTTTAACCAAATCTTCACCAATAGTGTATGGTTTCTTATTTCGAGCAATCAACCAAGCTACTTCAAAGCTAGCCCTTGATGCTGAACACTGATCGAATGTACCAAACAAGTAGCTTTTCAATCTTTGTCTTTTAACAGATATTTCTAAATTTGCAAAGTACTCTCGTGGTTTGGAAGACAGGTGTGAATGCAAATTATCTAAATGTTTCTTCAATTGACTTTTTTTGAAAGATTCTGAAGTCAGTACCTTCATACATACAACACACTGTGGTTTCATTGTACCATTGTCTTATATTTGTGTAAAACCGTAATTAAGGAATTCTTCCTGGTATGCTCTCTTTTTTTTTTTTTTTTTTTTCTGCCATCTGAAGGGATACAAAATAATATTTGTAAAATATTTAAATTAAATTTCTAAATTGCGGCTTACCTTTATCCATATATCAATGATTAATGATAAAATCAGCAACTAACTAATAAAAACTCGCTCTCTGACTTGTCACTTTATTTGTACTCAATTTAAAGTAAAATAAAATGTGCTTTATTGCACAAAGAGAACACTTTAGTGGTGGGTAGTTAGATGGCGAGAACACTTTAGTGATAGGTAGTGAGATGGCGAGAACACTTTAGTGTGGTGGGTAGTGAGATGGCGTGGCCTGCATATGTCGCTAAATTGTTTAAGTTGAAAAATATACTAACAAGTTTATAAAATAGTAAATTAAAAATATATATTTTTACTCAAAAAAGTTTCATTTTTAAAAATATCATTTTTACCCATTTTAATTTACCCCGGTTACTGATATAGATTAATCTTCCTAAGCGTTGTAAGGTCTTGAAAATTTTTAGCTGAAGAGAGCTGACGAGACATCTTATGCTGTGCTCCGTCTGTTTCTTTTCAGTAACTTCGAAAAGGTCATCATTCGGCGTAGTAACTTCCTGTTTTAACATATATACATTACCATCATGTTTGCATCGTTGAAAGCCTGGAGTTGACACTCTCGTTAAGTTTCGGATACTTCTAGCTTACGTCCACATTCAGTGGTAATTTTCTACCATAAAAAATCATAAATGATTCCTTTGTGCCAAATATGCGGTTATTGCACTGAAAGGCTTTTAAAGCGCTTGTGAACAATTTTACTTCTTTGCTAATTCCTTATATATCCCTTTCATACACTCTCGTCATTGTGACGTACTATCCGCCCCATGGGTGGCTTCCTGCAATTTTCATATTCTTCTTCAAGATGTGTGTGATGATTCTACAGGTGAAATTTTTTTTTTAGAGCTCAATTACTGTGTGATTCTGAATTATTTATTTATATTGAGTGTATTATACAGAAACAAATCAGAAAGCAAAGGCTGATGATAAGGCACAGAATCGAAATTGAAAATTATAGTCAAAAATGGAAAGATACTCGAAGTAAAAATACCTGAAACATAAAACAAGTTGCACACATTGTGTAAAATTTGAGAGATTTTAAATTTAAGAGGTAAGGACACATAGAAATGTTTCACTTTTGTGAGTATTAAAGGGATTAATTTAATAAAAATAGTACTGGATATTTTTTAGTATAATAAGTTGTATAAGGATCATTCTAAAAGTAAAACACTACGTTTCTCTCGATAATTAAAATAAAGATAATGAAACAAAACTTATTTTGAAATAGATAATATTTTGAATATTTTTTTTATATTATCACAATGGAATATTGCCTTAAAAACTTTGTCTTACAGCTTTGGTTTAACATATGTTAGTAATGTTTTATTTCTATTAAGTAACAGAAACAAATCCGGTATCAAAGGTTGATGATAACTCACAGAATCGAAATTGAAAATTATAGTCGAAAATGGAAAGATACCCGAGATTGGAAATTGTTTTCTTAGTGATTTGGGAAGGCATTCTGCCTCGATCAACAAAACGATGTGATTTATTACCTGTGACTTACATTGACATATTAGTCTGTGGAAGTTATTAGGCTTTTTATGTACACCACAAAAACTGAGGAAGGAAATGACGCTCTATAGTTTTTCGTTTGTTCTGAAAAGTATAAAACAAGCTGAACGAATTGTGTAAAATTTGAGAGATTTTAAATTTAAGAGGTACGAAACATAGAAATAATTCTCTTTTGTGAGTATATAAGGGACTAAATTCATGAAAATAGTACTGTTGTAACACTATAAATCCAACACAGGAACAAAATGTCTACATTTAACAAATTACATTTAATTATTAATATATTTACACATATTTACAAGTTTACTTAACAATTAACATTATTGAGAATGCAGAGAGCAGGAGGCCCTCGCACACACCAGCACACCACATAACGGAAAACTAACAGTCTGTCCTTTTTCCACTGAAACAAAAGGTGCGCGCGCAGATGGCCGTTGCGCGCTGCCACAATCTTCCCCTCAACCATCGACTAATGTCCTCATGTCGATGGGTGCAGTCTAGGAGATCTTCTGACTGGGGTAGAGTCTGGCTGTTGCTCACTTTCTGCAACTGGACGACCTCTTCTTTTCAGGGGCAACATTGGGTTGCTCTGCCCTTGCCCTCTATAAGGTTGGAGGCATGATGAATGGTATTTACCTATGGGAGTAAAAGGATTATTTTGGGCAGCAATCAAATAAGATGTAGGAGATTGTACTTTATAAATAACATATGGGCCATCGCGTCGTGGCATAAATTTAGCTGTTCTTTCGGATTTGGTTTGACTTTTGGGGTGGAGAGTTACCCACACTTTATCACCTGTTTTGAATTGAGGCGTTTTTCTGATATGTTTATCAGCATAAAATTTATTTTTATCCTGTTTCAGTTCTATATCAGACTTCAACTGATTCATATAATTTGCCAAACGTTTCAAATAAGGCGTTATCTCAGGCACGAAGTTGTCATTTGAGATAATAGCTCGAAGGTCGCGAGTAACATCGTCTGTTGTTCGAAGCTCTCTTCCGAACATAAGAAATGCTGCTGTTTCACCTGTTGTGTCGCATCTTGCTGTGTTCAGGGCAAAACGTATGGTTGGGAGTTTCTCACTCCAAATAGTGTGGTTACCTTTGACAAGGATTGCCAATCTTGGTTTTAAGTCTCGGTTCTTCCTCTCCACCGGGTTTGCCTGTGGGTGATATACCGGGGTTAACACCTGATCTATATTAAGAAGATAACAAACTTGCTGCATCACTGAACTAACAAACTGACTTCCATTGTCACTTATTATTCTTCTTGGGAATCCATAACGTAAATAAACTTCTTCTATCAGGGTGATAGCACATTCCCTAGCTGTAGCATGTTCTAATGCGAAAAGTTCAGTCCATCTAGTAGCGCAGTCTTCTACTATAAATATCCATTTTTTACCATCAGGACTCTTGGGTAATGGTCCAAATAAGTCAATTGAAATTGATTCAAAACGTTGGTTATATACAGGTGTTTGTAGCAAACCTGAAGGTTTCTGATTACTAGCTTTAAATCGGCAACAATCTTCACAATTCTTTATGTACTCTGTAATGTATCTACGCATGCCAGTCCAGTAGTACCGCTTCGCTATCTTACTAAGTGTTCCTTCTACACCATAATGTCCCGCCATTGGGGCATCATGATATTCTTTCAGTATTCTTTCACATTCATGCTTTGGCACTACTAACTGGGCTTCTTCTGTCTCTGCTTCTGGTGAATATCGGTATAAGACTCCTTGATTCAACAAATATCCCCGATTTAGCCAATTTGTAAAATTTTCATCTTTAGCAGGACTCTCAAATGATTCAATGATCTTTTTAAGGTCTGCGTCCTTAAGTTGTTCTTCTCGTAATTCTCTGGGACTTCGTGTTGGCATATCAATGGCAATTTTGCAGAATTGGCAATATTCTTCAGCGTGTTGGCAGAAAGGTCTTGACAAGAGATCTGCCACAACGTTGGCTCTTCCAGGTATGTATTCCATCTTTGGGGCAAACGACTGGACTTGCAAAGCCCAACGAGCAAGTCTTCCAGTTGGAGATTTTAAACTCATTAGCCAACGAAGAGGTTGATGATCTGATGTCACTGTTATATCTTGTCCCTCGATGTATCCCCGAAATTTATTTAGGCCCCAAACCACTGCCAACGCTTCTCGTTCTGTGGTTGTATAGTTCCGTTCTGCATCGTTTAATAGTCTGCTCGCATATTCAATAGGGTGCTCCTCAGCTCCCTCACCTTGCAACAGCACTGCTCCAAGCGCGTAGTTGCTAGCATCGGTTCGCAAGATGTATGGCTTATTTGGGTCATTTTGTCGTAGAACAGGAGGACTAATCAGATGATGTTTTAGGGTTTTAAATGCGTTTTCCTCTTCTTTTCCCCATTTCCAAGGGCTATTTTTCTTCGTGAGATTACTTAAGGGCCTTGCTATGTCAGAAAAGTTCGGTACAAATCTTCTATACCACGAGCAAGTTTGCAAAAAGGATTGGACTTGCTTTTAAATTACTGGGAGGTGGTAAATTTTGAATGGCGGCAACCTTATCTGGGTCAACTTCAAGACCAGAATTGGTAATGTAGTGTCCCAAGTATTTCACTCGGTTACAGGCGAAATTACACTTCTCTCTGTTAGCATGTAATTTAAACTCACGCAATTTTGATAATACTTTTCCTAAATCATCAATATGCTTCTCGAAAGTTTCAGATAAAATTATTATGTCATCTAAGTACGACAGAACCAAAACATCATTCAGGGAGTTTCTGAAGTTATCGATTAGTCTTTGAAATGTCGCCGGAGCATTTTTAAGCCCAAAAGGCATGCGGCAATATCTGTAAGTACCAAAAGGGCACACGAAAGCTGTTTTATCTCGATCAGTGGGATTTACCTCGATTTGGTGATATCCGGATCTTAAATCTATCGTTGACATGTAAGGAGTATGTTTAGCTTCATGGAGCAAATCATCCATTCTAGGCAGAGGGTATTTATCAGTTTTTATAGTGGAATTCAACTTTCTGTAGTCCACACAAAGGCGAAATTGACCATTAGGTTTTGGAACTAGCACCACTGGTGAGGCATACGGTGACTCACATTCTTCAATTGTGCCATTGGCCAAAAGATTCTCTAACTCTTTCTTAAGAATGTCCTTCTTTAATGGAGACATGCGATATGGTGGCATAGCTACAGGGAGATTATTACCAGTGTCTATATAATGTTTAATTCTAGGTGTAGGCTCTTCCCCTGGCTGAAAGATATCCGTAAACATTTCTAACAGTTTACATAATTGTAACCTTTCCTCGGCAGATAAGTGACTGCCTTCAGTTTCTTTCAAAACGCAAATGTTCAGCTCAGGAGACACAATAATTTTATCGGATGATATAGTGCTAATGTTTTGCGAATTACCTGAGGATTCGAAAGAGTTTTTATGTGGCACACAAGCTGGTATAAATGTATCTTTCTCAAAATTGAATTTTTTCCTAGGATTACTGTTGAAATACCATTTCCTGTTCTGAGTATCCAAGCTAACACCAGCTTTGGATAAAAAATCAGTACCAAGGAGAGTTCGATTGTCCTTAGCTGTAGGTAACACAAATAGTGTAGTAGGAATTCTTTTCCCTAACAATTCAATGTCTATTTCGGTATTATAAACTTCAGAGAATTTCGGCACTCCGTCCGCGAGTGTTATATTTAAATTCACTTTACGAAAAATTACCCCTTGTTCTCGGAGGAGGTTATACAGGGTTTCTCCAGCAACAGTGTGGCTGGCTCCAGTGTCAGCACATGCTAAACCCCACATACCATTTATTTTAATCTTCATTAACATTGCCTTGGGTTCTTGTATCGCACACGTTTGAAATTTCAAGCAACTAACCTGGGCGGAATCAACTTTAATGTTTGGGGAACACGTAGGGCATTTTGCCTTTATGAAACCAGGTTTCCCACAGCCATAGCAGCTAATAGGTCTTTCGTTAATTTTATTAACAGTTCTATTCGTTGAGTATTTATAATTAACACTATTCTTAAAATTTCTTAAATTGTTACTCGGCTTAGAATTTTCCATTCTATGTTGTTCATGGTTCGTGTTTCTACCTTTTAAGTTTCTACTTTCTTCATAAGCATCTAGCTTATCAACTAAAGCAACTGGATCGCTCAATTCACTCCAGTGATCTAAAAAATGATCTTTGTAATCCGGAGGACACTTCTTTTTGATTTGATCAGAAATTATTAGATCTTTTAACTGATCAAATGTAGTGATATTAAGCTCACTGATCCAACCTTTCCAAATTTTCTCAAATCATAGAAATAATCTCTCCACGTGGAGTCTGGATTTTTTCTGTGTTGGACGAAAAATTGTCGGAATTTCTCTGCACTCATCTTGAATCGACGTAATAAAATTTTTTTTATTTCCCCATATTCCGGTGGTTTATCCGGAGAATCCGATTCTATAGCAATTAATTTTGAAATTTCAATAGGTAAAAGCCCGATCAGATATACCACCCATTTTGATTCTGGTATTTTCAAAAATGACAGTTGTCTCTCGAAAAGGTTTAAAAACGTACTAATGTCATCTACCTTCGGGTCAAACTGAGGGATTAACGCTTTAATTTCAAATTTAGATACATCCGTATCACTATCGGTAAGAACGGTTCCTGTTTTCGAAGCATGATTTAAATTTTGTAACTTTAGTTTCTCTAATTCAAATTCCATTTGCCGTCTTTCGGTTTCTGCTTCCTTTTCTTTTACTTCGGATTCTTTTCTGGTGCTAATGATTGTATCCAACAATGTTTTTGTGAATTCTTCGTCATATGAAGTACATCCGGTTATAACATCTTTAATTTTTATTACTGTGGCGTCGGGTTCCAACTCGATGCCTAATTCTGCGGCCAAAACCAAAAGGTCGCATTTTTTACCTCTAGCAAGATATGCCATTTTTATTCTTTTCAGGCCAAACTTAAAATTAATGGTAAAACTCAATTACTGCGAGAATGGCTCATTAGAATGACATAATATGCATACATCTGATTAATCAACTAAACTATATTATTCCGATTTGAAACCGGAAGTATCAATAAATTTGAAGGAATAAAATAATACTTCTTAATTATACAAATATTTCAGATACATAATATTTCTATTAAAAAGAATCATCGATGGAAAATTAAATAATAAGCAACACAAAAAAAGAACATTAACTTGAGCAATATCTTTTGTTATTAATACAAAAATCCAAATTAAATTGAACTTGCACCAATATTCAACACTGAAATATTAACTATCTTCATGAATTATTAATCAAAACAATTGAAATTAACAATATCCATAAGTCCTAATAATAAAAATGTTAAGAAAAATAAAATTCAAAACTTGGACCGAAACACAAACTATTCAAATTTCAATCTTCAGGCACTAAAGGAACTGGCATGCGGTATTTAAATTTGATCTGGATGATCATAATAAAACAAAACGAATTCAGGGTGAATTCAAATCAGAATCTCTTCTTCATTTGTCAGGATGACAAAATTAATAAAGTTCCTTGAGTGCTTGTCAAAAAGAAAAGAAATCACTTATCTGTAGTCATGTCTTCGGCTTCGTGTTTCGAGCCACGGGTTGGGCGCCAATCTGTAACACTATAAATCCAACACAGGAACAAAATGTCTACATTTAACAAATTACATTTAATTATTAATATATTTACACGTATTTACAGGTTTACTTAATATTTAACATTACTAAAAATGCAGAGAGCAGGAGGCCCTCGCACACACCAGCACAACACCTAACGGAAAACTAACAGTCTGTCCTTTTTCCACTGAAACAAAAGGTGCGCGCGCAGATGGCCGCTGCGCGCTGCCACACTGTGTATTTTTTTGTATAATCAGTTGTATAAGGATCATTCTAAAAGTAAAACACTATGTTTCTCTCGATAATTAAAATAAATATAATATACAAAACTGATTTTGAAACAGATAATAACAGATAGTTTCTCTCAATAATTAAAATAAAGATAACAAAATAAAACTTATTTTGCTACAGATAATATCTTAAATATTTTTTACGGGGTCACCATAGAAATTTTGTCTTAAAAATCTTTCGTCTTACAGCCTTGGTTTAACATATGTTAGTCATGTTTGTTTCTATTAAGTAACAGAAACAAATCCGGAACCAAAGTCTGATGATAAGCCACAGAATCGAAATTGAAAATTATAGTCGAAAATGGAAAGATACCCGAGATTGGAAATTGTTTTCTTAGTGATTTGGGAAGGCATTCTGCCTCGATCGGCAAAAACGATGTGATTTATTACTTGTGACTTACAATGACATTTTATTCGGTGGAAGTTATTAGTTGTCTAACAAACAAAATTGTTTTTCAGAGAATTATTTCTATAAATATAATACATCACCGAAATTACTTTACCACACTAAAACATTTCCTTTTATATTGATGAAATACTTCTTTTATATTTCCATGAAAACAAAATCTTACAATATATAAATTTAAACATTAACCGTCTGCAAAATCGTATGGCCAGTTAATCAGTTAAAAAACCAAAAGCGCTTCAGCACATAAGTCCCCGCTCTAATACAACGCTTAATAAACCGTACCTTCGGATGATTCTGAATGCCAAGTGCAGGAAAAATAGCTGCACTTGCCTCAGTGCTATAGTATGCTGTGCTTCTCCAGTAGCCCATACATATAAAGCGTGATTTTCTATTAGTGCGCAGTGTGTACACATAAAATTTTTTTATGTTTGTTTGCTTTTGAACGCGCTACGTGGTGCAGCACCTAGTACCGCACGCACTGCGAGAATACAAGCAAGCAAATCAACATAATATTTGAATATATTATAAATAATATTTATTATATACCATATAAAGATAGGTAGACATAGGTGCAGAAATTTATTGTCTCTCATAATTTTGCTAGGGTGTGCAGTGCACAACCTGCACATATGGACCGCACGCCACTGCTAGATAATCAGCGAAAACCAACTACCTTGTTTCAGTTCGGGTTCGAAGCCCTGATAGAAACAGACCTAGTATCGGTATCAGAGGCATTCTAAGAAGTCATTAGACTTAAATGGTAAGGATAAGAATTTAAATCGAAAATAATAATCCAAATGGAAAGAAATGTGATAATAGTTTTCATATTTCTAGTGGTTTTTGAAAGAACTCTACCGCTATCGGAAGGAACGTTGTGATTTATTGCAATATCATTTTATTCGGTGGAAGTTATTGGGTTTCTTTTTATGTATACTACAAAAGTTGAAGGAAAATATGGTGTTTTATTTTTTTCTTGTTTTCTCTGCGAAGCATAAAAGAAGTTGAACAAAATTTATCAAATTTTAATTAACAGGAGTCTGAACGTTGCTGATATAAGAAAATTAAATTCCGACGGCCATTCTAAAAGTAAAGAATGATTGTTTTTATTAGATAATTTTACTTGAGATAACTAAGAAACAAAACTAATTTTAAGATGCACATTATATCTTAGATATCCTTATACTAGTCTACTATGAATTTTAAAATTTATTCTTATACCCTTAGCTTAACATATGTTAGCCAGGCTCGTTTCTAAAAATAGTAATCGAAAATGGAAGGAAATGCAAGATTGGAAATTATAGGTTTGTGAAAGCTATTCCACCTTGATTCGAAGAAACGATGTGATTTATTATCTGTGACTTCGAATATATTTTCATTCATTGTTACTTATTAGATTTCTATTGTTTACCACAAAAACAGAGGCAGAAAATGATGTCTATATTTTTTCGTTTCCTCTGAGAAGTATAAACCTAGCTGATCAAACTGTATAAAATTTTAAAGAAGAGGTTGAAAACGCTGCCAATGCTATAATTTTGTGAGTATTAAAGGAATTAAATTAACGAAAATAATACTGTGTATTTTTTTTGTATAATCAGCTGTACAAGGATCATTCTAAAAGTAAAACACAATGCTTCTCTAGATAATTAAAATAAAGATAATAAAACAAAACTTATTTTGAAACAGATATAATAGATAATTTCTTCTTTCTTTCGCTATCTTTATTTTAATCTCTAATTAAAATAAAGATGACAAAACAAAACTTATTTTAAAACACGTATCTTAAATATTTTTTATGTGATCACCATACAAATTTAAACTTTTGTCTTACAGCGTTGACTTAACATATGTTAGTCATGTTTGTTTTTATTAAGTAACAGAAACAAATCTGGAACCAAAGGCTGATGATAAGGCACAGAATCGAAATTGAAAATTATAGTCGAAAATGGAAAGATACCCGAGATTGGAAATTGTTTTCTTAGTGATTTGGGAAGGCATTCTGCCTCGATCGACGGAAACGATGTGATTTATTACTTGTGACTTACAATGACATTTTATTCGGTGGAAGTTATTAGGTTTCTTTTTATGTACACCACACAAACTGAGGGAGAAAATGATGTTTTATGTTTTTTTGTTTGTTCTGAAAAGCATAAAACAAGCTGAACGAATTGTGTAAAATTTGAGAGATTTTAAATTTAAGAGGTACGGAAACATAGAAATGTTTCACTTTTGTGTGTATTAAAGGGACTAAATTGATGAAAATAGTACTGTGTATTTTTTTGTATAATCAGTTGTACAAGGATCATTCTAAAAGTAAAATACACTGTTTCTCTTGATAGTTGAAATAAAGATAACAAAACAAAACTTATATTGAAACACACATCTTAAATAATTGTTTAAGTCATCACTATACAATTTAAACTTTTGTCTTACAGCCTTGGCTTAACCTATGTTAGTCATGTTTGTTTCTATTAAGTAACGGAAACAAATCTGTAACCAAAGGCTGATGATAAGGCACAGAATCGAAATTGAAAATTATAGTCGAAAATGAAAAGATACCCGAGATTGGAAACTGTTTTCTTAGTGATTTGGGAAGGCATTCTGCCTCGATCGACAAAACGATGTGATTTATTACCTGTGATTTACAATGACATTTTATTCACTGGAAGTTATTAAGTTTCTTTTTATGTACACCACCAAAACTGAGGGAGAAAATGATGTTTTATGTTTCTTCCTGTTTTTCTGAAAAGCATAAAATAAGCTTAACAAATTGTGTAAAATTTGAGAGATTTTAAATTTTAGAGGTCAGTCAGGAAACACTGAAATGTTCCACTTTTGTGAGTATTAAAGGAACTAAATTGATGAAAATAGTACTGTGTATTTTTTTGTATAATCAGTTGTATAAGGATCATTCTAAAAGTAAAACACGATGCTTCTCTTGATAATTAAAATAAAGATAATAAAACAATACTTATTTTGATACAGATAATAACAGATAATTTCTCTCGGTAATTAGAATAAAGATTTGCAAAACAGAACTTATTTTGAAATAGATATCTTAAATATATTTTTTACGTGGTCACCATGCAAATATTGTCTTAAAAACTTTATGTCTTACAGCCTTGGCTTAACATATCTTAGTCATGTTTTATTTCTATTAAATAACAGAAACAAATCTGGAACCAAAGGCTGATGAGAAGCCACAGAAACGAAATTGAAAATTATAGTCGAAAATGGAAAGATACCCGAGATTGGAAATTGTTTTCTTACTGAATTGGGAAGGCATTCTTCCTCGATCGACAAAAGAGATGTGATTTATTACTTGTGACTTACAACGACATTTTATTCGGTGGAAGTTAGTTTTCTTTTTATGTACACTACAAGAACTGGGGGAGAAAATGTTTTATATTTTTTCGTTTGTTTCGAAAAGCACAAAACGAGCTGAACAAATTGTGTAAAATTTAAAAGGTAAGGAAACACTGGAATTTTCCACTTTTGTTAGCATTAAAGTAACTAAACTGATGAAAATAGTACTGTGTACTTTTTGTGTAATCAGTTGCACGATGGTCATTCAAAAAGTAAAGAATGATTGTTTCTCTATTAATTTTATTTAAGGTATTGAAACAAATCTAAAACTGAAACACACCTGTAATGTCCTAGATTTTTCTACGTAACCAGCATATAAACTTAACTTTTGTCTTATACCTATGGCTTAGCATATGTTAGTCAGATTTGCTTCTATTAAGTAATAGAAATAAACCTGGTTTGAGAGAAATTCTCGGAATATTACTATTGCTCAATAAGCTTCGATTAGAGGGTACCGAATTGAAATAAAAAAGTAATAATTAAAAATGAAAATAATTTTCCTAGGGCCAGTCTCACCAAAGTCGTTTAACAGCTAACCGCGATTAACCCATGGCACTAAATAATTGTTTGACTCAATTCTCCATTTAAACAGAGATTAATCGCGATTAGTTGTTAAACGACTTTGGTGAAACCGGCCCATAGTGGTTTGTGAAGGAAATTCTACGTGGAACATAAAAAAACGATGTGATTTATTATTTGTGACTTTTGATATTTTTTCATTCTGTGGAAGTTATTGGGATTCTTCTTCTATATACCAGAAAAATTGATGGAGAAAATAGTGTTTAATATTATTTTAGTACTCGGCAGTGCTGGGCAATTATGGGGTTTCATTTTTTAAAATTAAAACTTATTATTTTTATTATAGGTATATGGTGCAAAATTTTACAAAGGTCTAATAAGACTGTACATTTTTTTTACATGCAAAAGAAAATTTCTTAACACAAATCTTCATTGTTGTAGCGATTTCAAATAAAGTGCGAAGATTCGAGTTCGATAGATTTAAACACACACACAAAAATGTTTATTTACATTATTTACAAGAAAGTTCAAATCGAAGATAATACAGTTTCTTCAATTTTCTAAGACTAGAGAAGAAGAAACATTCATAATTAATCAACGGTTAGGCTAAAACTAATCCAAAAGGAACAATGGCTGCTACCATATTACTGTCGACATATGTCATTGGTGACTTCTACGACATAATGACGTCAGAAATCACCAGAGATGGGAATTTGGTACCATAAATTTCCCTCTCTGACATCATTATGACGCAGACGTCACCAGTGTCATATGTCGACTGTAATATGTTAGCACCCTTAATTGTTCTAGCTTGAAAAGGCATCAAAAGTCACATATGTCACTGATTTCTACTTCATAAAAACGTCAGAAATCGCCAGAGATGGGAATTCGGTACCATAAATTTCCCTCTCTGACATCATTATGAAGAAGAAGTCAGCAGTGACATATGTCGACAGTAATATGGTAGCACCCTTAATTGTTCCACCTATAAAAGGAATCAAAACTTAAACACATCTATTCGAGAAGTCCAGTGGGATGTGAAGTTTGAATACGCAAATTAGTCTAGAGCACTCTATGGCCTTTACTCTGGAAGTTCCGGTTCGGTTCGAATTCGTTGTGACGTCACTTTGACGTCTGCTTGAGGACATTTTGCTTGCAAACGATCAAGATGACTTCAAAATGACATCACAACGAATGTTCGAACCGACTCACAACGTCCAGAGTAAGCCCCTATATGATCCAAAATAATTTCCCCGAATGTGTAGTAAACCTTGCCATACATTCTCATATTTCGGATCGAACCTCACACCCGTGTCTTGGAAGCTCCAACGCCAGTGAGCTTCGTAAGCTGTGATAAATATTTAATATTTGTTTGTCAGCTACGTAGAAAACAAGTTAAGATGTACACACCCTATATATATATATATTATATTTATATATATATATTTTTATATTTTATTTATATACTCAGAGCCAAAAATGTCCCGTCTCTCGTGCACCCACTATAACACCACGTTCAAATTCACTTAAATCTAGATAAACTGAAATTTTTTGCAGCAGTAACCTATCTAACAACTGTGCCAGAAACTAAGAGTGCTACCATATTGCGGTGGATATACATCACTTCGCGTCATAATGACAAAAAACCACCAGATATAGGAATTTGGTACCTTAAATTCCAATTTCTTTCTCGTCATAATGACGACTTCTGACATCATTATGACGTGTATGTCACCTGCGACATACCTCGACTTTAATATGTCCTCACGATGAGTAGCAACAAAACTCTTAGGTAAAGTCATCTAGTTCTTTTTTTCTAGTAATGGTAATGCTAACTCTAAGAGATTGATTGGCTTGACATTTTAAATCATTTTCATTTCGTACACACAACAGCATAATGCCGCTTAGGTTTGGTTTGGTTTGGTTTGGTTTGGAGCGCTACGGTCTATTGTTTTGCACACGAGGGCTAATGAGACCGGGACCTACAGCTTAAAGCCGATTCCGAACGGCTACGAACATCCATGCCATAGTGGGATTCGAACCCACGAACTCTGGTTCCGACGATCAGCGCCCTAACCAATCGGCCAGCGTTCGGCACAAATGCCGCTTTTAAAGACATTTAGACAGATTTTGTGTATGCATACTCATGTGTACTTCAATATGTTTATTTACTCTTGTTGTCTTATATAGGCGAAAGCAGTGCCTTATTCTGATTGGATACTTATCTCTTTATTTGCACCCAGACGTTTTGTTTTTAAGCTTAAATTTATCAAGAATAAACAAATGTTCTTTAATTTAAAATGACATAGAAGATTATTATTACAATGATAAAAAAAAATAACTGTTTATCGGCTATATGATATAAAATATTTTTCTTGAATAACTCGTTATTTCTTAAAAATATTAATAAAAAATTTACTAAATTAAAATTTTTTCTAGATTTTTTACTCGGGTCTTATCTGGTTACTCCATGCTCTGAACAAGTAGAGCGTTATCGTTCTGTAAATACTAAACAAATCACTTACTGGCATGATATTAAAAATGATTTTTCTTGAATAATTTCATTATTTCCCCTTAATAAATAAAAAATTTACTAAATTAAAAATTTTCTAGATTTTTTACTCGGGTCTTATCTGGTTACTCCATGCTATGAACAAGTAGAGCGTTATCGTTCTGTACCAATACTAAACAAAATCACTTACTGGCATGATATTAAAAATGATTTTTCTTGAATAATTTCATTATTTCCCCTTAAAAATATTTAATAAAAAATTATTAAATTAAAATTATTTCTTAGATTTTTTACTCGGTCTTATCTGGTTACTCCATGCTGGCTGAACAAGTAGAGCGTTATCGTTCTGTACCAATACTAAACGAAATCACTTACTGGCATGATATTAAAAATGATTTTTCTTGAATAATTTCATTATTTCCCTTAAAAAATATTTAATAAAAATTATTAAATTAAAAATTATTTCTAGATTTTTTACTCGTCTTATCTGGTTACTCCATGCTGGCTGAACAAGTAGAGCGTTATCGTTCTGTACCAATACTAAACGAAATCACTTACTGGCATGATATTAAAAATGATTTTTCTTGAATAATTTCATTATTTCCCCTTAAAAATATTTAATAAAAAATTATTAAATTAAAAATTATTTCTAGATTTTTTACTCGGGTCTTATCTGGTTACTCCATGCTGGCTGAACAAGTAGAGCGTTACCGTTCTGTACCAATACTAAACGAAATCACTTACTGGCATGATATTAAAAATGATTTTTCTTGAATAATTTCATTATTTCCCCTTAAAAATATTTAATAAAAAAATTATTAAATTAAAAATTATTTCTAGATTTTTTACTCGGGTCTTATCTGGTTACTCCATGCTGGCTGAACAAGTAGAGCGTTACCGTTCTGTACCAATACTAAACGAAATCACTTACTGGCATGATATTAAAAATGATTTTTCTTGAATAATTTCATTATTTCCCCTTAAAAATATTTAATAAAAAATTATTAAATTAAAAATTATTTCTAGATTTTTTTACTCGGGTCTTATCTGGTTACTCCATGCTGGCTGAACAAGTAGAGCGTTACCGTTCTGTACAAAATACTAAACGAAATCACCTACTGGCATGGGTGTTTGTAACTGTTAGTATTTGACTTTAAGCAGCAGATCTCGTTTCAATGCATTTTTATGTTGAACTCGGAATTTGATTTTTTATCTAGATGTATCATCGCCAAGTATGTGATATTTCTTATATATTAGTTTTTTTAAGATAGTTTTGAAACTATCCCCTATGTAACAATAGCCTTCGTTATCTGTCCGTCTGTCCTCGAATTTATGAAGCTGTTGCACCTGGAATGGATATCGCCATCCATACTGGATTATTGATGAGTTAGGGTTAGCAAAATTCAAAGCGAGTAAAATTTATCTTCTTCTATAGATCCGATTCTAAAATAAATTGGTATAAATATGCTTCATATCACAGCGAAAAATACTGCCGTTTTTAAAACGTTCGAAATCCACCTCTCCCCCCCTTTTTTTGAGCGTTTAATGTCATTATTTCAGACCCTATTATCTCCTTTTAAGTGCAAGAGATTAAATTTATCAATTTATTGCATAGTAAATAAGTAAAAATAACATTTTTTTCTAGCATTATGACGTCATTCCTTTAACCATCTTATTTAATCATTTCTTATTTTGAATTATTTAAATATCGTCTGCATTATTTTCATACTTTTTAACACTGAACTTAGATATTACGTAAATAATTTTCTTTTATATTTGGATTAAATAATAAATTAGGTCCATATGTGATAATTTTAAATTTAATCATCGATTAAATTTTTGTCTCAAGCTAATTCTTAGCCAAAAGACAAACAATTTTTTACCTTGTAGCTTACTGGGGTTCTAGGTGAGCCCGAAAAAAGATAGAGGAGGCCTACGTACAGACTAATGATATTTATTTAGAAACACAATGTTGAAGTTATGATAAATACAGATGAAACGATGAATATCTACAAATGAAATGATGATTGTTGCAGGAATCAGCTTCCTAAGAGAAAAAAGGGGGGAGGACGCTCTCAGTCACTCGCCTCGAAGTTTCGATGAGTTAGTTCACAGGAGACTAGATCGGTCAAAAATTCTCTCTGGGCCTCGAACTCTGCTCTTTTATATCGTGGTCTGACCGCCAAATGTCCATCTTAGCTGATCGGACATCTGGTTGATGATGTGGTGAGGAAACCGCTTGTAGACTCTGACTTGACAGATGCAAGCAGCTCGGTTCCAAGGGAAGTTTGCAGTAATCGGGAGCAATCTCGCCGATCATCAATCGATGTCTTCGGACAAACCTTTGGAGAACAAAATAGGAAGTATTGCTGCTTCCCTTACAATATAGATGATTTCTGTCGTGTGAAACTCTTTCTTCGGGATGCCACTGAAACTAACACTGCGAACACTTTTGCCAGCATCCTAATGAATTTCTCCGACAGAATGATTGAGATGGTCCTCAGTGTCAACAATCCTCTATTCAGAATCCTATTCTGCGCTAAACAACGTCCTTGCACTAGGGAAAGAAGAGCTCAGTTCAAGTGCTCACAAAAGGCACTTTTGCTATTCTTCTACGTTATGCCGTTTTTTCTCACGGTCGTAGATAAGTCTGTATCTGGAAATTTAATGTAACGAGAGATCGTTACAACCTGTCTCATAGGGTACTTTACAATTCTAGAAAATTAAACATTTTACTGATCCCGTCATGTGACGGTATATATGCTATTACTCCAATATTTTAGAAAATGTATTATCTATGTTTTTTACTATTTTAATACTTATAATTTACGCTTTTTATTGCATTTTTATTGCTGCTATGTATGTTTATAGTTGCCATCATAAATAGCATGTTGGCTTTATTAGCACCAAAAACAAGGATGCACCATGCACAGCATTTTCATTGCATATCCCTGTCTGTATAAGCACTCATGCTGTTAAACAACTAACAGCATATCTCGAAACCTAATCTACGATTTGCAAGTAGTTAATTATTTAAACGTACTAGCGTATAGCCCGTCATATGACGGGATTAGTAAAATTTTTAATTTTCCTGAATTGTAAAGTACCCTATGAGGTAAAAAATGATTTTTTTTCTCTGAGAATTATATGGCACACGCTCACTGATTTGTTTATCTTCATATTCCTCTCTCCCGATACTGTGAATGTAGTTTAGAATCATGTTGATTGGTTTGGTTTGCAGTGCTACGGTCTACTTTTTGCAACACGAGGGCTAATGAGACCGGGACCTACAGCTTAAACCCGATTTCGAACGGCTACGAACATCCATGAAAATGTAGGATTCGAACCCACGAACTCCGGTACCGAAGGCCAGCACCCTAACCAATCAGTCATCGTCCGGCAAGTATCATATAGAATTCATTTAGAAAGATAATTCAAAGTTTTCTTAGCTACGACTAAAGTATCTTTAAGTTCTTCCCAATGTTTTAGCCACTTAATTAATGGAAGTAAAGTCATGAAACTATCATTTCCACTACACCCTGGAGGTAGATAGAATTTGTTGTTAATACCGGTGATAAAGTTTTTATTGCAATAAAACTATTCGATGGTTAAATTTAAAACTATCACATATGTACCCCTAATCTATTATTTAAGCCAAATATAAAAGAAAATTATTTATGTCATATCTAAGTTCAGTGACAAAAAGTATGAAAGTAATGCGCACGATATTTAAGTTATTTAAAATAGGAAATGATTAAATGAGATGATTAAAGGAATGACGTCATAATGCTAGAAAAAATGTTATTTTTACCTATTTATTATGCGACAAATTGATAAATTTAATCGCCTGCTCTTAACTGGGAAAATAGGGCTTGAAATAATGGCATTAAATGCTAGAAAAGGGGGGAAGGGGTGGATTTCGAACGTTGCTAATCCTAACTCATCAAGAATCCAATATAGATGCCTCTATCCATTCCAGATACAACCGCTTCATAAATTCGAGGACAGACGGACAGATAACTTAGACTATTATTATATAGGGATTATAAAAGCGAACTAAAAATTTCGAATTGTCTGAATTTCATATTTAAATTTAAGTCGAAATCAGGATTCCATGTTAGAAAACCTTTTTCATTTTTTTTCTTCTCCCCAAAAATTATCTGAATTCTAAAAGAGGAGATTTTTTTGACACTTCTGATTAATTTACCATCTTTTAGAAGGGAAAAAAAATACCGGATTCACCTTTTTCCTTCTTGACTTAAAGCATTTTCACGAAGCTAATTCATTTTTTTAATACAAATGTAAGAATTTAACTTTATTTAAAAAAATAAGGACATTCCACTTGCCAGTATCTAAAGGAAAGTAAAGAAATTCGAAACAATTTCCTCTGTTTAGGGAATTAAGGGCGCATTGTTTCCTTCTTACATTGGAGACTTTGTTTGGGGAAACTATGCGAGACTATGGATGGACGCGATTGTGCCAGAAGCCTAATTTAATATTTTTTGTGCATGTTTGTTGCAAAATTTATGAAGAAAAGTAATTTATTTAATTAAAATGTATGGTAACAGTTAAAAATGCTATATGAAAAAAGCGGTGGGAGAATCTAGATTTTTTTCTCTTAAATAACTGGAAGTAAAAAAAAGTCTTATCTACTGCCTCGGCAACTGCAGGAAAGAGTATCGCTTTTATTTGTATAAAAGAAAATTAATTACTTACATTAACCCTTTAATGCCTAGCATCTCATTGAAGATAGAGCTAAAAATAGCTTTTAGAATTTTTATTTTTCTTTAGAATGACTTTTCTGTATGAGAAGTGGTAGAAGGTAATCTAATAAACATTCTACAAATTAAAAAAAAAATATTTATATTTTATAAATATTTCCATGTGAATCCACACTTCATAAAATTTTAGAACAGCACACATCAATTTACTTTTTCAGCAGGTACATAGACTGAAATTATGACAAATTGGTTTATTCCCTATATAATAATAGCCTATGTTATCGGTCCGTTTGTCCTCGAATTTATGAAGCTGTTGTACCTGGAATGGGTAGAGGCATCTATATTGGATTATTAATGTTAGGATTAGCAAAAATCAAAGCGAGTAAAGTTTATGTTCTCCTAAACTATCGATCCAATTCTAAAATAAATTGGTATAAATATGCTTCATATCACAGCCAAACATACTGTCGTCTTTAAAACGTTCGAAATCCACCCCTTCCGAACATTTAATGCTATTATTTCGAGTACTATTTTCCTCGGGTAAGAGCCTGCGATTGAAATTTTCAATTTATCTCATAATAAATAAGAAAAAATAACATTTTTTCCTAGCAATATGACGTTGTTCCTTTAACCATCTCATTTAATCATTTCTTATTTTAAATTACTTAAATATCGTATGCAATATTTTCATACGTTTTATCACTGAACTTAAATGTTACGTAAATAATTGTCTTTTCTATTTGGCATAAATAATAGATTAGGTATATATATATAATTTAGGTACATATACAGATAACTTAGGCTATTATTATATACAGGATTATTAAAGCAAACTGAAAATTTCGAATAGTTTGCATTTCATATTTAAATTTAAGTCCAAATCAGTATTTCATGTTAGAAAACCTTTCTCGTTTTTTTCTTCTCCCCAAAAATTATCTGAATTCTAAAAGAGGAGATTTTTTTGACACTTCTGATTAATTTACCAGCTTTTAGAAGGAAAAAAAATACCGGATTCACCTTTTTCCTTCTTGACTTAAAGCTTTTTCACGAAGCTAATTCCTTTTTTCCCTCTAAATAAAAGAATTTAACTTTATTTAAAAAAATAAGAACATTCCACTTGCCAGTATCTTAGGAAAGTAAAGAAATTCGAAACAATTTCCTCTGTTTAGGGAATTAAGGGCGCATTGTTTCCTTCTTACATTGCAGACTGTGTTTGGGGAAAGTATGCGAGACTATGGATGGATCCGATTGTACCAGAAGCCTAATTTAATATTTTTTGTGCACGTCTGTGGCAAAAAATTATGAAGAAAAGTAATTTATTTAATTAGAATGTATGGTAACAGTTAAAAATGGCAAAAAAAAAGTTGAGAGAATCTAGAATTTTTTCCTCTTAAATAGCTGGAAGTAAAAAAAATAATCTTATCTACTGCCTTGGCAACCGCAGGAAAGAGTATCTCTTCTAGTTGTATAAAAGAAAATTAATTACTTACATTAACCCTTTAATGCCTAGCATCTCATTGAAGATAGAGCTAAAAATAGCTTTTAGAATTTTTATGTTTCTTTAGAATGATTTTTCTCTTTGAGAGATGGTAGAAGGTAATCTAATAAACATTCTACAAATTTAAAAAAAAATTTATTTTTTATAAATTTTCCATGTGAATCCACATTTTATGAAATTTTTGAACAGCGCACATAAATTTACTTTTTCAGCAGGTACATAGACTGAAATTATGACAAATTGGTCTATCCCCTATATAATAATAGCCTAAGTTATCTGTCCGTCTGTCCTCGAATTTATGAAGCGGTTGGAACTGGAATGGATAGAGGCATTTATATTGGATTCTTGATGAGTTAAGGTTATCAAAAATCAAAGGGAGTTAAGTTTATCCTCTCCTAAACTATCAATCCGATTCTAAAATAAATTGGTATAAATATGCTTTGTATGACAGACCAAACATAACGTCGTCCTTAAAATGTCCGAAATCCACCTCTTTCTCTCCTTTTCGAGCGTTTAATGGTAATATTTCGAGACCTATTTTCCTCGGTTAAGTGCATTCGATTGAATTTATCAATTTATCACATAATAAATTGGAAAAAATAACATTTTTTCTAGCATTATGACGTCACTCCTTTAACCATCTCATTTAATCATTTCTTATTTTAAATTATTTGAATATCGTCTGCACTATTTTCATATGTTTTATCACTGAACTTAAATGTTACGTAAATAATTGTCTTTTGTATTTGGCTTAAATAATAGATTAGGTATATATAACGTAGGTACATATACAGATAACTTAGGCTATTATTATATACGGGATTATAAAAGCAAACTGAAAATTTCGAATAGTTTGAATTTCATATTTAAATTTAAGTCCAAATCTGGATTTCATGTTAGAAAATCTTTCTCATTTTTTTCTTCTCCCCAAAATTATCTGAATTCTAAAAGAGGGGATTTTTTTGACACTTCTGTTTAATTTACCAGCTTTTAGAAAGAAAAAAAAATACCAGATTCACCCTTTTCCTTCTTGACTTAAAGGTTTTTCACGAAGCTAATTCCTTTTTTTCCC
Source organism: Pardosa pseudoannulata (assembly GCA_032207245.1). Classification (NCBI taxonomy): domain Eukaryota; kingdom Metazoa; phylum Arthropoda; class Arachnida; order Araneae; family Lycosidae; genus Pardosa; species Pardosa pseudoannulata. Next base: position 96,202,539 of record CM063509.1, on the reverse strand, counting down.
TTACAAAAGAAAGAATTTAACTTTATTTAAAAAATAAGAACATTCCACTTGCCAGTATCTTAGGAAAGTAAAGAAATTCGAAACAATTTCCTCTGTTTAGGGAATTAAGGGCGCATTGTTTCCTTTTTACATTGCAGAATTTGTTTGGGGAAAGTATGCGAGACTATGGATGGACCCGATTGTGCCAGAAGCCTAATTTTATATTTTTCGTTCACGTTTGTGGCAAAAAGTTATGAAGAAAAGTAATTTATTTAATTAGAATGTATGGTAACAGTTAAAAATCTGCCATATAGAAAAAGCGATGAGAGAATCTAGATTATTTTTTTGTCTTAAATAGCTGGAAGTAAAAAAAAATCTTAACTATTGCCTTGGCAACCGCAGGAAAGAGTATCTCTTCTAGTTGTATAAAAGAAAATTAATTACTTACATTAACCCTTTAATGCCTAGCATCTCATTGAAGATACAGCAAAAAATAGCTTTTAGAATTTTTACGTTTCTTTAGAATGACTTATCTCTTTAAGGGATGGTAGAAGGTAATTTAATAAACACTCTACAAATTAAAAAAAAAAATTATAAACTTACCATGTGAATTAACACTTTATGAAATTTTTGAACAGAGCACATAAATTTACTTTTTCAGCAGGTACATAGACTGAAATTATGACAAATTGGTCTATCCCCTATATAATAATAGCCTGTCCGTCTGTCCTCGAATTTATGAAGCGGTTGGAACTGGAATGGATAGAGGCATTTATATTGGATTCTTGATGAGTTAAGGTTATCAAAAATCAAAGGGAGTAATGTTTATCCTCTCCTAAACTATCGATCCGATTCTAAAATAAATTGGTATAAATATGCTTCATATGACAGACCAAACATACTGTTGTCTTAAAACGTTCGAAATCCACCCCTTCCTCTCCTTTTCGAGCGTTTAATGCCATTATTTCGAGCCCTATTTTCCTCGGTTAACAGCATTCGATTGAATTTATCAATTTATCTCATAATAAATAGGAAAAAATAACATTTCTTTCTAGCATTATGACGTTGTTCCTTTAATCATCTCATTTAATCATTTCTTATTTTAAATTATTTAAGTATCGTCTGCAGTATTTTCATACGTTTTATCACTGAACTTAAATGTTACGTAAATAATTATCTTTTCTATTTGGCTTAAATAATAGATAAAGTATATATAATGTAGGTACATATACAGATAACTTAGCCTATTATTATATACGGGATTATAAAGGCAAATTTAAAATTTCGAATAGTTTAAATTTCATATTTCAATTTAAGTCCAAATCTGGATTTCATGTTAGAAAACCTTTCTCGTGTTTTTCTTCTCCCCAAAAATTATTTGAATTCTAAAAGAGGAGATTTTTTTGACACGTCTGATTAATTTACCAACTTTTAGAAGGGAAAAAAAAATACCGGATTCACCTTTTTCCTTCTTGACTTAAAGCTTTTTCACGAAGCTAATTCCCTTTTTTCTCTCCAAATAATTTAACTTTATTTAAAAAATAAGGACATTCCACTTGCCAGTATCTTAGGAAAGTAAAGAAATTCGAAACAATTTCCTCTGTTTAGGGAATTAAGGGCGCATTGTTTCCTTCTTACATTGCAGACTTTGTTTGGGGAAAGTATGCGAGACTATGGATGGACCCGATTGTGCCAGAAGCCTAATTTAATATTTTTTGTGCACGTCTGTGGCAAAAAGTTATGAAGAAAAGTAATTTATTTAATTAGAATGTATGGTAACAGTTAAAAATCTACCATATAAAAAAAGTGATGAGAGAATCTAGATTTTTTTTCTCTTAAATAGCTGGAAGAAAAAAAAATCTTATCTACTGCCTGGGCAACCGCAGGAAAGAGTATCTCTTCTAGTTGTATAAAAGAAAATTAATTACTTACATTAACCCTTTAATGCCTAGCATCTCATTGAAGATACCGCTAAAAATAGCTTTTAGAATTTTTAGTGTTTCCTTAAAATGACTTTTCTTTTTGAGACATGGTATAAGGTAATCTAATAAACATTCTACAAATGTTTCAAAAATTTTTTATTATTTATAAATTTTCCATATGAATCGACAATTTATGATTTTTTTTGAGCAGCTCACATAAATTTACTTTTTCGGCAGGTACATAGACTGGAATTATGACAAATTAGTTTACCCTCTATATAATAATATCTAAAGTTATCTGTCTGTCTATCCTTGAATTTATGAAGCGGTTGGACCTGGAATGGACAGAGGCATCTATGTTTGATTCTTGACGAGTTAGGGTTAGCAAGAATAAAAGAGAGTAAAGTTTATCCTCTTCTAAACTATCTATCCGATCCTGAAATAAATTGGTATAACTATGCTTCATATCACAGCAAAAAATTCTGTCGTCTTTAAAACGTTCGAACAATTCGAAATTTTCAGCTCACTTTTATAATCCCCTATATAATAATAGCCTAAGTTATCTGTCCGTCTGTCCTCGAATTTATGAAGCGGTTGTACCTGGAATAGATAGGGGCATCCATATAGAATTCTTGATGAGTTAGGGTTAGCAACGTTCGAAATCCCCCTTTTCTAGCATTTGAAGCCCTATCTTCTCCGGTTAAGAGCAGGTAAATAAATTTATCAATTTACCACATAATAAATAGGTAAAAATAACATTTTTTTGTAGCATTGTGACGTCATTTCTTTATCCACCTCATTTAATCATTTCTTATTTTAAATTACCTAAATATCGTCTGCATTATTTTCATAGGTTTTATCACCGAACTGAGATATTACGTAAATAATTTTGTTTTATATTTGGCTTAAATAATAGATCAGGTACATATGTGATAATTTTAAATTTAATCATCGATTATTTTTTGTTGCAATTAAAATTTTATCACTGGTATTAACAGCAAATTCTATCTACCTCCAGTGTGTGGTGGAAATGATAGCTTCATTCCTTTACTTCCATTAATTACTGTGGCAAAAAAATTGGGAAGAACTTAACGATAGTTTCAAGGTAGCTATGAAAATTTTGAATTTTCTTTCTAAATGAATTCGACGTGATTCTAAACTACATTCACAGTATCGGGAGACTTTAGAGGAGTATGAAGATAAACACATTATTGAGCGTGTACCAGATAATTCTGAGCCAAAAATCAAACCATTTTTTTACCTGCCTCATAGGGTAATTTACAATTCTGGAAAACTAAACATTTTACTGATATGACGGGCTATATGCTAGTCTATTATAAAACTCAATATTACAGCACTGTGATAGAGAAGATTTTAAATAAATACAAACTTCGGTTAGCTGGAAAAATTATCATATTTAAAACCAAGTCACAAAAGATAAGCAATTAGTTTACAAAACAATTAACACTTAAAATAATTAAAAGGACAAAATAAACACGATGCTACATCTCCGGTTTGGTTTGGTTTTGGAGTGCTACGGTCTACTTTTTGCAACACGAGGGCTAATGAGACCGGGACCTACAGCTTAAAGCCGATTCCGAACGGCTATGATATAGTGGGATTTGGTTGGCTAACCATTCGGCGCTACATCTACAGACCTGGAGACTAACTGATTGTTTTTAGCTACATGCACTAGTTGGATAATTTTCATTTTTTACAATACTTATTTTACATGTAATACCAAATAAATCTTTTTTCACGAAGTTTACCTTTTTCATAAATAGCATCCTATGATGTTGAAAACGATAGCTGAACTCTATATAAAGTGCTGTATTATTTAATGTTGTTTAAAATTTATATTTATTTTATTCTGTGCAGTATATAACTTAGATTTAAGGCATGCATCAATGTATAATCCGCAGAAATTACTTGGGCGTTAAAAATTTAACGAAGCTGAAACCGAAATGTTAGGATCTTTAGAGTAGATCCTAACAGTTTCCTTCTTTACAGTAGATCCTATAGTAGATTAGTATGTTAGAATAGCCTGTATAGTAAATTAGTATATTAGTGTAGACTGTATCGTAGATAAGTATAGCCTGTATTGTTGATTCGTATATTAATGTAGCCTGTATTGATGATTCGTATATTAGTATAGATTGTATAGTAAATTAGCATATTCTTATAGACTGTATCGTAGATGAGTTTAGCCTGTAATGTTGATTCGTATATTAGTATATCCTGTATTGTAGATTCATATATTAGTATATCCTGTATTGTAGATTCGTATATTAGTATATCCTGTATTGTAGATTCGAATATTAATATAGCCTGTATTGTTGATTCGTATATTAGTATATCCTGTATTGTAGATTCGTATATTAGTATATCCTGTATTGTAGATTCGTATATTAGTATAGCCTGTATTGTAGATTCGTATATTAGTATAGCCTGTATTGTAGATTCGTATATTAGTATAGCCTGTATTGTAGATTCGTATATTAGTATAGCCTGTATTGTAGACTCGTATATTAGAATAGACTGTATCGTAGATGAGTTTAGCCTGTAATGTTGATTCGTATATTAGTATATCCTGTATTGTAGATTCGTATATTAGTATATACTGTATTGTAGATTCGTATATTAGTATATCCTGTATTGTAGATTCGTATATTAGCATAGCCTGTATTGTAGATTCTTATATTAGTATAGTCTGTATTGTAGATTCTTATATTAGTATAGTCTGTATTGTAGATTCTTATATTAGTATAGCCTGTATTGTAGATTCGTATATTAGTATAATTTGTATTGTAGATTCGTATATTAGTATAATATGTATTGAAGATTCGTATATTAGTATAGTCTGTATTGTATATTCGTATATTAGTATAGTCTGTAATGTAGATTCATGTGTTAGTATAGACTTTATAGTAGATTTGTATATTAGTATAGACTGTATCGTAGATAAGTATAGCCTGTATTGTTGGTTCGTATATTAGTTTAGCCTGTATTGTGGATCTGCATTTTAGTGTAGCCTGTATTGTGGATCTGCATGTTAGTGTAGTCTGTATTGTGGATCTGCATATTAGTGTAGCCTGAATTGTGGATCTGTATATTAGTGTAGCCTGAATTGTGGATCTGTATATTAGTGTAGCCTGAATTGTGGATCTGTATATTAGTGTAACCTGTATTGTGGATCTGCATATTAGTGTAGCTTGTATTGTGGATCTGATATTAGTGTAGCCTGTATCGTAGATCTGCATATTAGTGTAGCCTGTATTGTGGATCTGCATATTAGTGTAGCCTATATAGTGGATCTGTATATTAGTATAGCTTGTTTTGTAGATCTGTATATTTGAATAGACTGTATCGTAGATTCATATACTAGTATAACCCATACTGTAGATTCATATGTTAGTATAGCCTGTATTGTAGATTCATATGTTAATATAGTCTGTATTGTAGATTCATATATTAGTAAAGACTGTAGATTTGTACGTTAGAATTTGCCTGTATTGTAGAATAGTATATTAGTATAGTAGATAATTATGTTTATAGCCTGTATAGTTGATTAGTATCCTGTATAGTAGATATAGAAGATTTATTTGAACACTCAGTAAGTATTTACAATGTATACAATCAAGGCGCGCATATATAACGTTTTCAAAATGAATGAATCCTTTATAGTAGACTTTGTATTTATTCGTATACCCATTAGATCTACAATGTACGTATTCATGAGTTTCACCATGTGTGCAATCAAAACAAACATCGCATTCGAGTTGTATATTGGGTTTCTACTTAGCTAAACTCATTTCCTACGAGTTTATCTGAACATGGTGAGCAAAGGTATCAGCAATGATGCCCCAAATGGGAAAGGTTTGAAAACTACTACCTACATACAATCTTTAATCCTTTTATTTTCTGTGTAAAAATTTTTCTGTATAAAAATTCCCCACTTCACAGATCAGATTTGTAGCACATATCTAGGTTAAGATTTATTTTAACTTACGATTACAGCTCATTTGCCTTTCTAAAACGCAATACTTTTCCTTCACTATACGTGCTAATATAAATCGATACGAAAAAAACTTTCAAAAGAACTCTACGAAACGATAGGCATTGATGAAAAAGTGTACTTATTTGGTAGTCGAATTTATGCGATGCATTTCACGTTAGCTTCCCCGTCTGAGTCATTTTCAAAAGCTTCAAGAGATGCATTAATATTTAGAGGATAAACTGTTTCAGAAAAGATTAAAGGAGAAATATGTCGACTATTTTTAGATCAAAGCTGCACCATGGCTTGGTGACACCTAATTTAGAATTTCAGTTTCTGAATGTCTATAACACAGACACCAGTTTCACGATTTAAAAGGAAAGTTTTGCGTTTTAAGGGGGCATATAACTCTTAAAAGTCGAAAAAATGTAAAAAAATTATTTTCATGTTTTTATACCTTGAAAACTACAAGTTTTACAAGCACAATTTTTTAACATACTTAAAACAAATTGTTATGTTTACACACAGATCTCAATCATTTTTGAAACATAATATTTTTGTTAGAAAGTTTTAAATAAAATATGAAGGCTAACGCGCATGATTATTAAAAATACTAGCACATAGCCCGTCATATGACGGGATCAGTAAAATTTTTAATTTTCCAGAATTGTAAAGTACACTACGAGGCAGGTAAAATAAATTGGTATAAATATGCTTCATATCACAGCAAAAAGGACTGTCGTCTTTAAAACGTTCGAACTATTCGAAATTTTCAGTTCACTTTTGTAATCCCCTATATAATAATAGCCTAAGTTATCTGTCCGTCTGTCCTCGAATTTATGAAGCGGTTGTACCTGGAATGGATAGAGGCATCCATATAGAATTCTTGATTAGTTAGGGTTAGCAACTTTCGAAATCCCCTTTTTCTCGCATTTGAAGCCCTATTTTCTCCGGTTAAGAGCAGGTAAACAAATTTATCAATTTACCACATAATAAATAAGTAAAAATAACATTTGTTTGTAGCATTATGACGTCTTTCTCTTTAACTATCTCACTGAATCAATTCTTATTTTGAATTATTTAAATGTCGTATGCATTATTTTCATACGTTTTATCCCTCAACATAGATATTACGTAAATAATTTTCTTTTATATTTGGCTTAAATAATAGATCAGGTACATATGTGATAATTTTAAATTTAATCATCGATTATTTTTTGTTGCAATGAAAATTTTATCACCGGTATTAACAACAAACTCTGTCTATATTCAGGGTGTAGTGGAAATGATAGTTTAATTCCTTTACTTCCATTAATTACTGTGGCAAAAAAATGGGAAGAACTTAACGATAATTTCGACGTAGCTATGAAAACTTTGAATTATCTTTCTAAATGAATTCAACATGATTCTAAACTGCATTCACAGTATCGGGAGACTTTAGAGGAGTATGAATATAAACAAATTATTGAGCGTGTACCAGATAATTCTCAACCAAAAAACAAACCATTTTTTTACCTTCCTCATAGGGTACTTTACAATTCTGGAAAATTAAACATTTTACTGATATGACGGGCTATATGCTAGTCTATTATAAAACTCCATTTTACAGCACTGTGATAGAGAAGATTTTGAATAAATACAAACTTCGGTTAGCCGGAAAAATTATCATACTTAAAACCAAGTCACAAAAAGTAAGCAATCAGTTTACAAAGCAATTAACACCTAAAATAATTAAAAAGACAAAATAAACACGATGCTACATCTCCAGACCTGAAGGCTAACTGATTGTGTTTTGGCTACATGCACTAAGGGGCTAATTTTCAATTTTTACAATATTTATTTTACATGTAATACCAAATATATCTCTTTTCACATATGACGGGATCAGTAAAATTTTTAATTTTCCAGAACTGTAAAGTACACTACGAGGCAGGTATAAAATGGTTTCTTTTTTGGATGACAATTATTTGGTACACGATGAATAATTTGTTTATCTTCATGCGCCTCTAAAGTCTCCCGATATTGTGAATGCAGTTTAGAATCCCGTTCAATTCATTTTCTGAGAATTATCTGATACACGTTCAATGATTTGTTTATTATTAATTACCGAATATTAGTTGCCAACTTCTTTTATCTTGTTATATTACCTGATAGGATGAACTGCAAGTTTTAATACTGACAGATGTCTTAATATTAACAGTGATTATTTGGCGGTATATATGAACGATGTCCAAAATCGATTCCAAATCGTTTCGTTATGTATAAAAAACAAACACACAAACGAAAAAACTTCTTAATTTTCAAAGATATATAATTTAAACGCTAGATATTTATTAGTCCGTGATATAGACTCGTAGTCCTTTATAAAAATAATTTGTCGTTAATATCGGGGATAAAAATTTCATTGCAAGAGAAAGTAATCGATGATTAATTTTAAAACTATCACATATGTACCTAATCTATTATTTAAGAGAAATTTAAAAAGAAAATGATTTACGTAATATCTCAGTTCCGTGATAAAACGTATGAAAATAATGCAGACGGTACTTAAATGTAAAATAAGAAATGATTATATGAGATGGTTAAAGAAATGACGTCATAATGCTAGAAAAACGTGTTATTTTTTCCTATTTATTATGTGAAAAATTGATGAATTTAATCACCTGCTCTTAACCTGACAAAATAGGGCTTAAAATAATGGCATTAAAAGATCTAAAAGGCAGGGGTGGATTTCGAACATTTTTGAACTCTGTTTGAATTTAGCTAACTCCAACTCATCAAGAATCCAATATGGATGCCTGTATTCATACCAGGTCCAAGCGCTTCATAAATTTGAGGACAGACGGACAGATAACTTAGGTTAGTTTAGTTTAGTTTGGTTTGGTTTGGAGCGCTGAGGTCTACTGTTTTGCTACTAAGACAGGGACCTACTGATTAAGGCCGATTCTGAAAGGCTACGAACATCCCTGCTTGTAGCGGGATTCAAACCCCCGAACTCCGGTACCAAAGAGCAGCGCTCTACCATTCGGCCATTGTTCGTCAGATAACTTAGGATATTATTATATAGGGAATAGTTAAGTCTAATACAAACTTATTGTTTTAAAACATACTACAATATCTCAAAACAACTTAGAACCTAAATTTTTATATATTTAAGATACATATATATATCTAAAAAATATTTGACAAAAGTGGATATTTTTTATAAAAATTAAAAATTTATCATTGCAAAAATACATATTTTGGGAAATATATAAGAAAATTTAGGTTCAATCGGATGAAAATTAAATTGCATTCAACCTGTAAAAATTTCTTTAAAAAATATTAAATTTGAGATAACATAAGTTTGAGATAAAGTTTTAATTTGTTTACAGTAAACAGCTGACACGTTTTGATTCTTAACTCCTCTCATTATAGGAATTTTTTTAAGCGGATTGTTTTAAATTGTTCATTCGATTGTTTTAAAATATATTTTGGATTTGGAAACATTCAAAGAATTAAAATGAGAGATTAGTAGTACATTAAAAAATAAAACTGAATTAAAAGAATTAAAACCTGACAGTGTAAATTAACTACAAAGAACTAGAGAAAAACAGAAGTCTAGAAGGGGAGTACCGGAGTGTCCAGAACATAAGATCTCTAGCCATCCATAGCTAGCCAATATATGAGAAAAGTAAAAAAGGTGAATTGGACATTTGTTATAAAATTTGAAATTAAAAATAAATGGAACCGATATATATTCTGGCACAAAGAGTATGTAACAATTTCTTTGCGCGAAATACCATCAAAGTTAAAATATGGCTTTAATCAGAGGTAACAATACATTGACAGATACTTTAGCATTCACGAAACTATTTTTGAAAGAAACTAAATTTGAAATAAGTTCAAACCGACAACCCCCATCGATTCGTGTCTCTTGGGAAGGGTGTGTCTCTTGCATCACCGCTTTATTGTTACACTATGTAAATTTTGGGCATCACATGGTGATTTATAGTAGTTCTTTGGGTTCTAAGCATCATTGTACTGTTTCATCACTTGTCACTTATAATTTAGGAGGCGAGAGGCAATTACTGACACTGCCCTTCTATTTGAAACTAAAGCTAAAATTGTCATAAGTTGAGATGTGCCCTGCTGTGTGAAAATGCCTTATTATCTACAATAGAACTAGAGAAAAATGGAAGTCTAGAAGGGGATTACCGGAGTGTCCAGAACATAAGATCTCTAGCTATCCAGTATAGCTGGCCAATATATGAGAAAAGTAAAAAAGGTGAATTGATTTATTATGTTATAAAATTTGAAATTAAAAATAAATGGAACCGATATATATTCTGGCACAAAGGGTATCTAACAATTTCTTTGCCCGAAATACCATCGAAGTTAAAATATGGCTTTAATCATTGATAACAATACATTGACAGATACTTTAGCATTCACGAAACTATTTTTGAAAGAAACTAAATTTGAAATAAGTTCAAACCGACAACCCCCATTGATTCGTGTCTCATGGGAAGGGTGTGGCTATTGCATCGCCGATTTGCTGTTAGACTATGTAAATTCTGTGCATCAAATGATGATTTATAGTAGTTCTTTGGGTTCTAAGCATCATTGTACTATTTCATCACTTGTCCCTTATAATTTAGGAGGCGAGACAATTACTGACTGAACCTGAGTGCTTTCTCATTAAAAATTTTTTAGCATATCGGTTACACTGAATAAGGCAATTTGTCGCAACGTTACGAACTACTATAATGACTTTCCCATTCATTTTCATGTTTACAACAGCCAATAGACTAACAATAAACTGCCCTTCCATTTGAAACTAAAGCTAGAATTGTCATAAGTTGAGATGTGCCCTGCTGTGTGAAAATGCCTTATTATCTACAATAGAACTAGAGAAAAATGGAAGTCTAGAAGGGGATTACCGGAGTGTCCAGAACATAAGATCTCTAGCTATCCAGTATAGCTGGCCAATATATGAGAAAAGTAAAAAAGGTGAATTGATTTATTATGTTATAAAACTTGAAATTAAAAATAAATGGAACCGATATATATTCTGGCACAAAGAGTATGTAACAATTTCTTTGCGCGAAATACCATCAAAGTTAAAATATGGCTTTAATCAGAGGTAACAATACATTGACAGATACTTTAGCATTCACGAAACTATTTTTGAAAGAAACTAAATTTGAAATAAGTTCAAACCGACAACCCCCATTGATTCGTGTCTCATGGGAAGGGTGTGGCTATTGCATCGCCGATTTGCTGTTAGACTATGTAAATTCTGTGCATCAAATGATGATTTATAGTAGTTCTTTGGGTTCTAAGCATCATTGTACTATTTCATCACTTGTCCCTTATAATTTAGGAGGCGAGACAATTACTGACTGAACCTGAGTGCTTTCTCATTTAAATGTTTTTAGCATACCGGTTACAATGAATTGGGGATATTTTATAAAATGAACAAAACTGATGAGACGACAATGAGTTCGATAATCTGTAGGTGAAAGCTGGATTCTTCAGCTAGAATGAACAAAATAAAAATTGAAATTGTTTAGTAGCTATTACACATATTGATTGGAATCTTAGATATATTTTATTACAAGCAACCAAGCAACAAAAGTATTTAAGAAATGACTTCTGAGCAGTGGATACAGAAATCTGATAAATGTTGTAGTATTATATTTAGTTTAGTAGAAATGTAGATTAAAAAGTAAGTTCGACGTTATTATTCTAATCTAAGACAGATTATTTGATTTTTGACATTTAATTCCCAATAAGGGCCGTGTAATGAATAGTTAATGAATTTCGAATTTCAATAATCACGAATCTTGAACTTTGGGTTTTAAGAATTATTTCAAGTCAATTAATAGCTGTAAATGTTCAACAGTAATGAAGATTCAAATCAGGTAACTGCTTACCCTTTGTTTATTCTTGGGATTTGTATGAAGAATAGGTTTTGGTTTGGTTTGGAGCGCTACGGTCTACTTTTTGCAACACGAGGGCTAATGAGACCGGGACCTACTGCTTAAAGCCGATTCCGAACGGCTACAAACATCCATGCCACAGTGGGATGTATGAAGAATAGGTAGAACTCGAATTATGGATGAAATCAGAAGACAACTGTTGAACACACCTTCTTTTTATTATAAAACACATCACGATTCAAAAAAAACAATCTGAATCGAATCAGACTAGTCTATCAGGCATATAGTTTGGTTTTATACAATCGCTGAATAGCGCCATCTAGAATTCGGTGGCGAAATTAATCTAACAGACCGGTTTCACCAAAGTCGATTAACGGCTAACTTCGATTAACACATGGCTCCAACCAATGGTGGGTATTGGTGTTGGTATGGTTTGGAGCGCTACGGTCTACTTTTAGCAACACGAGGGCTAGTGAGACTGGGATCTACTGCTTAAAGCCGATTCCGAACGGCTACAAACATCCATGCCACAGTGGGATTTGAACCCAAGAACTCTGGTTAAGAAGGCCAGCACCCTAACCATTCGGCCATCGTTCGGCCAACCAATGGTGGGACGCAATTCTTCAGCAATTCAACAGAGATTAATCATGGTTAGTCTTTAAACGACTATGGTGAGACCGGCCCTTACAGTAACTGGTAAAAATATCATGAAATTTTAATCAAAACGAAATTCGTATTATCAACTTTGGTAGCATTAGTAATAAAATAGAGATTTTGGACCGGTCTCACCATAGTCGTTTAACGGCTAACCATGATTAATCTATGTTTAAACGGAGAATTGCGTTTCACCATTGGTCGGTGGCATGGATTAATCGCAGTTAGTCGTCAAACGACTTTGGTGAGACATTCCTTTAATGTATAATCATTGTCTAAACAGGTTTCAGCAACTGTTTAATTCATTCCTGCTACTTGCGTCATGAACGAAGTCAGAAGGCCCCATCCAGATGTCATCAGTTTTCATCACTCTTGACATTATTAATGCGTTCAAACTGTTAGAACCTTTCAAGATGCAAACTTATTAGACTTCAAGCGATATAAAGTTAGCTTTAAAGTGGAAAAAGACCATAAAACTTATCTACCACTTTTTATTTACAAGATATATACAGCATTTACATTAGCGGCAGCAAGACAACGACTTAACCACTTTTAACCGCCGCTCTACTAGCATTTGGTGCTGGGTATTTATACCAGTTGGGAAAGTTCCTGGCGTCTTCTTCACTTCGGAAATTTGCATTTTCCACATGGTGAAATCTGCATATCACACAGCAGAAGATGCGACCATGGTAAAAGTGGTTTGCATTGAAGAGTGACGCCATAGCTTCTTCTAGGAAATCAGTTATTTAGCCTAGTTTCACTCTTTTTTTATGGAATTACAAACGCCAGTCGAAGATTTTATCGAAACTTACAATTTCTTTCAGTTGATATAGACAAATGTTGATCTTCAGTTTACAGCAATGGAAAATTCCAAGTTTAGTTAAAATTTTGTATTCACCGGTATTTTATCGGTATATTTCTATGATATTTTATAGGTATATTTCTGGGGGTGGGTGTTTAGTCAACGTTCTTTCTCACTACAATGTAATGAGTTAACAGCTAATGGTGAAATAATAAAATTGTGCTTTAACAGTTAATGGTGATATAATAAAATGTTTTATCAAGATAGATTCATCTTTAGTTTTAGCAGTTTAACACTAAACGTATCATATAACCGGTCAAATGACTTGGTAATATATATAGAGCAATTTGTCGCAACGTCACGAACTACTATTGTGCCCTTCTCATTCATTTTCAGGTTTACAACAGTCAATAGACAAACAATAAACTGCCTTTCCGTTTGAAACTAAAGCCAGAGTTGTCATAAATTGAGATTTGCCCTACTGCGTGAAATCGCCTTATTGAAACTTGTATATTGAAAAAATGCGGCGAGTGATGAATTGGGAATTTTTATTCTTTGTATTTGTAATACATAAAAAATAACAATATACAATTTTGTTTAATTATAATAAAGTTAATTTATTTATTTCCTTCACAATATCCATATATCATACATTTAATCAGAAAACATAATGTCCAGTTATTTGAGCGGCTATGGTAAAAATAGGTATGTCTGAAGTGTTGGTATTTTTAGTATTAAAATACTGGCTTATGTAATTTTAAATCATTATTCAAGGAGCGTCGAGTAAAGTCAGGTTCTTCAGCTAGTTGAAAATAAAATTGAAAAGTTTTATTAGCTATAAACAAATGGATTGGAATCAGATATATTTCCTTAAAACTTGTAAATAGATTTATTTTTGATAAATAAATTAATACATTTTAACTATGAATAGGCCGATGAAAACCAAGATTTTTGGATAGTTGAATATAAAAAGTGAAAGAATTTAGTAGCTATACATACATTAATTAGAATTGTAGATATACTTTCTTATTATTATTTCTAAAATTAGCTCCTTATCTAGCTACGATTCCTGATATCAGTTAGTTTCCTCTAGGAAATCAGTTCCTCTGTCCTCGTTGCACTCTTTTTTAATCGAATTACATACGCAGCCATGATTTTATCGAGACTAGTTCTTTCATTCAACACAGACAGTTGTTGATCTTCAGTTCGCATCAAATGAAAATTCAAAGGGGCTTACTCTGGACGTTGCGAGTCAGTTCGAAAGTTCATTGCTACGTCAATTTGACGTCAGCTTGCGGACATTATGCGAGCAAAATATCAAGTGACATCACAGCGAACGTTCGAGCCAACTCGCAACGTTTAGAGTAAGTCCCGAAGTTTAGTTAAAATTTTGTATTCGTGGGTGGTTAATTAGGGCCGGTCTCACCAAAGTCGTTTAACGGCTAACCTTGATTAATCTCTGTTTAAATGGAGAATTGCGTCCCACTATTGGTATGCGCCATGGGGTAATCGCGTTTGGCCGTTAAACGACTTTGCTGAAACCGGCCTTTAGTGTTCTTTCTGGGGTATTTTCTCGGTATATTTCTGGGTGTGTGTGTTTAGTCAATGTTCTTTCTCACTATCACGTAGTGAGTTAACAGCTAATGGTGATATAATGACATGTTTTATCAAACTTGATTCATCTTCAGTTTTAGCTAGTTTAAAATACTGGCTTACTACGTCACTTTGCGGACATGCGAGCAAACGATTAAGCTGACGTCAAAGAGACGTCACAATGAACATTCGAGCCGACTCGCAACGTCCAGAGTAAGCCCCAAGTTTAGTTAAAATTTTTGCATTTGTGGGAGTTTAATTAATGTTTTTTCTGGGGTATTTTCTGGGTATATTTCTAGGGGTGGGTGTTTAGTTAATGTTCTTTCTAACTATTATATTGTGAGTCAACAGCTAATGATGAAATAATTAAATACTTTATCAAACTAGATTCATCTTCAGTTTTAGCTACTTTAAAATCTTGGATCTCGCCCTTTCAAGTCGTTATTCAAAGAGGACCAAGGAAATGCAGATTTGTCAGCCAGTTAAAAATAAAAAGTAAAAGGTTTCAGTGGCAATACGCAAATTGATTGGAATCTAAGAGATATTCCCTAAAAGTTTGAAAATATATTTATTTTTAATAATTAAATTAACACGTTGACTGCTAGAAGTATTTTTGAAAGTTTGCCCAAGACGCCGACTTTGCCTTGAATGTTTCAATCTGACTCATCGCAATAGGCACTGATAAAAGGTATATTATTCATGTCCCAGATAGCATGCATACTTGCAGTAAGTTTGATTTTTTTCTGGATAATATCTTGTCATAACAAATTTGACGCGACAAACTTGCAGCAAAACTCCTGCAAGTTAAACGGAGCATAAAGCGACCACTCATTTGCAACGCAATTGTGCTGCAAAACTGTGGCAATCTTGTTATGACAAACTTGAAGCAAGCGAAAATTTCCGTCATTGCACGAGAGTTAAGTTGCTGCAGTCTTGTTTCAAACTTGCACACTTGTCATGCTGAACTTGCTGCAAGTTTGCAGGCTTGCAAAGCAAGAGTGCTGCAAGTTTGCTGAAAACTAAATTTGCTATCCGGGTGATCACTCCCTAATACTTTTCTGGCAACTTGGCCGCAAAAGAAAGAGACACCTTCTCTTCTTAGACTATTTTCGTCTATGAATCAGGACTTGGCTCACAGCCCGAAGTCCGCAAAAACTAAGTCGCCTGGCGACTCACACCAAAATTTGGTGAGGACCAAATATTTGTAGAATATTTGACCGGATATTGACGACACGTTGTAACTTTGGCTGAGGCTCCGGTAGGCAGTAGTTTACTTGCAAGACAACAAGGGTTGTAGAGGAAACTCACGGGCCTCTTTGACAAAGTTGATTTGGGTTCCTTGACCGCTAATTATATTTGGTGAAAGAATTAACTTTCTCTCCTCCACCTTCTCTTTCAGCCTCTTCTGCCAGTACTCTCTTCTCTTCCCTATCAGTCCCCTCTGCTTGAACTCGCTCCTTTTCTCCTTCAGGCTCCCTCTCATCTAATGCACCAAGGAATGTTTTCGTTTATATGCACGTGTATTGGGCTAACCTATGGTGGGTAAACCTATGTTGAAATTTTTAATTTTTAAATGAAATTTTCTCAAGTTTTTGGAGAATTTCTAAAATTTCGTTTTAATTCCTTTTTTCTTTCCTTTTAGATCGTTTGAGTGAAGGATTTTTTTTTTACTTTTGGAAAGATTAAGAATTTAGATAATTTTGAATAAATATTAAAAATTCATTAGTAATTAATTTCTCGCTAATTAACGCTTTGCGCTCTAGGGCTCCAAAGCGGAGCCATTTAAAATTTGTTTTCAAACTCGAGGGCTGAGCTACTACCGAGACAATGCAAATAATTTTCAGTTTTTATCATAAGAACAAAGACAAATCGTAAAAACTAATCATTCTGCATTGTCTCCTTAGTGGAGCCCTCGAGTTTGAAGACAAATTTTAAATGTCTCTGCTTCGGAGCCCTCGAGTGCAAAGGGATAATTAGCAAGAAATTAATTACTAATGAATTTTTAATATCTATTCAAAATTATCTCAATTCTTAGTCTTTCCAAAAGTAAAAAAAATCCCTTTACATATGCTATTTAAACGAAACAAAAAGGTTTTTTTTTCAAAAACAGCGATTTTTTTTTCTAACCGTGGTTTGTAATTAACTTGCTGCAAGTTTGATAAGACAAGTTTGCGGCAAACTTGCACGACAAGTGTACTGTAACTTGCATGACAAGTTTATTGCAAGTTGGAGGTATGGTGACTTCGAAGTTTGCGTAGACTTGCTGCAGTCTTGTTTCAAACTTGCAGACTTGTCATGCTGGACTTGCTGCAGGTTTACAGGCTTGCAAAGCAAGACTGCTGCAAATTAAATTTGCTATCTGGGCTACTAATAAAATTAATTTTGTATGTTGTATATTGCATTAATTTTTTTAAACCATTATAATAACAATGGTATTATTGAAAAATTTATCAATATACACATCCCCTATATAATAATAGCCTAAGTTGTCTGTCCGCGAATTTATGAAGCGGTTGTACCTGGAATGGACATAGGCATCCATATTGAATTTTTCATGAGTTAGGGTTAGCAAAATTGAAAGCAAGTTAGAAATCCACCCCATCTCAACTTTTTCAGCGGTTAATGCTATTATTTTAAGCCTTATCCTTCCTCTTATCCTATACGAAATTCATTCTTGATAGGATGGCAAAGGCGGAGAGTAATACTTAAATTTCCGGACTGTTTCTATCTGACTATCTGACTTCATATACTCTAGTTCAAATACATCGGGCTAGAGTTGTACTTTTGGTATGAAGTCCGCCGACTAGATCGTCGTTCTTCTCGGGTTGACGGTTCTATCCCCGACGCAGCCAATTTTTTTATGTCTAATAAATTTAATATTGTCTGCTTTTTCTTTTAAATTCTTATTCCGAAAGTTCTTTTATTATTATTAAAATAATTTTTTACTATTTTTTCAACTTTTTATAATTTTTATTTATAATTTTTATTTTATTAAATTCCCCTATTGCTTTACGGATGTCTCTGGCCACATAAACATTTCATGTTGTGTATCCTTAAACCTTCTTCTAGTAATGTAATAACAGCCTAAGTTATCTGCCCGTCTGTCCTCGAAGTTATGAAGCTTTTGGACCTGGAATGGATAGAGCATCCATATTGGATTTTTGATGAGTTAGGGTTTGTAAAATTCAAAACGAGTCAAGTTTATCTTTTCCTAAACTATAGATCCGATTCTGAAGTAAAATAGTATGAATAAGCTTCGTATCACAGCAAAAAATACTGTCCTCTTTAAAACGGTAGAAATCCAGCCCGTCCTCCTTTTCGAGCGTTTAATGCCATTATATCAAGCCCCATATTAAGAGCAGGCGATTAAATTTATCAATTTATCACATAAAAAAATAGGTAAAAATAACAATTTTTTTCTAGCATTATGACGCCATTCCTTTAACCATCTCATTTAAACCTTTCTTATTTTAAATTATTTAAATATTTTCTGCATTATTTCCATACGTTTTATCACTAAACTTGGATATTACAATAAACAATTTTATTTTTTATTTGACTTAAATAATAGATTAAGTACATATGTGATAATTTTAATCGATTATTTTTGTTGAAAGGTAATTCTCAGCCAAAAAAACAAACCATTTTTTTTACCTGCCTCAGGGTACTTTACAATTCTGGAAAATTAAAAATTTTACTGATCCCGTCATATGACGGGCTATGTGCTAGTTTACTATAATTATGTACTTTAATTATTTGCTGCGTCGCCGGTCACCGGTGGTCCTCACGGCGCTGTAGCCAAGTCGAGTGCGGCCACCAGTGACCATGGCAGTCAAAGTGTTAATACATTTTAACTGTAAATAGACCGATGAAAGCCTAGATTTTTAGATAGTTGAACATAAAAAGTGAAAAGATTCAATAGCTATACACACTTTGATTAGAATAGTAAATATACTTTCTTATAATTATTTTCAAAATTAGGCCCTTATCTATGGTTGTTGTTTATCTTCAGTTCACATAAATTAAAAGTTCTAATTTTGTTTAAAATTTTGTTTTCGCATGGATGCATAAATAAGTGTATATAATATAAGTGAGTTAACAACTAACATTTTATCCAACTAGATGTCGTGTAGTCCTCGTTTATATTTGAGTATTAACCTGTGATCAAATGTATAGTGGTGATTTTACTTTGATTGCGTTGTGTAAAGTATTTTTGTACTAATTTTAACCACAGGTTCTGAGAAACTACAGACATAAATATGGAGATAAACTAAAAGCTAAATTAACAGCATCCGAAACTAGCTTAATATAAAAAAGTAAATTTATTATAATATATATACATCTATGTACATACAAAACTGATGCTAATTTTCATAATTTAAGCTTTGTCAACGTCTTCTAAATTAGTTCTGACAATTTTTTAATATTTAAGTAATTTTGTAAATAGAGAGAGGACCTAATCTCAATTTCAAAATGTATTTTAAAGGGGGTACCTTTGGGGAGTAAAGATGGTGTGCCCGGAAAACTGCTGGTTGATGGGTATCTATGGGATATTTCGTCCGTCTGGTCCAGGGTTTCCTCCTGAGTGTTTGGGGTGCGGCCGTGCTATTTGATGTAGGGACACTTCCCGTCGGCTGGACTCTCGAACTCGTTCCGTCGGACTTCTCTCCTCGTCTGGACTATCGAACACCTTTTGTCGGACTCTCTCCTAGTCTAGACTCTCGAACACACCTTCTGTCGGACTTCCGAACATCTTCCGTCGGACTCTCTCCTCGTTTCGACTCTCGAACATCTTTTTTTTGGGACCTCCGAACCTCTTCTCAATTAGATTTTTCATATTTATTTATTTCAACCTTGTCCCCTCTTCCTTATTATCGTCCAATCGGGATAGTTGTAAGAATCTCATTGGTCTGCTTAAACCCCGCCTTGAGACCGCCAACGTGAAAAACCTTATCCCTTCTAATTGGGCACTGTCCCTTAGGGATTCATAAATACTCCACAAAGGTACATTCTTATTTAATGTCAAGTACGGAGACGGGATTTTAATCTGGGACTGGGATCAGAACCCCGCCCGAGACCACCGTACAAGACAACAATATCCGTTGAATATAAATTTATAGTCCCCTGTCTTGTTACAAAGATGTGATGAGGTCAGATTTAGATCCCGAATATTTTACTTCTTGTATGAAACAATCAATTAAATAACAGATCTAAATCACCTCATCACACTAGATTCATTTTCAGTTTTATCTACTATAAAGCCGAACGATGACCAAACGACAGAGAGCTGCTCTTCGGTACCGGAGTTCCCGGGTTCGAATCCCGAATCTTGCATGGATGTACGTGGCATATCGGAATCGGCTTTATGCAGTAGGTCCCGCGCTCATTATCCCCCGTGTAACAAAACAGTAGACCGTAGAGCTCTAAATCAAACCAAACCTAACCTATTTTAAAATGACGGCCTGTGCACTTTTAAAAGGTTATTCAATGATTAATGTTCTTTACTGTTGTTCCTTTAACATACACGATTTAGTAGGATGACAACAATTGTCAGAGTAATTAAACGAGTTAGATTTATTGATTCTATCCAGTTCAAAACGTCATAGAAGCAATTGTTCATTACGGTTGTTGCTTAGATTTATCCACGATTTAATGGGTTAACAGCCTCTGTTGAAATTGATCGAACATGATTAATTGCAGATTTATGTCAGTTCAAAATATCTATCGGTGCTGGTCTTAGAATGAATGATTACGGATACGTTTACTAGGGTAGCATTTTATAGTAATAGAATTTAATCCACGATGGTAATGAGATGGAAAAGGCAAACATCAAAAGGCTATTAAAAGGTTTTATATTATGTGAATGACATATTGCCAGCGTTGATTCTTGTGCAGATGTTTTTGATTATAGTCATATGCTGAATCGAAATGAGAAAACATTAGAGACATCTGTTCGGCTAATCTGCATTAAGTTGCCAGAATAATACAAGCATTTTCCTAGTCCTTTTGTTGGATATAAAGGTACTTGAAGATAATTCATCAAATTAGTAGTAATTTATTGTGTAAGAAATGGGGACATATGACTGTTTCATATATATAACTGGTAAATAAATTTACAAATACCTGTGTAAAAACATTTTATGTTGAGCTATAAAATATATTACTAATGTAGAATTTAAATACTGTGTATATGTAAGTGTATGTGCAACATTTAAAATTTTTGTGTGAAATGAATTTGATGTTAACACATTGTGTGCGGGTACATTTCGCTGCGGAATTGTACCGGGAGCGGACGTTTTGCACATAAATTTAGTTTTTCAGTTAAATCTCAATAGATCGAAAATTATTTAATTTTTTAACTAACTTTTCGTATTTTATATTGAAATATATAGAAACATATATATACATAGATATATATAAATAACAACCATACGATTTTTGTTAAAAAAATGTATTTTTTAGTGGATAAATTTATAGTATCGTAAATATGAAAAATAAAATAGAAATAGTAGTATATATTATTAATATTTTCGAATTATGTTATATATAAACATTTTTATATTTCCAGAATCTATGTAGTAGACAAGAACATTCGGCTTCGTTTTCCTGTATATACTGTTATTTTTGTACCACAAATAAACCAAGTTGTTACACTAACCCGTACTAGTACATGATCCGCGCTCAAGTATCAATCATCAGAAAACGTACTAGAACGTGTCCCGCATACGTGCTAATGGTAGAGGTATTCCTCACTTTATGATATAGTGGATTAACAGCAACTCGATGGATCGAGATTCGAATTAGAATTGGGGGATTTTCCGATACGAGAGTTGAAATGTGATTAGTTAGTGGCTAATGGTGATACCACAAAATTGATTTACACTTTTTCAGTCATCTGGACAGTCATCTTCAGTTTCATCTCGACAAGAATTCGTTTTGTAACCTAGTTATGTTTTAATGTCAGTAACCGTCAAATAGTATAGATGTTGACGAAAAGTAAAAGGCGTAACGTTATCATTAGGAGATATTGTTAATAATTGACATGCATATAGACGAGACATGTACTTTTTCAGTTAGTTTCATCCCGACAAGAATTCGTTTTATAACCTAGTTATGGTTTAATGTCAGTAACCGTCAAATAGTATAGATGTTGACGAAAAGAATAAGGTGTAAAGTTATCATTAGGAGAAATTGTTAAGAATTGACATGCATATAGACGTGACATGTACTTTTTCAGTTAGTTTCATCCCGACAAGAATTCATTTGTAACCTAGTTATGGTTTAATGTCAGTAACCGTCAAATAGTGTAGATGTTGATGAAAAGAAAAAGGTGTAACGTTATCATTAGGAGAAATTGTTAAGAATTGACATCCAATAGACGTGACATGTACTTTTTCAGTTAGTTTCATTCCAACAAGTATTAACGACGTAACCTCATTTTTTTTACATATTTGAGTACATCCAACAATATAGATGCTGACTGAAAGAAAAGGTGAATTATTACCAGGAGAAAATTTGAAGAAATGAAGAGACTGTTGTGAATTATCTGTTTCCATATTCATACTAGATGCATTGCCTAGCACTACATTCATCCGTCAAACATAAAACTCCACAAATAAAATTTTACAACACTTTAATGATGCACAACTTAATAAATTCACATTGGCCCATCATCGAGTGGAGCAACAACTTTCGAACACAACACTTATCAGTTTCGAACTCATTCTCCGGAAGTAGTAGAAGTATCAGTTCTTTAAAAGACATGTCTCTTACTTGCACCTTCTACGAATGCTACCATATTACAGTCGACATATGTCACTGGTGACTTCTACGTCATAATGACGTCAGAAATCACCAGAGATGGGAATTTGGTACCATAAATTTCCCTGTCTGACATCATTATGATGCAGAAGTCAACAGAGACATATGTCGACCGTAATATGGCAGCACCAATATTTAAGAAAATCAGAGTCAGAATTCCAAACGGGATAGGCGAGTACAATACGGCTATAAAAAAGAAAACAATGCAAAAATAAGGTTATTACTCTCATTTCCTAGTAGATCAAGTTGACAGATGGAATGTGATGCGTCCGTTTAACTGTATGGTGACGGGGAGTTTGGGTTGAAGGTGCTGCGAAGAGATACGGAGAACGAAATTAATAAAAAAGACTAAATAAAATGAAAAGATAAATAAGTAAAAAAGTTTCAAATATGTTAGGGAAGTGGTACTTCTATAGTTTCACATGATTCTTTATTTCTGCTTGTATTTTAGAGAGCAAAATTAAAGTTTCAACTATGTTTATAGAACAATATGGGAACAATGTTCTCGTAAGAATAATCTATACTTTATATACAAGAGCGTGAAAAAAAAAATCTTGAATAGCATCTTCTGATTCGCGAGATTTACGTATTGGATTTACGTCATACGGCTGTAAGAATCCAATTAGGGTCTGCTATATAACAGAGAAAACTAAAGTACATATGTCGACTGTAATATAGTAGCATCCTACAGCTACAAATAAACAAACGCTAATGTTGCATATGTTTGTTTTCGTGAATAAATATGAAGTTTGTAGCATAATTTTTTATAATTTTACAACTCTTCTATATTTCTGGCTTCAGTTCCTCACTTATTTAGCAGTCCACTTAACGGTGTACTCGTCTCAACGGATTTCGGTCGTTAGATGAAGAGTACTTGAATATGAATGGTGTTTAATTTGTGTTGTTAGCCATTCAGCTTGCCATAATTTTCTAGGAAATACTAAAAGATTTCAACGCATGATAAATAAGTATTGTAAATGTTTATTTAATTAGTCATCTAAAGAAATTTATAGTTTTTAATGAGAAACATCAGCATTGCCTAACATTAGATTCATCAGTCAAAATCTGCTTAACGGTGTACTCGTCTCAACGGATCTCGGTCGTTAGATGAAGAGTACTTGAATATGAATAGTTTTTAGTTTGTGTTGTTAGCCCTTAAGTTTGTCATAATTTGCTAGGAAATACTGAAAGCTTTCGACGAATGATAAATAAGTATTGTAAATTTTATTTAATTAGGCATCTAAAGAAATTTATGGTGTTTAATGAGAAACATCAGCATTGCCTAACATTAGATTCATCAGTCAAAATCTGCTTAACGGTGTACTCGTCTCAACGGATCTCGGTCGTTAGATGAAGAGTACTTGAATATGAATAGTTTTTAGTTTGTGCTGTTAGCCATTCAGTTTGCTATAATTTTCTAGGAAATACTAAAAGTTTTCAACGCTTGATAAATAAGTATTGTAAATGTTTATTTAATTAGTCATCTAAAGAAATTTATGGTGTTTAATGAGAAACAACAGCATTGCCTAACATTAGATTCATCAGTCAAAATCTGCTTAACGGTGTACTCGTCTCAACGGATCTCGGTCGTTAGATGAAGAGTACTTGAATATGAATAGTTTTTAGTTTGTGCTGTTAGCCATTCAGTTTGCTATAATTTTCTAGTAAATACTGAAAGCTTTCGACGCATGATAAATACGTTTTCTAAATGTTTATTTAATAGGGTATCTCAAAAAATTTATAGTGCTTAATGAGAAACATCGGCATTCATCAATTAAAACTAAACTGCAAACTGTAGTATTTTTCTTTCCGGTTCAATTGACAAAATTCACTGATTCAGATCCGGTGTTAGCTCCAGTTCAACTAAAAAATATTCAGAACATTTAAAAAATATATGACCACATTTTCGATTTTTATTTCAGTTCAACTAAGAAAATATGCCAGTTCAGTTCGGGTTTTCGTTCCGCCCAACAATTTTCTGTGTTCGACTCAGTTCGTTTTGGTTTTGCGTTTAGTTTGGAGAGCTACGGTTTTCAGTTTGCTACACGAGGGCTAATCAGATCGGGATCTACCACTTAAAGCCAATTCCGAACGGCTACAAATAGCTATGACACAGTAGGATTTCGAACTCTTGAACTCCGGTAATCTCTAACCTTTCGGCCATCGTTCGGTTTGATTCAGTTCGTAGTGAAATATTTTATTATTATTTTAGTAGCACAATATACTACTGGAAATATCAGTTATACAAAATGTTGGTAAAAGGATTCGATTTCTTAAAAGAAGGAATTAGCGTTACAAATTAATTTCATCTAATCTGCTAGATACGCACATATTTTAACTTCAGAACTAAAGTATGAAATAGTGAAAAATATTTTTACAGCTATTACATTGAAGACACAAAAGATACTATGTTCCTTCAATTAATCTAATTTAGTAAATTATGTATCGTAGTTATGTATCGTATCATAAATTATGTAAAGCTAACTAAATCTTTATATACTTAGATTCTTATTATAATCTACAAAAAAAAATTCATTCTAAACACGGCTGAATAGATTTTAAAGGGAACGAAAAATTATCTTTCACAATGAAGACACAGAAGATACTATGTTCCTTCAATTAATCTAATTTATAAAATTATTTATCGTAGTTATGTATCGTATCATAAATTATGCAAAACTAACTAAATTTTTATATACTTAGATTATTATAATCTACAAAAAAAATTCATTCTAAACACAGCTGAATAGATTTTAAAGGGAACGAAAAATTATCTTTCACAATGAAGACACGAAAGATACTATGTTCCTTCAATTAATCTAATTTATAAAATTATGTATCGTAGTTATGTATCGTATCATAAATTATGCAAAACCTAAGTTTTTATATACTTAGATTCTTATCCTAATCTAAAAAAAACTTCATTTAAACAGAGCTGAATAAATTTTATAGGGAATCAAAAATCAGCTATTACAATGAAGACACAAAACGTACTATGTTCCTTCAATTAATCTAATTTAGAAAATTATGTATCGTAATTATGTATCGTATCGTAAATTATGTAAAACTAACTAAGTTTTTATATGTACAGATTCTTATTATAATCTAAAAAAAACTTCATTCTAAACACATCTGAATAGATTTTATAGGGAATCATATATCAGCTATTATAATGAAGACACAAAAGATACTATGTTTATTCAATTAATTTAATTTAGTATCTAAACTATGTATCTTAATTATGTAATGTAACTTAAATTATGTAAAATTAACTAAATTTTTATATATTTAGATTCTTATTATATTCTGAAAAAAAAATTCATTCTAAACGCAGCAGCTGAATAGATTTTATAGGGAATCAAAAATCAGCTATTACAATGAAAACACAAGAGATACTATGTTCCTTCAATTAATCTAATTTAGACAATTATGTATCGTAATTATGTTGTATCGTAAATTATGTAAAACTAAGTTTTTATATACTTAGATTTTTATTATAATTTACAAAAAAAAACATTATTCTAAATAAAGCTGAATAGATTTTATAGGGAATGAAAAATCAGCTATTACATTAAAGACACAAAAGATATTATGGTCCTTCAATTAATCTAATTTAGAAAATTATGTGTTTATATTAACATAATGTAACCTCACATAAGCATCACCCCGTATTTATAAGATATTACCATAATTCCTACATAGATTTTCACACGTTTCTTCAGATTTAGAAATGCATTTTTATGTTGATGTGAAATACAATGCCGCCAAGAGGTCTCTATTTGAAGCGTTATCTTTTATGAAACGTTTTTTGGACTGTTGAATAAAACATTCTTTTGTTGGGATAATATTTTCAACTGTGATGAAACTTAAAGGTATCAATGAAAGATTTCTAACAAAAGTTTGTAAAGTTTCATATCGGCGTTTAAGAATCCCTTGAACCCTTCTTTCCAACTAAAAAATTCTTTATAAATGGTGCAAACATGATTTTATTCATAGAATAAGCTTTTAAGAGATTCTGCAATACACATTTTTAATTTTTTTTTATTTGTGCACTTTTTATTTCGAATATTTGATGTTATCTGTATAAACATTATTTTGCTGAGGAAAGATGCTAATAAAATTTATTATTTAAAAATACAAGTATATTTTAATTTTAATTTAGCTTTCATACCAGTTGATATTTTCTAATATTTCTTTAAAAAAACTTAAGAAATAAATTTAAAGCGAAGGTGGGTATTCAAAAATTAATATATTAGGCTGGGGAAAAAGAAATCCATAATTTTTGCGTGAAATTAATGACTTTATTTACCACGTTTCGGATTGTCCGATTTAGGTCAAATCTGCACCGTTTTGTTGTATAATTTGTTGCCATTTTAAAGGTAGCTTCATAATGCCTCTCTCATAGAAGTCTTGGTCTTTATTGGCGAAAAACTATAGTAATCGATTTTCACAATTTTCACATGATCCCAATTTCTTATCACTCAGGAAATTTTGAAATGCGAGAAAAAGGTGGTAATCGCTTGGTGCCAGGTCCAGACTATATGGTGGATAGCATAACTGCCAGTTTTTTTATATTAATTGACGTTTTTACTGAAGGAAAAAAAAATTTCTTTTGAATATTTCAATCCAGATCGGTTTTTAGTTTCCCGCCATTATTTTTTTTTGTCGACGTGCGATCCGAAGAAGAAAGTGCCGTATTCAAATTGCTCGGTAATCACGATTCGCCTAGCGAGCGGCACACGTGGACGAATCGGCGTTCAGTCTTCCACCCGGCGGGAAGTATAAGTACGCCAGGGTGAAGCAGGCAGAAGTGAGGAAACGGTGACCTACTGGGGAAAACGGCAACATCTTTGGAGGCGAGCCGCCAGTACTTCCTGATCAACGTGTATGAGTTGACTGAGGGTGTTTATCTTATGGCCATCCTACTTTGAAGGAATTTGTGGAAGTACCATTTTTGGAAAGTTTGACTCAAGATGCAAGTTGTTTTGAATTTTTGCTTGTTTTGAAAAGGGTAACTTCTGGCGATTTCCTTTTTTTTTTATAGGGACCTTATGTCCCGATTTAATTTTTTTTAGTCCATAATATCTTGTTTTTTTTTGTTGTAGTACATATATGTTATTCTGTATTTGTTATTTCTTTAAATGTTTTTTTTTCGAATAAATTGTTATTATTTTTAAAAACGGCTTCTTTTCTGACCAACTCGAATTCCACTGTGCAAAATCTCTGCCAAGAATACTTCTAACTGGGTGTTGGGGGTATCAGATACATTAAAACTTCCCAACCAAGCTCCTTGAGTTTCTGGCGAGTCACTACAGACGTGTGTGACCTGGCGTTGTCCTGATGGAACACACCTCTTCTGTTGACCAATTCTGGCCTTTTCTGGTCAATCGCTAGCATCAAACGGTTCAGTTGTTAACAGTAGAGATCTGAATTTAGTGTTTGACCATACGGAAGCAACTCATAATAAGTGATTCCCTTACAGTCCCACCAAATACACAGTAGAACCTTCCCGGCCGTTAGTCCTGTTTTGGTCACCGTTTGAGCTGCTTCACCACGCTTCGACTACGATCGTTTTCGCTCAATATTGTCGTATTTGACTCATTTCTCATCCCCAGTCACCATCCGTTTAAGAAATGGGTCAATTTCATTCCGTTTGGCCAAGGTTTCGCAGACGGAAATTCGATCCATCATGTTTTTTGGTGTTAATTGGTGTAGCACCCAAACATTGAGCTTCTTTTTTGAATCCAACTTTGCGCAAATAGTTTAAAACTGTTTTACGGCCCATCTTTATCTCCTGGGCGATCTACGATTACTAACATGCCGGTCAACTTCGATTGTTTCTGTGATTTTAACGACATTTTCGACGACGGGTCTGCCTGTACGAGGTGCATCTTTAACATCAAAAATGCCTGAACGGAATCGAGGAAACCAAAATTGTACGTAATTTGCTGTTACAGTATTGGCACCATAAACGCCATTCACAATTTCAGTCACCTGGCTTGCATTTTCGCCTTTATCAAAGAAAAACTGTAAAATGTACCGAATTTTCTTTTTGTTGACTTCCATTTTTAACACCCTGTAACTCACAAATGAATTGACCAAAATAAAACAGTAAACCAATTTTTTTAGTGTGAAATGTCACTTTTATTACGAGTATAAATTTTAATTTTTTGATCGATACTTTAAGAGATATCAATCACTACAGTCACCTACCAAAAAAATAATGGATTTCTTTTTCCCCAACCTAATATTTTGTTATTATTATGGCTACTTTAAAGTTTAATATGCTTTTAGCAATGTATTTATGTAAATGTGGTTAAATTTTCAAAGCAAAACATCGCTAATTATAATAGTTATAAATTACTAACTTTTTTAAAAGTAGTTTTTAAATATTTCATGTACATTTCCTTCCACATGGAATAAAGCAAGTTTTAATTAAAGAACACATGTTAGATTTTAGAATAAAAGTTGTTTTTTTTTCAAACGAAATATTTTATAATTTAGGAGTATTAGAATACCCCAAGTTAATTTATACATGATCATATTCAATTTATGTATGCTACTCTGAAATTTTTCTCAAAAGTTTTAATAAAAATGTAAATTTAAATTCTTGTATGTCTGCAGACGGTAATTTGTGGCAACAATTAAAAAATATTTTTTAAAACTGAAATGTGTGTTTATATAAATATTATTTTACTTTAGTTTTTGCTAAAATGTCGGCTCTTATTTCTCCTCAGTTTTTTAATGCAATTATGCGGAGCTGGTTGAAACCCATTATCAGGTTCGTTTAGTGCATGAATCGGATGTGATGAGTAAGTAGATGGCTCACTTTCGGTGTCAGGGTTTTCCGGATGTTGTTAAAACATCCACCATTGCAGCCGGCAATCAGTCATCCTGGATGAACTTTCCCCCTAAAGCTTCGACCTTGCTTCCAGCGACTTCTCTTCATTCTCGCTCAGGAGGAAATTCCTGTTTGATGACTACAGTCAAAGAAATGAAGAGTATTGTGACACGCTGGCTTCATATCCAGGCTTCTATAATGCTGGATTACTAAAACTTATTTCATGGTATAACAAGTGTTTAAATTTACGCGGTTCACTTCATCACTGAAGCGTGACAGTTAGTTCATTCGTCTACAGCTATATATCCTGTAATACTTAATACATCTACCAAAGTTTAAACAATGCAATCATAATAATAATAATTAAAATATCCATGACTGCTGCAGGCAATTCATCATCATTGATGACTTACTATCCTAGATCCCCGATCTTGGTTCCAGTGACTTCTCTCTGTTCTGGCATATGGTGAAATTATTGTTCGATGACTACAGACGAAGAGATGGAGACCATTGTGACAAGCTGGTTTCATATCTAGGCGGAAGGCTTCTATAATGCTGGATTACTAAAACTTATTTCATGGTATAACAAGTGTTAAAATTTACGTGGTTCAAGTCAACGAAACGTGACAGTTAGTTCATTCATCTACAGCCATATATCCTGTAATACTCAACACATCTACCAAAGTTTTAACAATGCAAATCTAATAATAATAATTAAAATATTCATGATTGCTACCGGCAATCAGCCATCGTTGATGATCTATCATCCTAAAGCCCTGACCTTGGTTCTAGGGACTTCCCTCTGTTCTCGCTCATGATGAAATTCCTGTTCGATGACTGCAGACGAAGAGATGAAGGCCATTGTGACAAGCTGGTTTCATATACAGGCAGAAGGCTTCTATAATGCTGGATTACTAACACTTATTTCATGGTATAACAAGTGTTAAAATTTACGTGGTTTAAGTCATTCAAAAGTCATAGTTAGTTCATTCGTCTACAGCCATATATCCTGTAATACTCATCATCCTGTAATACTCTACACATCTAACAAGGTTTTAACAATGAAATCATAATAATAATAATTAAAAGATTAGAAAAATTGTCAAATCTTCATTAGAGAGTTTTAGTTAACTAAATTTAGTCTTTCTCATTTATTAAATCCTTCAGCTGTATTTATTGTTTAAAACTTCGGCTAAGGTTAGAAGAAAGGCAAATAAGGTAAGAGAGATAGGTAGAAAGGCAAATCTATCAAACTGAAAGCGTTTGTTCTTTATAACTCTTGAATGCGGTTTAAACAAGGTTTTAAATGTGTGCTCGTTATTGAAATTTTTCATCTATTGTTCTTGCAGTGATACTTGTTTTAAGTGGAAGTTATGATAGACTTGTGAAAGCAAAATGAGAAAACTACCCAAATAATACAAATGTCGTTTGAAGGGGAGGCTTTATTTCATTCTTTGCATGACACCCGGAGAAGATTTGGAGAATGACTTGACTTTTATTTAATTACATCTCAAGCCTTTAACTGTAACGTATATTTCAGAAAAATGCAAAAAAAGAAGAAATTGTTTTCCTGTTTGATTTTGTGATTTATATGAATAAAAATGTTATGAAAACAAAAACGGAAAAATATATTTAAATGAATGAATTATCATATTTAATATTTTTATATAATGTTCCAAATTAACCCCTTCCGGTAAAATGACGAGTCTAGCTCGTCATTAGTTTTTCATTCCATACCGCACAATGACGAGCTACACTCGTCATGCGATTAAAGTTACTGTTAAATATGATAATTAATTTAGTTTAAAATTCCTATTGTACTGAATTTGGCAACACTTTTATCACTTTGAAAATCACAAGTCACTATTGCATATTGTACTTAGAATTTCTTGGTACAAGTCATTGCCAAATTAATGAGTCAGAATACCTACTAATGCCGTACAAGAATCAAATTAAAAGTGAGACTACTTGGCGTTGTAAACAATTAAGAATTCCTTTGCACTTTGTTTTGAAAAGTACCACTAGCTTGAAGACTATTATCTGTATACCTTATTAATGTTTTGCTTTGATATTTCTTAATTTTACTGTTTCTGATATTATTTAAATATTTGTAAAGTTGGTTTTAATTAAGAATTTTCAATTGTAAAATGGAACAAGTTTTTTAAATAAAAATGAAATCGTTATTTCATGCACAGTTTTTCATTATTAAATCATACCAGAAAGGGGTTAATGGAATAATTGTATTTATATGCAATTTCATCATTTCAATTTGTGTCATTAACATTTCCATGCTGAAAGGCATAAACGTTTCGCTTATTATTACTTTTAATTCAATTCAGACAACAAGTCATTTTTTCCTAAACTATAGATGCGTTTAAAATAGATGGTATGAATAAGCGTCGTATCAGACAGCAAAAAATATATTTAAATATCGTTGTACAAGAATATCAGCTCTATTTTGAGCATTTATGCCAGTATCAAATGTTATGAAAACTATTAAAAAATATTTATATGAAAAAATACCATATTTAACATATTTTTAAAAATGTCCCAAATTAATAATAATTTATTTTATCGTATATTTTATCATTTGCATTATTTCCATACGTTTCCATGTGAAAGGCATAAATTTCTTTATTATTACTTTTAATTCAATTCAGATAACAAGTTTTTTAGACCACTTATTTTTGTTACTAGAAAAGAAAAAAAAACATATCAGACATTTTTTTCAATATATGTTCAAGAATATCTTAAATTTGTACAAGAATATCAGCTTGATATGTGTTTATACGAGTAAAAATGTTATGAAAACAAAAATGGAAAAAATATTATATGAATGAATACCATACTTAATATTTTTATAAAATTGTCCCAAATTAATGGAAAAATTGTATTTTATCGTATGAAATTATAATTTTTACATTTGTCATTAGATTTCTTGTTGAAAGGTCACGTTTCTTTTCAATACTTTAATTCAATTAAACAACAAGTCTTTTTTACACCACGTATTGTGTTGCTAGAAAAGATCAGAAAACATATCAGACCTGTTTGTACAAGATATGTTTCAAGAATATCTTGAAGTTTTACAAGAATATCAGCTTGTTTTGTGTTTTATTTAACAATAAAAAGTGGATTTTAATTAAAACAAAAATTGTAAAATGAAACAAGTTTTTTAAATAATTGAAATACCATATTTAATATTTTTATATAATGTTCCAAATTAATGGAATAATTCTATTTATATGTAATTTCATCATTTCACTTTGTGTCATTAACATTTCCATGTTGAAAGGCATAAACGTTTCGTTTATTATTACTTTTAATTCAAATCAGACAAGTCTTTTTTACACCACGTATTGTGTTACTAGAAAATATTAGAAAACATATGAGACATATTTCAAGAATATCTTGAAGTTTTACAAGAATATCAGCTTGATTTTGTGTTTTATACGAGTAAAAATGTTATGAAAACAAAAATGGAAAAAATATTTATATGAATGAATTACCATATTTAATATTTTTATAAAATGTCCCAAATTAATGGAATAATTGTATTTTATCGTATGGAATTTTATCATTTCACTTTGTGTCATTAACATTTCCATGTTGAAAGGCATAAACGTTTCGTTTATTATTACTTTTAATTCAATTCAGACAACAAGTCTTTTTTACACCACGTATTGTGTTGCTAGAAAAGATTAGAAAACATATCAGACATGTTTGTAGAAGATATGTTTCAAGAATATCTTGAAGTTGTACAAGAATATCAGCTTGATTTTGTGTTTTATACGAGTAAAAATGTTATGAAAACAAAAATGGAAAAAAATATTTATATGAATGAAATACCATATTTAATATTTTTATAAAATGTCCCAAATTAATGGAATAATTGTATTTTATCGTATGGAATTTTATCATTTCACTTTGTGTCATTAACATTTCCATGTTGAAAGGCATAAACGTTTCGTTTATTATTACTTTTAATTCACTTCAGACAACGTCTTTTTTACACCTTATACTGTGTTGCTAGAAAAGATTAGAAAGCATATTAGACATGCTTGTATAAGATATTCTTCAACAATATCTTGAATTTATACAAGAATGTCAGCTAACTAAATAGAAGTGTAATTTTAGCTGACCTTGCAATGTACCGTAACGAACTGCAGTTTCATCAATGACATAACCACCTAGCCAGACCTACCGAACTGTTCATAAACTCTATAAAACTTTTGCCCTTTTTTATTGTACCTGTCTGCATAGGCCACTAATATCTACCTTGGTGTGATGAGGTGATTTAGATCTGTTATATAATTGATTCATTCATACAAGAAGTAAAATGTTCGGGATCTAAATCTGACCTCATCACATCTTTGTAAAGAGATAGAGGACCATAAATTTCTATTCAACGGATATTGTTGTCTTGTACTGTGGTCTCGGGCGGGGTTCTGATCCCAGTTCCAGATTAGAATTCCGTCTCCGTACTTGACATTAAATAAGAGAGTACCTTTGTGGAGTATTTATGAGTCCTTAAGGGACAGTGCCCAATTAGAAGGGAAAAGGTTTGGCACGTTGGCGGTCTCAAGGCGGGGTGGAAGCAGACCAATGAAATTCTTACAACTATTGGACGACAAGAAGGAAGAGGGGACAAGGTTGAAATAATTAAATATGAAAAATCTAAAAGATGAGACGATGGTTCGGAGGTCCCAAAAGAAGGTGTTCGAAAGTCGGGAGTCCAGTCGGGTCCGACGGAAGTTGTTCGTGAGTCCAGAGGAGAAGGTGCTCGATAGTCCAGACTAGGAGAGTCCAGCCAAGACCGAAAGGAAGTGTTCCTGCACCAAATAGTACGGCCGCACCCCAAAAACTCAGGAGGAAGCCCCTGACGAGACCAACGGATGATATATAGATTCCCTATCCTGATCAGCCATAGAAACCCTTCAATAAGAAGTGTTCCGGGCCCAACATTTTAGACCCACAAAGGTACCCCAAATTTACATATATTTTTGAAATTGAGATTAGGTCCTCTATCTATTTACAAAATTACTTAAGTATATAAAAAATTTGTCAGAACTAATTTAGAAGATGTTGACAAAGCTTATTTTATGAAATTTAGCATCAGTTTTGTATGTAAATAGATGTATATATATTATAATAAATTTACTTTTTTTTATATTAAGCTAGTCTCGGTTGCTGTCGATTTAGCTGTTAGTTTATTTTCATTTGTATGTCTGTAGTTTCTCAGAACCTGTGGTTAAATTTAGTACAAAAATACTTAACACAACGCAATTAAAAATAAATCACCACTATACATTTGATCACAGGTTGATACTCAAATATAAACGATTTACTGCCCAAAATCGTTTCAAGAACCACAGATTTGATGTGCCCCAACTGTATTCGTATGAAAGGTCTCATAAACAAGAAGGAAGAAGTATTAAATGTCAAATGAAAAGAAAAATTAGAGCTCTGGTATCCAAGGTATAGAGACACATGTTTCCTGCCCAAAATCGTTTCGAGAACCGCAGATTTGATGTGCCCCAACTGTATTTGTATGACACTTGGAAAGGGGTAAAATTACGAAAGCCCTTTATAGCTATAATGAAGATTTTTCATGTCCCTTCATTACATATTTCCCTTGTGGAATATATATTTTAACCTACATTTTGCGCCTTTTTTTTCGCATATTGCCTCTTGCAGGTGCAGTTTTAGTTTTTCTCACGGGTGCAGCCTGTCTTTTCAAACAGAGCCGCCCCCGATCTGGGATTTAGTTTCGGACCAAGCGTCCAATTCTGGCCACCTGCATCCGCAACCCTTAAACCTTTC
Organism: Pardosa pseudoannulata; assembly: GCA_032207245.1. Classification (NCBI taxonomy): domain Eukaryota; kingdom Metazoa; phylum Arthropoda; class Arachnida; order Araneae; family Lycosidae; genus Pardosa; species Pardosa pseudoannulata. The sequence continues at coordinate 96,167,189 of CM063509.1, read as the reverse complement.
GACCATAATTTGAGCACATCAGCCCATATTCTGATAGTTTCCGAAGTCATAAGTTTCGCTTTGAGTTGTCAGCCGCGCCTTTGAAAGGTGCCGCGTTGTGGTGTGGGGCTAAGCTTCGCTCCACATCGTTTTTGGCGAATTTTCACCACCGTAGTTGCGCCTCACTGCGATTGGGTTTTTTGTTCTCTGTGAGCCTTGTCTCGACGTTTCATTGGTCAGAGCCGAGAGAACCCTTTGCTCTCCCTGAGAGCGCGGTGTTTCTTTGGGGTCTGGCAACCCTCTTGCTGGCTATGTTTCGGCGCTTTTGGCGTGAGCGCAGCCTAGAAGTTTTGATAATTTTGCGAGACGGAGAGACACACAGAGATGAAGTTTTAACACTCTTGCCGACTCGTTTTTTTGGTCGGAAAAATGTTTCCGTTGGAGCCACCTCGATCTTTGGCCAGCCTAAGCACTCTATCCTTGTTTTATTTTACTGCGACGTTCCTGGTGTTACTTTTACTTCAAGCAACGAATTAATCTCCATTATATTTTATATAAAGCAACAAATTAGTCTCTATCATATTTTTATATAAAGCAACAATTTAATCTCTATAATGCTTTTAAACAACGCAATTGAATGAATCTCAGTTACCCACTATTAGATCAAGGCAGAAGTGAACTATGGTAGTTTTAGATTATAAAATTAAAATTTATTTGATCAAATACTAAATAAAAGGATGTCTCTCCATCAAGTCAGTGTTTGATTTTTTTCTACTTGAGGTGACTCTTTTATGGAGTCCCGACTCTTCAGTATAATAGCGTAAAAAGGAGTTACTTTTTGAGACTTCTATCTGAAAAAATTTGCTATTTTTAAGCACATAAATTTGTATTTTCCTAGAAATAGTTTTGATTTAGAGTATTAGATTATGAATTATGGATAGAGTACCGTCTATTTGGTGATACGTATCGTTATGATTACCATCTATTACACCATTATACGCTATTATCATATATTTAGTGAGTGACGTTTTTTATTAGGAATATAAAGTTTGGTTTGGTTTGGAGAGCTACGGTTTACTCTTTTGCAACACGAGGGCTAATGAGACTGGGACCTACTGCTTAAAGCTGATTCCGAACGGTTACGAACATTCATACCACAGTAGGATTTGGACCCACGAACTCCGGTACCGAAGTCCAGCACCCTAACCATTCGGTCATCGTTCGGCAGGAATATAAGGAAAACAGTTGTATGGAAAAACCAACGTTACGCACAATCTAGTGAAAACGTACTCAGACATGGTAAAATAGATAACTGAAGCAAAGTTAAAGTTCCTTTGTATCTGCGTACAAACATAAAGCCAAAACTAATCAAAATTGATTTAGGCATGATCAAAATGGGTGCTTAAGTTGAAATCGGAATTTTGAAATTTTTCGGGATTACAACATTTTTCCCCATTGCACTAGGAAGTAAAAAATGCTGACAAAGTTAATTTATATTTAATATTCTACTCATGGAATAATCATGCTTAAAAATTTTACATCATCAGAGATTCATATATACAGGTAAAAAAAAAAGAACACTTCCTATTTAATCAAATTTGCGTTGACCTGAATGAGTATTATTTGCTTTAATAATAGTATAATTTTCTTTATTTTTTTTCAAACCATAAAAGGCAATTCTTAAATTTAATCTATATATTGCTATTTAGCTTGCGTTAGCGTTCATTATAAGGTAATACCTTTCCCTCCGATGCCTTTAAATCGTCTTTTTTAGTGTAAAAAAAACGATTAATTTTATCTGATGTAGAACTAAAGTGCACCCTTTCCTTAATCCTTTCAGAGTTATTTTTCTGACCTTAATAGAAGACGAAGCCCGCTTACTTCAATATCATTTGGGAATAACTAAAGAAAGAATGAAGTCAGAAAAAAAAAGCTTTAAGCTTTCTAGTTGAAAGGAAAATTTTATTTACGGAAATGAGAACAAAAATGTTTTTATCCTAAATTTAGCAGAATTCTAATTAAAAATGCTTATTTCTGAAAACGGATTGTAATCGCTTTAGATGATCATAAATTAATAATCAGACTTTTTGCAATTTTGTAAACAAAATTAATTTAAAATTTTAGTGTAGGATAATTATTCAACTAGCTAAAGAGCAAAATATAAATATTTCTTTTCGGTTTTCCCTTAAAGAGAAATTTTGGGAAAATATTGAACACTTGATCTGCCAGAGCAATTATAAATTTATAATTAATTCCCTACAACTTCAAAGAACGGATGTGAATGCTACATGACTTTTTTGTACGTCTATTAAACTACACGCATTTTATTATTTTATGCAATGTGTCATGAGAATTATCATTTGCACATTCTCTTTAAGGTACTAAGTTAGTCTAAGTTAGAATAAGTCGTTTGAGTTGCATTGATTTACGTCCGTAGTATTAATTTTCGTTATATTGAGATATTGAGGTTTTTCATTATATATCGCATAAATTAGAACCTTCTAAATCTAATTTTTAGTTATGCGATATACATACGCACGGACATATATGCGAGCGTACGTACCTATGTCAAGAGGAAAACTAGTCAAAATGCTGTCAGGAATGGTTAAAATACCTATTTATAGGTTCAAAATTATAGTTCCCTTGTACCTACGTACGTACATTATACGTAACACTGAAATACGTTAAAACTGATTCATGCTCGGTAAAATTGAGTTTTTCCGTCGAAATCTAAACACTGAAATTTTCGCGATTACAATAGTTCCTTTATTTTGTATATGGAAATAACGAGCTATTAATTTAGGGGAATGAAATTTTTACTAAATTTTAAGTTGCCTAATTGTTTTGACTATACGTATCACAAATTTTCTAAGTCTACCATAAAATTGTTTAAAATAACAGAACTTTAACTGTTGTTTTTTATAATTATCTATTACAAAATTGCATATTTATTCTTATTAATATAAACGTTTTCAGCTGTAATAAAAACAATTTAATAATCTCTAAAATTAAAAGCTATGAAATGCGTACTATATACTTTACAGAATAAAAGCAACTACAAAAATATATTTAGAAATTTTGAACTTTTATTGGTTACTATTTTTTGTTATATGATATAACATTTTAGTTTATCAATAAAAAAAGAATTATATTACATTAGTTTCATTCAAAAATTTTTTGTTATTCACTAGAATAAATAGGAAATGTTGTATACAATCAGATAAATGTTAAACAATCATTGAAATTTATTTAAAAAAAACTGTTTGAAATCTAGAAAGTAAAGTAAGTTAATTGAAGTAAAATGACTAATTTAGGGAAATGAAAGTTTTGCTGAATTTTAAGTTGCCTTACTTTCTAGATTAAACATAACACAAATTTTATAAGTTTACCAGAAAAATTTAAAAATACCAAAATTTTAAAGCATGATTGTTTTTACAGTTTCCTATCACAATGTTGCATAATTATTCTTATTAATATAGACGTTTTCGGCCGCATTAAAAACAATTTAATAGTCTCTAAAATTATAAACTATGAAATGTTTATTATATGTGTCTCCACAGAATAAAAAATTAATTACTAAAATATAATTTGGAATTTTAATTTTATTGGTTATTAATATTTGTAATATCAATACTACACTTCAATTTATTATTCTAAAAAAGTATTATGTTACATTAGATAGACGTAAATTTTTTACTTACTAGAATAAATATGTAATTTTGTGCTTAAGTGATAACTATTAAATGATCGTTTAAATTTTCATTTTTAAAATACTGTGTGAAGAATCTAGATAATAAAGTAAGCTAGTAAAAAAAAAACTATTTATTTAGGGGAATGAAATTTTTCTGCATTTTGAGTTGCCTTACTTTTTAGAATATGCGCATCACAATTGTTTAAACGTATCAGAAAGTTTTGAAGTAACAAAACTTTAATACAGATATCTTTTACAACGTTGTATGTTTAATTTTATTAAAATATACATTTTTAGATTTATTAAAAATAGTTTAATAGTCTCTAAAATTATAAACTGTAAAAAGCTTATTATGTGTTAAAAAATTGTAAAAAAAAAATTAAAAAAAAACTTAAATTTTAAGTTTTATTAGCTATTAAAATTGTAATATAACACTTCAGTTTATCATTTTAAAATGTATTATATTACATTAGATTCACTTAAAATATTTTGCATAATTACTAAAATAAATACATAATGTTAATCTCAATCAGATAACTTTAAAAAATTATTTCAATTTTGATTTTTAAAAAATTTGAGCAGAATTTAAAAGAAAAGTATGTTAGTAGAAGTAAAAACTTTTTATTTAGACAAATGAAATTTTTATTGAATTTCAAATTGCCTTACTTTATCCGACAACAAAATAACAAAACTTTAATGAGTGATTGTACTTTAGAGTAACCTAACTCAACGTTACATATTTATTCTTATTGATATAGTTGTTTTTAGCTATGTTATAAGAAATTTAATAGTCGCTAACATTATAAACCACGAAAAGCGTATTGCGTATTTTCTGCAGAAAAATGAACAATGGCAAAAATATGTTTTAGAAATTTCAAGTTTTATTGGTTATTGAAATTTGTATTATTGATATAACACTTTAATTTATCATTCTGAAAAAAATCTTATATAACATTAGATTCACCTTAAATATTTACTGTATACTAGAATAAATATGTAATTTTGTTCTCAATCAGATAACTATTAAAAGGTAATTTAAATTTTGATTAAAAAAAACAACCGTGCAAAATCTAGAAAGTAAAGTAAAATAATAGAAGTAAAAACTATTTATTTAAAAAAATGAAATAACTGTAAAACAGTCATTTCAATTTTGATTTAAAAAAAACCTGTGCAAAATCTAGAAAGTAAAGTAACATAATAGAAATATAATCTATTTATTTAAAAAAATGAAATAACTGTTAACAATCATTTCAATTTTGATTAAAAAAATCTTTGCAAAATCTAGAAAGTAAAGTAAAATAATAGAAGTAAAAAATATTTATTTAGAAAAATGAAATTGCTGTTAAACATTCATTTCAATTTTGACTGTTTAAAAAAAAACCCGTACAAAATCTAAAAAGTTAAGTAAATTAATAGAAGTAAAAACTATTTATTTAGAAAAATGAAATTACTGTTAAATTGCCATTTTAATTTTGATTTAAAAAAAACCCGTGCTAAATCTAGAAAGTAAAGTAACATAATAGAAATAAAAACTATTTATTTAAAAAAATGAAATAACTGTTAACAATCATTTCAATTTTGATTAAAAAAATCTTTGCAAAATCTAGAAAGTAAAGTAAAATAATAGAAGTAAAAACTATTTATTTAGAAAAATGAAATTACTGTTAAATAGCCATTTCAATTTTGATTAAAAAAAAAAAAACCGTTCAAAATCTAGAAAGTAAAATAAAATAATAGAAGTAAAAACTATTTATTTAGAAAACCGATACTTTTACTGAATTTTAAATTGCCTAACTTCTTTGATTGAATGTACCATGTATTTTTTAAGTTTGTTAGAAATATTTTAAGATAACAAAACTTTAATTGTTGATTGTTTTTACAGCCACCTATTAGAATATTGCATATTTAATTTTATTAATATAGACTTTTTAGCTGTAATAAAAGGTAATTAATAGTCTCAAAAATTATAAATTATGAAACGTGTATTATATGTTCTCCAAGGAAAAAAAGCAATCACAAAAATATATTTTAGAAATTCCTAACCGTTAATAGTTATTAAAATTTATAATATTGATACAACAGTTCAGTTTATGCTTAAATGAGCATTTTCCCTATTAGCTCCACATAAAAAAATTTGCTTCACCACTAGAATGATTACGCAGTGTTATGCTCAATCAGATACCTGTTAAACAATAAATTCAATTTTGATATTTTAAAATCTTTGTGGAATTTACAAAGTAACTCTATAAATAAAAACTGAATTTTAAATTGTCTGACTGTTTTGTTTACAAATATCACTAATTTTCTGAATTCATCAGAAAAGATATACAATTACTTGTGCCAGACGTTCTGGGAAATCTTTATGTTCAGTTGTCTTCTTAAAAAACAGGGGCAACTCGGTGAATTCTTACTCTACTTATAAAATAAAATGGACTGGCATGATTTTTAAATAAATCAATAACAACTTATTGGACATAATAAAAGTTTTTCAAGCCATAACCACCATTAAAGGAAAAATATCTATCAAAATGAAATGAACTGTCTCAGTCAGGTAGCATAAAGAAACGGGGCAACAACTTGTTGTCCTCTACCTCTAGTTCTTATTGCTACCTCTCTCTTCTCTTATTTTTTTTCACGAAGTAAACTCCTCTCAGTCATATCCTTGTGTCGTGTAGCTCTCGTTTATTTTTAGGTATTTACCTATGATAAAATTTATAGTGGTTATTTATTTTGTTAGTCACCAAGGCTAAATATTATTTGGGTTGCGTTGTATAGGTTATTTAAGTTTAAATTCAACCACAGACTCTGAGAGACTACAGACTTAAATAAAAAATAAACAAATAAGCTAAATTAAGAGTATCCGAAATCAGATTAAATTAAAAAATAAGCAAATTTATTATAATGATATATTTATGACTAATATACAAAAATTTGATCAATATTTACTTTTTCAACACGTTCAATTAGGTGCCTCACTAATTAAGATTTGACAATAATAATTTTCTAACATTTAGATAAAAAAAAAGACAAAGAAGAGAGAGGACCTAATCTCAATTTCAAATATATATAATAATGAGTACCTTTGTGGATCTATTTTGTGTGTGCCAAGGTACTCTTAGGAGCTCTTGTAGATACCTTGCGTGTTATTTCGATTGATGGGATGATAATGTGAACTCCAGTCTCACCGCTGGTTTGGTGCCTACTAAATAAATTGAGATGATTCTGTAAGGCGGATGAGCTGTAATACTTCTAGCCGGTGTGCAATGTCGAAGTTTTTCTTGGACCCAAATCTACTTTGGTCCCCGTACTCTGTACTCGAGTCCTGAACACTTTCCGTCGAACTCTGGACCTCCGAACTCTGACAGTTCAATTTCTTTC
>CM063509.1:96152641-96155141 GCA_032207245.1 Pardosa pseudoannulata | reverse complement strand
GTAGAACTCTGCCGCCTGTGAATAAAACCAGCCTTCCTGTCCCACATCCTTTTCCGTACCGACAGCGTCTGTTTGAATTTGGGTCCTGACCGAAGATCCACTATGACGCCAATGCCTTGACTGCTGCTTGGCTTCCGGGGTAAAGGGCGAAATCCAAGTCTCATTTCCCTTGACGATCCTGTCGAGGATCTCCTTGCCGTCATCGTGATACCGTAGAAGAAATGTCAGTGCTGCTCCTAAGCGTTGAATTTTGTGTTCGGGTGTCAGTTTCGCCTCATAGACCTGACAGAGTTGACGATGAATTTCAATTGTGCAATGGTTTGTGCATTCAAGATCACCGACTGAGCCTTGCATGCAGCGGGAGAAGGAATTAGAATTTCCATTTCGGACCACTGCTACCATGGTATTGGCACGAATCGGGACTTGTCCAGCTGGCATATGATTAATACGTCATAGATCTGTTACGCACTCGCAATTGACATGGGTAATTTACGTTTACTTTCAGGGGAAAACATCGGGAAACTTTCGATGACTTTCGGACTTTGGGATGATTTTTTGGATGCGCCTCGTACAAAATGTCTGAAAAGGAACTCCCAATTTTATTAAAATGACATCCCTATCTAGCTAAAATACCATCATAATGTAACTTAAAACTCAAATGTGTTATAAATCAATCCTTAAACCATTTAATTTTGTTAAATTCTTTTAATACAAGATGAAGCATGCATTGTGGCCCAAACTTTTGTTCTTATATACACATACACACACTTGTAAATGTATTAGCACTTTCGGAAACTTTTACTAAAGGATTTGGGTTCAGGTGTATTATAACACCTGAGAGTCACCTCTGAAAAGATTAATAGCTTAAAAGGCATATGATTGAATATAATGAATGCTAAATGGATAAAAGTGTCTTTTTCTCACAATGCATTTCCATCTTTATACTGTATTTAGCATAATTTTCAAAATCTTTAATGTATTTGGTGGCCAAAACAAAACAAAACAAAAAAAATGAGAATATAAAACCACATGCAATACACTAATTTTATTTAAGCTGACTTTCCAAACAGATTTATCTGTATGCTTAAAAAGAAAAACCAGTTAATGTATTTGATGGCTAAAAAGAAAAAACAACAAATGAGAATATAAAACCAAATACAATACACTAATTTTATTTAAGCTGCCTTTCCAAACAGATTTATCTGTATGCTTAAAAAGAAAAACTAATTAATCTATTTGGTGGCTAAAAAGAAAAAAAAACAAAGGAGAATGTAAAACCAAATGCAATACACTAATTTTATTTAAGCTGACTTTCCAAACAGAATTTACTGTATGAATTACAAAGAAAAACCTATTAAAAATAATTGATGGCTAAAAAGAAAAAACAACAAATGAGAATATAAAACCAAATACAATACACTAATTTTATTTAAGCTGCCTTTCCAAACAGAATTAACTGTATGCTTAAAAAGAAAAACCAATTAATGTATTTGATGGCTAAAAAGAATAAAAAAACAAATGAGAATGTAAAACCAAATGCAATACACTAATTTTATTTAAGCTGCCTTTCCAAACAGAATTAACTGTATGCTTAAAAAGAAAAACCAGTTTTAATGAAAATGGTATTTTCCTCCTATCTAAGATAATCTCCAAATGCAATTTGAAAATCAGTTGTGTTCCAAATTCATTCTTATAGCAATTATTTTTGCTAAAATTCTTGCAATAGTTGCTAAAACATCCATTGTGGTCCTTAGAGATTATGTGTGTATACACACACATGAATATATAAGTGCATGTAGTAAATGCATTATAACATTTTAGGAAGCTTTTGTCAAAGAACTGCTATGCTATATTGAATAAGGATCAGTTCTGTAAAGATTAATAGATTTGTAAGTGTCACTGAATGAAAAGTCACGGGAATGAATATAATGAATGGTAAGTGAATGCAAGCTCCTTTTTCTCATAATGCTATTCATCTTTCTCATGCTTTCATCACACCATAATTTTTTAAAATTAAAAATCTTTAATGTATTTAGCGGCTTAAGAAAAAATAAATCAAACGAGGATATAAAACTAAATGTAAATGTGCACTAATTATATTTAAGCTACCTTCCCAAATAGAATTAATTGTATGCTTGATAAGGTACGACAATTTTAATGAAAATGGTATTTTCTTCCTATCTAAAATACTATTCAAATGCAATTTGAAAAACAATTGTATTCCAAATCCATTTTTACAAAAATTACTTTTGCTAAAATTCTTGTAATAGTTACTGAAACGTCCATTGTGGTCAGAGGTTATCTGAGCATAAATACATGTAGCAAATGTACTATAACACTTTCGAAAGCTTTTGTCAAAGGAATTGTGTACTACAACACATGAGAATCAGATTTGTAAAGATTAATAGCTTTTCACGCACTATTGAATGATACCGAAGAGAATGAAAATAATGACTGATAAGTGAATGAAAGAGGATTTTTCTCACAATTTATTTCATCT
>CM063509.1:96120141-96150141 GCA_032207245.1 Pardosa pseudoannulata | reverse complement strand
TATATATATATATATATATATATATATATATATATATATATATATATATATATATATATATATATATATATATATATATATATATATATATATATATATATATAAACATTTCTATCTTATAAATGTATGCTTTAAAAATCAACTGTATTACAAATCCATTTTTATAGCAATTTATAGCTAAAATTCTTTTTATAGTTGCTGCAGCATCCTGTATTGTCCTACCTAATGTATCTTCATACACACACACACACATGTAGTAAATGCATTAGCACTTCGACCATTTTTGCCAAAGGATTTCTGCACAGCAACACCTGAGAATCAGCTCTGAAAAGATTAATAGCTTTGTGCGTGCCATTAGTGAATGAAAGCGGACTTTTTTTCCACGATGCATTTATTTCAATCTTTATTTCTTGTTTGCGTAAGATAATTTGGGAGAGTTGGAGAAACTGCAACTCGAGAGATTAAAAAAAAGGAGAAAATTCTAAATTAGAACTTAGAGTGTTTGTGCATAGTTCGAAGTGTATAAAGTTGATGGATATTCGATTTTGGATTTAGAATGGATAACTCTTGATAAAATTCTCTAAAGCAATGCTTTTATACATGGACATATGTTTATTAAGAATATTTTATTTAATTTGTATATTTTTATATGTATTAAGAATATTAAGAATTAATTAATATTTCTATGTCTGTGAATTGTTAAGTATAATTAAGAATGAAAAGCAGAAATGACAATTATCCCATAATAGCCAAAAAAGCTTTAAACATATTATTACAATTTTCTACATTTCGTTTGTGTCAATCCGGTTTTCAGTATTAATTAACATAAAAACGAAAAATATATATCGATACTGTTAAATGTAGTAGACGATATGGAAGTAGCATTGCCATTTTTAGACAAAATATATATATATTATAAAAACAAAACAAAACATCAAGCTTAAATTTCTCCTCAAAAGTATTCTTATAACTAACTTGCAATTAATCCCTCTATAAAATATATCGAGACTGTTAAATGTAGAAGACGTTATGAGAATAACATTGTCATTTTTACGACCAAATATAAATGATAATTAAAAAAACATCAAGCTTAAATTTCTCTTTAAAAGTATTCTTGTAACTAACTTGCAATTAATTCCTTTATAAAATATATCGAGACTGTTAAATGTAGAAGACGATATGAGAGTAGAATTGCTATTTTTACGACCAAATATAAATGATATTATAAAAAACACCAAGCTAAAATTTCTCACTAAAAGTATTCTTATAACTAAATTGCAATTAATCCTTTATAAATGCACTGTTGTTTTTGTAGTATATATTATTTTACCTTCAAAATTATTTCACAAACTATTTTACAGGGTGCATTATAGTTAAGTATAGAACTTTTAAACATATCTTTTTCTTTTAGTTCCACCAAGTTTTGAAATCGTTAAAAAGTGTGCGAGACAAAAAAAGTTGAGAATCACTTCTGTAGTTAATTTACAGATAAAAAACGATCTTGGAAAAAAGGTCTGAAAATGCTATTGCACCAAATGCATTATATATTTTTTTACTTTAATAAGAAAAAATGCATTTTAGCATTTTAAGAAAATAACTAAAAAATGAACTAATTTAATATAAATTTCAAGAAAAAATGGACACATTACAATATGCTCATAATATTGATTTCCTCTACAGGAAACAAGCATATATTAAAAAATGATAAATAATATTCAAATAGAAAGTATCTCATAAATATAAATAATATGTAAGAGTGATTAGTAGAAATAATTTTTAAGGTTTTTTTTTGGTTTTGGTTTTGGAGAGCTACGGTCTGCTTTTTGCAACACGAGGGCTAATGAGACCGGGACCTACTGCTTAAAGCCGATTCCGAACGGCTACGAACATCCATGCCGTACTGGAATTCGAACCCACGAACTCCGGTTCCGAAGGCCAGTACCCTAACCATTTGGCCATCGTTCGGCATAATTTTTAAGGAGGTTATTTTTGAATCAATCCCCTGTATAATAATAGCCTAAGTTATCTGTCCGTATGTACTCGACTTTATGAAGCGGTTGTACCTGAATGGATAGAGGCAATCATATTGGTTTCCTGGTGAGTTAAAGTTAGTAAAATTCAAATTGAGTCTTTAAAAACTTCAAAATACCCTCTTTCCTCCTTTTCGAGAGTTCAATGCCATTATTTCAAGCACTATTTCCCCGGGATTAAGTTTATCACATATAAAATAGGTAAAAATAACATTTTTTAGCATTATGACGTCATTCCTTTAACCATCTCATTTAATCATTTCTAATTTTAAATTATTTAAATATCACTGGATTATTTTCATATTTTTGATCACTGAACTTAGATATTACGTACATAATTTTCTTTTATATTGGGTTTAAATAATAGATTAGGTACATATGTAATAATTTTAAATTTAATCATCGATTATGTTTTGCTGCAATGAAAATTTTATCACCGGTATTAAATTCTTTTCCTAAAAGTCTATGAGTCTATTTCACAGACTAATAAATATCTAGCTTTTAAGTTATATATTTTTAAAAATTAAGACGTTTGTTCGTTTGTGTGTTTGATTTTTATACATACCCACAACGTTTCCAATCGATTCGCCAAATTTTGGACATCATTCATATATTCCTCCAAATAATCACTGGCAATATTAAAATTTCTGCTGTCCATCCTATCACTTAATATGACAAGATAAATTAAAGTTGGCAACTAACATACGGCCAGTAAAGTTTTTACTGATTCCGTCATATGACGGGCTATATGCTAGTAATTAATAACCTTTAAAATAACTAATATTTTCTTTTAAAATGATTATCACTTTGACATAAAATGCATTGCTAATGACATGTTAAATTTTCAAGCAGACTGACCAAAAGCGAAAGAAGTTAGTTGCTGCATCCACTGTCGCTTTAACGTGGAGCAGAGCAAATCCAATATGGAGTGTATGCAGCCACCTTAATAATTGATTTGATCTTTCATCTCGTATGCACACATTAGGGAATTAAACGTACTTTTCTCCCAAAACATTTAGCGCAACCTTTTCTTTTCTGCTTACATAGGCACTTCTAGAGATAATTAAACTTTGTCGACTAAGAGAGATGAGGGAAAGAGCTATTAAAGAAAGCCCTGTGGAGGCGGAAAAGTATCAAATCGACACATTCTATCCAAGCTCGTAAAATGTGTGCAATCTTTTCTTGATACATTAGAAAGTGCATAGCAGTTTTTAAATCAGATGAACCGTAGATTTTTCTTTCAAAAATTTCATAAATTTGACAAGCAAATTTTATACTTCTTTTAGACATTTAGACGTATTCTAATTCTTTGAAGTGAAAAATAATTATTTTTTGGTATTTGACAAAATTTCTTTATAGATGATATCAAGGAATAAGTAAATCTGAAATATAAGAAAAATTCCTTTTATATTCTGTAGAGGGAAATAATTTGAGGGGGTTTAAATGTCCCTTATAACTAACTTGCAGTTGATCCCTTTATAAAATATAACGACACTGTTAAATATAGAAGACGACATGAGAATAGCATTGATATTTTTACGACCAAATATAAATGATATTATAGAAAAAACATCAAGATTTAATTTCTCGTTAAAATTATTTTATAGCTAACTTGCAATTAATTCCTTTATAAAATATATCGAGATTGTTAAATGTAGAAGACGATATGAGAGTAATATTGCCATTTTTACGACCAAATATAAATGATATTATAAAAAAACATCAAGCTGAAATTTCTCTTTAAATGTATTCTTATAACTAATTGCATTTAATCCCTTTATAAAATATATCGAGGCTGTTAAATGTACAAGAAGATATGAGAGTAGCATTGCCATTTTTACTACGAAATATAAATGATATTATAAAAAACACTAAGTTCAAATTTTGCACTAAAAGTATACTTATAACTAAATTGCAATTAATCCTTTATAAGCGCACTGTTGCTTTTGTAGTATATTTTATTTTACCTTCAAAATTACTATCACAAACTATTTTACATGGTGCTTTATGGGTAAGTAAACAACTTTTAAACGTATCTTTTTCTTTGAGTGCCACTAAATTTTGAAATCTCTAAAAAGTGTGCTGCGACAAAAAAAAAAAGAAAAAAAAAAGAGAATCACTGCTCTAGTTGTTTTACAGATAAAAAAATGACCTTGCATTAAAATATCTGAAAATGCTATTGTATCACATGCATTATACATTTTTTTACTTTAATAAGAAAAATTGCATTTTAGCATAGTATGAAAATAACTAAAAATGAACTAATTTAATTTAAATTTCAAGAAAAAAAATGGAAACATTAAAATATGCTCATCATATCGATTAACTCTACAAGAAACAAGCATATATTCAAATACGATAAATAAGATTCAAATAGACAGGATCTCATAAGTATAAATGTTCATAATATGTAAGATGGATTATCAGAAAGAATTTTTAATGAGGTTATTTTTGAAACAATAATTAATAACCTTTAAAATAACTAATATTTTCTATTGAAGTGATTATCACTTTGACATAAAATACATTGCAAATGACATGTTACATTTTCAAGCAGACTGCCCAAAAGCGAAAGAAGTTAGTTGCTGCATCCACTGTCGCTTTAACGTGGAGCAGAGCGAATCCAATATGGAGTGTATTCAGCAACCTTAATAATTGATTTGATCTTTCATCTCGTATGCACACATTAGGGAATTAAACGTACTTTTCTCCCAAAACATTTAGCGCAACCTTTTCTTTTCTGCTTACATAAGCACTTCTAGAGATAATTAAACTTTGTCGACTAAGAGAGATGAGGGAAAGAGCTATTAAAGAAAGCCCTGTGGAAGCGGAAAAGTATCAAATCGACACATTCTATCCAAGCTCGTAAAATGTGTGCAATCTTTTCTTGATACATTAGAAAGTGCATAGCAGTTTTTAAATCAGATGAACAGTAGATTTTTCTTTCAGAAATTTCATAAATTTGACAGGTAAATTTTATACTTCTTTTAGACATTTAGACATATTCTAACTCTTTGACGTGCACAAATAAAAATTGTTTGGTATTTGACGAAATTTCTTTATAGATGTGTAAAAAATAATGTACGTTGGCCTAGTGTTTGAGAAAGAAGAAATTAAAACTCATTAAAAAACACATGGACAAATATGTCTCGATTAAATAATTTTATATAATTAAATAATCTTGGTTGAAAGATTAATTATACTAATTTGAGGTTTAAATAAAGATGTAACATACATTTTATGGCAAAAGAGTTGGTGGTGGTTCCCTGATTATAAATGGGTATTGCATGAGGTGATGGTGGTACCCTGATTATAAATGGGAGTTGAATGAGGTGGTGGTAGTTCCCTGAGTTGTATTAATACTATACTGGTTACATTGGAAGTCCTTAATCCCATTCCTTTTTAAACTTAAAAATGTCTAATATTTGATTTGGTCTTCTAACTACTCTAATAAAAATTTTTAACCGATCCCTCAATGAAGGAGAAAAAAAATTTCATTTTCGCAAACTTTGAAGGGACATAACTCAGTCAGTTTGTGTCACAAAGGAGCAGAACTTTCTGTGTTATTGTTTATGTGGCAAGTTTAAATTTTTACTGAATATGACGACAGAAAACGAGGAAACGCATAAAAATTTAGATTTAGTAATTTTCGCAAAATTAAAACTTTAAATTAAAAAATACTGTGAAATGTACGTTTATTTTGTGTTTTGTATTTTGTTCTTATTCTCATACAGAGTCATTAACATTTGACTTCATCCTCTAATTACTCTAATCAATTTTCAACCGATCCCTTAATAAAGGAGAAAAAAAATCTTTCACTTTCACAAACTTTGAATTAGAATATCTCAGTCAATTTGTGTTATAGAGTTTCAATTTTTGTTAAGGTATTCGTCTATGTTCGGAGAACTTTTTTCTTTAAACGTAAAAACTAGTTCATGCTTTCACATTTTTAGATATTTTTTATATTATCATAGAGAATTGCACTTAAAAAATTTAATCCTGGAGAAGATTTTATAAAATTTCTATTAAATAAAGAAAATTTAGTAAAAAAAAAATCAGGATTTTTCAAAAGGCCAAATTTTTTCATAAATTAATTTATTTCAATATTTTTTGATGCAACATATTTCTTATACACTGGACTAGTGAATCACCTAAAATCTTTGCTTAATTTACATTTGGTAAAAAATTTTGGTCCTTCAAAATCATACACATTGAATTTTTAACGGATTTTCATTACCTTTATATCTAACTATGAGTGTAACATCATTAAAAATTATCCAAATTTAAAGCTTTTAGGCCATTTACTAGTAAATACTATCAAAAGCTTTCATAATAATTTTCAACAAAATATTTTAAGAACTTTTTGAGAAATCACATTTCAAGTTTCAACATTTTATTAAAAATACCGTTTTGAGAAAAACGCATTTGAAGTTTATGAAAGCAACTTTAACTGTTAAAAAATTAAAATACATGTTTAAAATTCCCCACACTTTCTTGCTTCAAAACTGTCTAATTGCCAAGTTGGTAATTATTAAAAATACTAGAAAAATGTTTAAATTAATCTTCATGAAAATTTAAAAAGTTTTGTCCAGAAAATGCTCTTTAAAATGCTTTAAATTCACAACTTCCGGTTCCGAAGTCGCTACTTCCGTTTTGTTTTGACAGCTGTCACTGATACTTAAACAGATGTAACTTTTCTTTAAAATGCCGTAGAGACAAAACAGAAAACAGTTTTACATGCCTTAAAGTTGAAATTTTACAATAGAGAAATTGAAAAAAAATGTGATTTTTGGCAAAAAATGACGTTTTCAACCATTGTCATTATACCTTAAATATAATGACAAAAAACAAAAAAAAACGTATAAAAACTTTAATTTTGAAATTTTTGCAAAACTGATGCTTTAAATTTAAAAATTATAACGAAATGAATGTTAATTTTGTATTTTTTTCTTTTCTTCTTTTTTTCTATTTCCTTTTATTTTTCTATATTATATGTCAATTCTATTTTGCCATCGGAAATTTAAAAAATAAAATACATATACACGTATGCGTGTGTAAGAGTCATGTAAATACATTTGTGTACTGTTCTTGCTTAATAATGTCTATAAAATTCACGTCTCACTTCTTTCCTTTTTAAACAAACCTTTAAAAGTCTTTGACTAAAGTAAATCAAATTATACATTCTTTCAGCTTAAAATGTTGCTCTGCCCTAAAACTCGAAATTTAAAATATTCTAGTTAGCAAACACAATTTTTTGAGATGTCTGACAGTATAACTTTTTTCGACTGTTTTACTTTTTTTTCAGATTCAAACATTTCAGATTAAAACCCAAATTTTTTACTAAGTCCCGGTGAAATTTCGGGATAGTTCTTTTCTTTTTTTTTAAAGTGATACGATTTATAAGAAGTCTGAATTATACATTTTTTTTTGGTTTCCATGTCAAAGATAGTTGCACAAAGTGAGTATAAAAAGTTTGAAAGCAATTAGGATTTAAAAAAATTTCAATCACAGGTTTTAAATTTAGAAACGTTCCTATATTAATGTACACACGGTAAAAAGCGTTGATAAACAAGTCACTTTTTTCAAAATTTTTTTAAAAGAAAGCAAAAATTTCTTAGTATTATGTTAATATTTTCATAGATATGAAAGTCCTAGTAATGTACAGGGTGTTTTTAATGCTTTGCATAAAGTCAAGGAAATATTTTAACCACAAAAATTTTTTGTGCAGATTTCAATAGAAGTAACTATTTTGAAGATGCTTGAATTATTTTTTATCTAACCACATTAAAATTTTATTTTTTGAACTGTTGTACATGAACTGTGCACCTTTCTTTTAGTTTTGTACTCTACGATTTACTTTTTTTGCAGCACGAGGGATAATGAGACCGGGATGTACTGTTTACAGCCATTTCCGAACGGCTGCGAACATTTATGCCATAGGGGGATTCGAATCCATGAACTCTGGTACTGGAGATCAGCACCCTAATCATTTAGCCATCGTTCGGCACCTTCCTTTTTGATTGCGATAAACACGTGTATAACTAGGAATTTCAATATAACGGATATTAACGTATAATTTGAAAAAGATTAATCATAGTTCGATTAATTCGATTTGATATAAAAATTTCGATTCTAATGTCCTTTTTTTTAAATGTCATCTTGCTGGTAAGTAAGTTTCAAGTTTTTCCTTTGCTATATATTTTTATTCTATTAATAAAATATACTACTTAAAATAACAAAACTAGTTTGCAGTGTTAACTATGTTAACTACTTACAGTTTTAACTAGCTTATAGTGTTACTTAGTTACAGTGAGCCACTGTAGATTAGTCGGTAAAGGCAGTGATCTCGTGAACAGTAAGTAACAGGCTCAATGTGATGAGGCGATTTAGATCAGTAATATAACTGATTCATCCATACAAGAAATAAAATGCTGGGGATCTAAATCTGACCTCATCACTACTTTTGTACAGGACAGAGGACCATAAAATTATATTCTACAAATATTGTTGTCTTATACGGTAGTTTCGGGCGGGGTTCTGATCCCAGTCCCAGATTAGAATCCCGTCTCCTTGCTTGACACTAAATAAGAATATACCTATGTGGAGTTATTTATGAGTCCCTAAGGGACAGTGCCCAATTAGACGGATAAGGTTTTCCACGTCTGCGGTCTCAAGGCGGGGTTAAGCAGCCCAATTTGATTTTTACAACTATCCCTATTGGACGATAAGAAGGAAGAGGGGACAAAAATGAAATTAATAAAATAAGAAAAACCTAAAAAAAGAGAGAACGTGTTCGGGAGTCGAGTCGAGGAGACAAGTCTGACGGTAAGTGTTCGGGAGTCCAGTGGTGGAGACAAGTCCGAAGGGAGGCGTTCGAGAGTGGAGTCGAATCAAGGAGAGCAGAGAGGTGAGAAGTCGGAGGAGACGACTGTGACAGTGAGACTTGGGGAGTCCAAGGAGAATAACCTTGAGTTCGACAGAGACTCCGGAAACGTTTAGAACATCTATGGACTACCAGCAGTGTTCCTGTATCAAATATTACGGCCGCACCCCAAACACTCAGAAGGAAGCCCCTGACCAGACCGACGGAAGATCCATACATACCCAATCCTGATCAGCCCCCAACCAGCAGTGTTCCGGGCACACCATATTAACTCACAAAGGTACCCCCTTTTGCATACATTTGAAATTGAGATTAGGTCCTCTCTCTTATAATTACATATTTACTTAAGTGATGAAAAATTATTGTCAGAACTAAATTAGTGTGGCACCTAAATTGAACGTGTTATTAAAGCAAATTTTATAAAGATAGAATCAGATTGTGCGTACATAGATGTATACATATTATAATAAATTTACTTTTTTTATTTTAAGCTGGTTTCAGATGCTTTTAATTTAGCTTTTAGTTTATTTTCATATTTTGTCTGTAGGTTCTCAGAACCTGTGGTTGTATTTAGTACTAAAATATTTTCACACAGCGCAACCAAAATAAATACCACTATAGATTTGATCCCAGGTTAATACCCAAATATAAACGAGAACTACACGACACTCAAGTTAGCCAAAGTTCTGCTATGTTAATTATTGCCTGCTTTTAGCACGTAATCTGTTCTTGATCGTAACTCCTTTATATCCCAAGCCAGTGGCGCGCACAGAATGTTTTCAAAGGGGGGTCTTTATTTTCTGAAACTGCTAAAAGAAATTCGAATATGTAATAAAGAACTATTATTTCCCTAATTTAGACAGCTAGACAATTTTGACTTTTTATTTAGACAATATTGTTTAGTTAAAGTTTGATTTGATTTTTTAAGTTTAAAAACATAATATTTTTTATAATAAGAGGTAAAATATTTAATTTTATTAAAAAGTAGGAATTAATCAAGCCAGAAAAAACTACTCATAATGTAACATCTACCTAAATAATAACCGTATAAATGTGAATCCCCTATATAATAATAGCCTAAGTTATCTGTACGTCTGTCCTCCAATTTATGAAGCGGTTGGACCTGGAATGGATAGAGACATCCATTCAAAGAGAATAAAGTTTATCTTTTCCTAAACAATCGATCCGATTCTAAAATAAATTTGTATAAATATGCTTCATATCAGAGCAAAAAATACTGTCGTCTTTAAAGCGTTCGAAATCCAACCTTTCCCCCCTTTTCGAGAGTTTAATGCCATTATTTCAAGCCCTATTTTCTCCGGTTAAGAGCAGGCGATTAAATTTATCCATTTATCACTTATTAAATAGGTAAAAAATAACAATTTTTCTAGCATTGGGACGTCATTCCTTTAAATATCTCATTTAATCATTTCATATTTTAAACTATTTAAATATTATTTACACTATTTTAGTATCTTTTATCACTGAACTTAGATATTACGTAAATGATTTTCTTTTATATTTGGCTTAAATAATAGATTAGGTACATGTGTGATAATTTTAAATTGAATCATTGATTATTTTTTGTTGCAATGAAAATTTTATCACCGGTATTAAGAATAAATTCTTTTCATATAAGTCTAGGAGTCTATTTCACGGACTAATAAATATCTAACTTTTAATTTATATATTTGGAAATTAAGAAGTTTTTTCTTTTGTGTGTTTGTTTATTATACATAACCACACGGTTTGACTAAATGAATTCAATGTGATTCTAAACTGCATTATAGGACGGGAGACTCTAGAGGAGTATGACGATAAATAAATTATTGAGAGTTATACTGCAGGGTTTGGAGCATAGGAAGGGAGCAGTACGTAGATGTTAGGACCAGTAGTGAAGTGTTAAGTCAAGATGAGTGAAGGCAGACAAAAAGACTCTGACTTGAGTTCCAGGCATTTATTTTTTTAAAATTCAAAATTGCAAATATTATTAGTCTACTTCTTCCCTGATCCTATAGTGGTTATTGGAGTTTGTTGCGTTGTTTTTTAAAAACATTACGGCGATTAATTTGCAGATGGAAAAAAATAACTACAGGAACGTCGCAGTAAAACAAAACAAGGCCAAAGATCAAGGTGGCTTCAAAGGAAACATTTTTCCGGACAAAAAAAAAAAAAAAAAAAAAAAACAAAAAAAAAAAAACAAAAAAAACGCGTCGGTAAGGGTGTTAAAATTTCATCTCTGTGTCACCGTCACTCAAAAATTATCAGAACTTCTAGGCTGCGCTCACGCCAAAAGCGCCGAAACACAGTCAGCAAGAGGGATGCCAGACGCCAAGAAAACACCGCGCTCTCAGGGAGAGCGACGGTTTCTCTCGGCCCTGACCAATGAAACGTCGAGACAAGGCGCGCGGAGACCAAAAACCCAATCGCAGTGAGGCGTAACTCCGTGGTGAAAATTCGCCAAAAAACGATGCGGAGTGGAGCTTGGCAACACACCACAAGTGGCACCTTTCAAAGAAGTGGCTGTTTATCTCAAACCGAAAGTAATGGCTGCAGAACTGTCAGAATATGAGCCGATGGGCGCAAATTATGGTCGAAATTTTTAAGGGCTGCGGATGCAGATGGCCAGAATTGGACGCTCGGTCCGAAACTTAATCCGAGATCGGGGCCGGCTCTGTTTGAAAAGACAGGCTGCACTCGTGATAAAAAAAGCTAAAGTTGCACCTGCAAGGGACCGTATGAGAAAAAAAGGCGCAAAATGTAGGTTAAAATATATATATCCCACAAGGGAAATATGTAATGAAGGGACATGAAAAATCTTCATTACAAGAGTGAACCAGATAATTCTCAGTCAAAAAACAAACCATTTTTTACATGCCTCATTGGGTACTTAACAGTTCTGGAGTATTAAAAATATTACTAATTCCGTCATATGATGGGCTATATGTTAGTATTCTATAGAAAACCAATTAATTTGACCCAAAAAGTAAGAAAAAATAACTTATAAATAGGGAATTGAACCAGTATACAAACACGTTAGAAAATTATTGATTTATACAGTACGAAAGATGTCCTACGAAAGGGGAGGGTTTTAAACCCCTAACCCCCCCTTGCGGACGCCCCTATCCCAAGCCATGCGTTGGACTTTTCTGCTTGGTCCCTGCTTCTGAATTATGAAGACACGTTCCTGAGTAGTTGAGAGCTCAACACATAACAACTAAATATGATATTACCTTTTTAATATAAATATTTCCCTATACAACTACATCTCCATTGAAAATATATTATTTATTAGTTTTATTCTTATTGGAATAACCCATTATAACAACTGGCCCTTATCCTATAGAAGTTATCCTATGTTAACCCTTTGACAGTTCCATTTTTTTTCCAGAATTCGGTCAAAAAAGTCACATTTTTTATTGCATTTTTTTGCTTATTTTACATTTTTAAGTAAAGATATGTTCTTAAAATTAACATTTCTAATATTTTAAACATTTATTACAACTTTTTTTCTTTCTATGAAAGCATCATGGAACTGAAGTTTACCTTTAGTCTCATCGATATCCAAGTTAATTTTTGGAATTCCAGTGAAAGCAAATCTAGGAGTCGGATCCGAAGGATTATCACAATTTCAAAAAATTGTCTTGCTTCACTGATTTCATCTGTACTACTATCAGAGTTACTATTATCCAGGTCATCTAGTAAACTTTCGCTACAATCATTTACAGATAATTCAGTTTCTGATTCCGAGTCACAGTTCGAATCACAAGAAATTAGCTCCATTCGTTCTGAATTATCTATTATTTAAAAGTAAAAATATATTATTCAACTCTTACATCAATAAAATTATCAAGCGGTTAGTAAAATAAAACCAGAAAGCTATGCACTGAGAGATAACAATTCGTCTTCTGATACAAAACATGCGAAAATCCCCTCGCTTTTGAACCAATCATGGTAGAATACAATAAACTGCAAACTATCATTTACTGGATGATATCTATATGAATAATATGTTACTAAAATTGGAAAAAATACGGCCGAAACAGTGCAAGCGAAATAGAAATCAGATTGCCCGTACGGAGTACGGGCAAATCAGTAAAGGCCCAAAAGCTGTGTCCGTACGGCGTACGGGCAAAACAGGGAAGGGGTTAATATAAAGTTATCAGGCGTATTTTATTTATCTGTATTTTCTTTCTATCAGCACATTACAATTTTCATATAAAAGCTATTCATTCTATCTCTCTTTCATACGCAGTTTTAAAACTATTTTTTACTTTTTAATGTTTTTAATCATTTTTTGTTAGATAAAAGAGATTAAAAAAAACTTTTTATATTTGTTTTAATTCTGACTATTTTAGTCTCAAATTTTGTAATTAAATTTCATCCACACTTTTTTAAACTTATTTAAGTCACTAATCAGACATTTGAAATTTTATACATTATTTATATATTAACTCCTTGCCTGTGGAATACATTTGAGAAAAACGTGCTCAAAATGGATTTTTTTCTTTTTAATTTTATTCGTTATTATCATCAAAATGTTAGAAATAGATTATTTTTGAAAAAAAAAATATTAAACGAAATAATCACTACTTTCAATACTTTATTTATAATTAATTGTTATGAAAGTTAAACGATATAAAATAAATTTTATAAAATTCAATTTTTTCAGTATTGATATTTAATGAATATTATCAAAGGATCGCGTATCATCGGAAAGGAAGTCAAACTCTGCAATTACCCCGGTAGAAAGATAAAATTTTTCGACACCTCATTCTTTCCCTAGCTAGATATAATTCTTAAAAGGGAAGTACGATTCAAGGATTTACTCTGCATGTGTACTGCTTTTTGGCACATGTAAATGAGATTTGATAATGGATAGGTTACAAACCGGTAATTCTGGATTGATAAGTTATTTTTTAATTGTTTTTAAAGTTAAGCGTTATAAAGTAAGCTTTATAAAATACAATTTTTTTCAGTATTGAGGTTTAATGAATATTATTAAAGGATCGCTTATCACCGGAAGGGAGGTCAAACTCTGCAATTACCCCGGTAGTGAAAATATTCGACACCTCATTTTTTTCTCTAGCTAGGATAATTCCAAAAGAGGAGTACGATTCAAGGATTTACCTTGCATGTGCATTGCTTTTTTCACATGTAAATGAGACTTGATAATGGAAAGGTTACAAACTGGTGAATATGGATTGATACTACGTTAATTTTTAAAATTGTTCTTCAAGTTAAACGTTATAAAATAAACTGTATAAAGTTAATTTTTTTCGGTATTGATATTTAATGAATATTATTAAAGGATCGCGTATTATCGGAAAGGATATCAAACTCTGAAATTATATCGGTTGAAAGGTGGAATCTTTTGACATATTTCCCCCCTAGCTAGAGATAATTCTTAAAAGGGGAGTACGATTCAAGGATTTACCTTGCATGTGCACAGCTTTTTGACGTATGTAATTGAGACTTGAAAATGGATAGGTTACAAATTTGCGACTCTGGTTTGGTAGGTTATTTTTTAAATTGTTCTCAAAGCTAAACGTTAAAAAATTAACTGTGAAAAACTCATTTTTTTCAGTAGTGATATTTACTAAATATTGTCAAAGGATCACGTGAGGGTAAGCTCTGCAGTATTGGTAGAAAGGTGGAATTTTTCAACACCTCATTTTTTTCCCTCGCTAGAGATGATTCTTAAAAGGACAGTACGATTCAAAGATTTACCCTGCACTTGCACTGCTTTTTGGCACATGTAAATGGGACTTGATAATGGTTAGGTTACAAACCGGCGATTCTTGCTTGATACTACGTTATTTTTTATTTGTTCTCCCATTTAAACGTTATAAAATAAATTTTATACAATTCAATATTTTTTCAGTATTGATATTTAATGAATATTATCAAAGCCTCGCAAATCAACGAAAAGTAGGTCAAACTCTACAATTATTCTGGTAGAAATGTAGAAATTTTCGACACCTCATTTTTTCCTCCTAGCTAGAGATAATTCTAAAAAGGGGAGAACGATTCAAGGATTTACCTTGCATGTGCACGGCTTTTTGGCACATGTAAATGAGACTTGATAATGGATAGGTTTCAAACCAGTGACTCTGGATTGATGCTTTATTTTTTAATTGTTTTTAAAGTTAAACGTTATAAAATAAACTGTATAAAATTATATTTTTCTTTCAGTATTGATATTTAATGAATATTATCAAAGGATCGCGTATGTTCAGAAAGAAGGTCAAACTCTACAATTACCCCGGTAGAAAGGTGGAAATTTTCGACACCTTATTTTTTTTCTCTAGCTAGAGATAATTCTTGAAAGGGGAGTAAGAATCAAGGATTTACCATGCATGTGGGCTGTATTTGGCACATGCAGGGTAAACCGGCGACTCTGATTTGATACGCTACCTTTTTTAATTGTTCTCAAAAAGTTAAACGTTATAAAATAAATTTTATAAAATTCATTTTTTTTTCAGTATTGATATTTAATGACTATTATCAAAGGATCACGTATCATCGGAAAGAAGGTCAAACTATGGAATTATCCCGGTAGAAAAGTAGAATTTTTCGACCCCTCATTTTTTCCCCTTAGCTAGAAATAATTTCTTGAAAAGGGAGAACGATTCAAGGATTTACTCTGCATGTGCACTGCTTTTTTACACATGTAAATGTGACTTGATAATGGATAGGTTACAAACCGGTGACTGTAGATTGATAGTACGTTATTTTTTAATTGTTCCCCAAGTTGAACGTTATTAAATAAATTTTATACAATTTAATATTTTTTCAGTATTTATATTTAATGAACACTATCAAATGATCGCGAATCAACGGAAAGGAGGTCAAACTCTGCAATTACCCCGATAGAAAGGTAGAAATTTTCGATACCTCATTTTTTTCCGTAGCTAGAGATAATTCTTAAAGGGGGAGAACGATTCAATGATTTACCCTGCATGTACACTGCTTTTTTGCACATGTAAATGAGAATTGATAATGGATAGGTTACTAATCAATGACTCTGGATTTATACGTTATCTTTTTAATTGTTCTCAAAGTTAAATATTATAAAATGAACTGTATAAAACTAATATTTTGTAGTATTGATATTTAATGAATATTATCAAAAGATCGCGTATAATCGGAAAGGAGGTCAAACTCTGCAATTATCTCGGTACAAAGGTGGAATTTTTCAACAGCTCATTTTTTTCACTAGCTAGAGATAATTCTTAAAAGGGGAGTACGAATTAAGGATTAACCTTGCATGTGCGCTGCTTTTTTGAAACATGTAAATGAGACTTGATAATGGATAGGTTACAAACCGGCGACTCTGGTTTGATACTTTATTTTTTGGATTGTTCTCAAAGTGAAAAGCTATAAAATTAATTTTATAAAAATCAATTTTTTCAGTAATGATGTTTAATGAATAATGTCAAAGGATCGCGAATCATCGGCAAGGAAGTCAAACTCTGCAATTATCCCGGTAGAAAGTTGAAAGTTTCCGACATCTCGTTTTTCCTCCTAGCTAGAGATAATTCTTAAAAGTGGAGTACGATTGAAAGATTTACCCTGCACGTGCACTGTATGTTGACACATGTTAATGGGACTTGATAATGGATAGGTTACAAATCAGCTACTCTGGATTGATACGTTATTTTTTTTAAATTGTTCTCAAAGTTAAACGTTATAAAATAAACTTTATAAAATACAATTTTTCTTCCAGTATTGATGTTTAAAGAATAATATCAAAGGATCGCGTATCATCTGAAATGAGGTCAAACTCTGCAATTATCCAGGTAGAAAGGTGGAAGTTTCCGACACCTCATTCCCCCCCCTAGCTAGAGATAATTCTTAAAAGTGGAGTAAGATTCATGGATTTACCCTGCGTGTGCACTAAATTGTTTTTTTGAATTGCTCTTAAAGTTAAACGTTATAAAATAAGCTTTATAAAATTCAATATTTTTTTAGTATTAATATTTAATGAATATTATCAAAGGAAAATGTTTGAAAGTATAAACTATTTTATTTTTTCAAAACTGTAAAACTGATACCTCAAAATTCTCATCACAGACCACATACATCTGCTGGTCTATAGATAAAAGCTTCTAATCTAGAGTTTCATTTAAATATAACAATTAATAAAACAATATTTATTTTAAATTTCTTATATAATAGGTGAGCTAGAAAGTGGTAACGTAAATTTCACTTTTCAATTGGCCTAAAATAAATCCCGGATAAAGTTAGTCTATTGTAATGGAAGCCTTTCCTGTCTGACTGTCACAAAAACGCAATTTAGCTCGATACCCTGGATAAATGCAAGTCTAAAGCTTGTGCACAGACAATGTATACAGTCCATTGACAATTAGCAGCGACTTATAGCCGACCATTATTCATAGTCTCCGAAATCTGTTACAAAACGTTCGGACCAATTATAAATGACACAAAGGTATTCATTACCTCCGATTATGTATCGGGAAATGTACGGACGTTTAGTGGTTAGCAAATCTCATTAATTGTAATTCCCGAATTTATATGAAGAGATTTCGGGGCTAAGTCATTGTTAAGTCCTAACGCGGCGTCCCAATTACGCTATACTAACGAGATCTAATTGGTTTAATGTTGATACGCCGGTCGGACTGAGACTAAAGAGCTAAGCGTAAGAAGCCGTCATTCATTACCTAATTGACGGAGTTTAAACTTGGGAGAGAAATGAGTTTTAATTTGACAAAACCTAATGCATATGTTCGCGAATTATTTTAAAATTAATCTCTTAGACTAGCTTTGACATGGTGAAATGTCACCAAAGCAAATTTATTCCATGTTATATAAGGAATTAAATCAAAATTTCACGCTTCTCACTAAATTCACCCTATTTGCACACTTTCGTGCTACATATATATTTGAATTGAAATTAATTTTCTGTTAAATTTAATTCATTGAAATTAACTTTCTGTTAACTGTAGAGTATAGAAAACACGATAATTACTCTAATAAGTTCTTGGAAGGGTAGTGATGCCATATTTAAATGCCAACTAATGAGGGCGAAAGGTATAAACTGGTTAATAAAGTTTTATATCTGCTGGTAAAATATCCCGAGCTAAGTATATATCTTAGACACTCTTTATATATATATATATATATATATATATATATATATATATATATATATATATATATATATATCTTATGTATGCATATCTTATCATATATATTTTAGACTTGCATTGACGTTATGAAATGTCCCCAAAGAAAATTTATTTCATGCTATATAGGGAATTAAATAAAAATTTCACGATTCTCACTAAATTGACCCTATTTGTACATTTCCACTATAAATAAATAAATAAATAAATAAATAAATAAATAAATGTATATATATATATAAATATATGTATATATATGTATATATATACATATATATATACATATATATATACATATATATATACATATATATATATATATATACATATATATATATATATATATATATATATATATATATATATATATATATATATATATATATATATATATAAATATATATATATATATATATATATATATAAATATATATATATATATATATATATATATATATATATATATATATATATATATATATATATATATATATATATATATATATATATATATATATATATATATATATATATATATATATATATATATATATATATATATATATATATATATATATATATATATATATATATATATATATATATATACACACATATATATATATATATATATATATATATATATATATATATATATATATATATATATATATATATATATATATATATATATATATATATATACATAAATATATGGCCTCTGGCCTTAATGCAAGCAGTTATTCGGCTTGGTATTGATTGACGAGGTGGTGGATGTCCTAAGGAAAATCGGGCAAAATTCTGTCCAATTGGTGCGTTAGATTATCAACATACCGAGCTGGTTGGAGGACCCTGCAAATAATTCTTCAAAGGGGCTTTATAGAGGAAAGATCAGGTGGCTTTCCAAGCTAGTGTTCGGCAAGCACGAAGTCGAAATACGTGCAGTGTGAGGCGGGACATAATATTGCTGAAATGCAAGCCTATGATGGCGTGACATGGAGGGCCACACAACAGGGGGGAGAACTTAGTAGACGTACCGCTGTGCTGTAAGGGTGCTACGGATGACAACCAAAGGGTTCCTACTATGAAATTAAATGGCACACCAGGCCATCACTTCTGGTTGTAGGCTTGTATGCCAGAAGACAGTCAGGTTGGTATCCCACCTTTTTCTGTGATGTCTTCAGATACGTCTTTGCTGCCCATTGGTGCTGAGTTCAAAGCGGGACTCATCACTGAAGACTATTCTACACCAGTCAGTGTCATTCCAGTTCTAATGAGCCCGACACCACTGCAAACGGGCTTGTCGTTGCACAGAGGTCAATCTTAGTCGGCGAAAGGGGCGTCGTGACTTCAGCGCTCTTTCTGTAAGCCGCCAATGAATGGTCCTTGCGGTCATCGAAGCAATAGTTGTACGTGCAATCGATGACAATGATGCATATGAGACTGTGCGTGACGCTCTGACGATTGTTTTGTCCTCACGTTTTGTCGTTTTTTTTATTCTAAACGTTTCCTTCTTGACATTGTATTCAGCCATGGTTCACCCATTTCTACCCACATCGTCTAACAGTAGCATCGATTCTGCCCAAATGTCGAGATATTCGCCGATTAGACCAACCAGCTTCTTTGAGCCCAACTACATGTTCTCTCTGACATCTGCGCATATCTTTAGCGCACCTGTATGCGAGTCATAGTTACTGTCTACCTAAGTACAAGGAATAAAATGTGCAATTAATTTATGACCTGGAATCGAAATTTGTTCTCTTAAATATCCCTCCAGTTCCTCAGATAAGATGTGCTGCAGCTACGCAGATTCATTCCTTGGCCAAGCTTTAGAATTTAGAATTTTACATCGAAACATGTATGCATATCAATTACTGTCCAATTTGCATTACATCTCCTCGCTGCGCCGTTTTCTTTTGTCTAAGAGAATATGCGTGTATATATATGTGAATATATATACATATACATATATATATATATATATATATATATATATACATATATATATATATATATATATATATATATATATATATATATATATATAAATATATATATATATATATATATATATATATGTATATATATATACGTATATATTTATGCAAATAAATATATATCTATATATATTAATATATACATACATAAATACATATATATATATATATACATATATACATATATATATATGTATATATATATACATATATATATGTGTGTATGTATAAATAAATAAATATATATCTATATATATGAATATATACATACATAAATACATATGTGTATATATATATATATATATATATATATATATATATATATATATATATATATATATATATATATATATATATATATATATATACATACATACATACATAAATACACACACACACATATATATATATATATATATATGTATATATATATATATATATATATATATATATGTATATATATATGTATGTGTATATATATATGTATATATATATATATATATATATATATATATATATATATATATATATATATATATATATATATATATATATATATATATATATATATATATATATATATATATATATATATATATATATATATATATATATATATATATATATATGAGATCATTGAAATTAATTTTCTGCTAAATAAATAGTTTAGAAAACACCGATAATTACTGTAATAAGTTCTTGGAAGGATAATCATCCCTTACTTTACACGCCAAGTAATGTGGGTGAAAGGTATAAACTAGTTAATGAAGTTTTATGACTGCTGGTAAAGTATCCCGGGTTAAATATATCTGAACGAATTCAGGAATTTATTTAAATGATCTAGAAATATGACGGTAATTTAAAAATGTTGTACAGTAAATTAATCTTTATAAGCTATACTAAAACTGGAAAATGGTGTAGACTAACGGAGTTTTGTAATGTGGCTGATTTATCTGCAATATATCATCACTGATGAATATTTTCAATTAACCAAATAGTTAAAAAAAATAAAAACACCATGCCAAACGAGGCTTTCCAAAATATGAATTTAAATGTGTTTTATAAACAGGTAAGTGCGGATAAATGATGAAAGTTTTAGGACAGCATGAAATTATCTAAATATTAATTTTAATGTAGGAAAACCCTGAAGTTTTAATTAACGAAATAAACAAAATAATGGTAGTTGAAAGTTTTATCATTTAAGGAATTAACGATTAATTGTGTTTTGGAGGATAAGTAGACAAGAAAATATTATATAGGGCTAGTATCTATAAAACTTATTAAGTGAAATGCTAATAAAATTATAATTAAGATAGAAGCTATTATGTACAACTTCCGTTTTTCAAAATACGATAATTTTTTAACTTTCTTCCTTTTTTTAATGTTTGTTAACACATTGTGTGCGGGTACATTTCGCAGTGGAATTGCACCGGGAGCGGGCGTTTTACGAGAAAATTTAGTTATTTAGTTAAATCTCAATTGATCGAAATTTATTTAATTTTTTAACCAATGTTTCGTATTTTATATTAAAATATATAAACAAATATATAAATAGACAAATAAACAACATATATATATATAAATACAAATATATACATAATATATAAATATATATATATATATATATATATATATATATATATATAATATCATTTTCTCAAGGATAAATAGTCAATTTTAAATCTAAATTGATTTTTTTAATCAACCTTCCCGTTCTGTGGTTCCGCATCGACTGATGTAAAAACTAGTTTTTATTTGTCTAAATTTTTCCAGAATTTATGTAGTAGACAAGAACATTCGGCGACGTTTTCCTGTATATACTGTTATTTCTGTATCCATGATCAAACCATGTTGTTACACTAACCCGTACTACTACGTGACCCACACTCAAGTATCAATTGGGAGAAAACGTACTAGTAGTTGTCTCGAGCTCAAGTATCAATCGTCAGAAAACGTACTAGTACGTGTCCCGCATACAATGTGTTAATTGAATGTGTGTCACATACAATGTGTTAATTGAATGTGTGTCACATACAATGTGTTACAATGTCGTTTTCCTGATATACTGTTATTTTTGTATCCACGATCAAACCCTGTTGTTACACTAACCCGTACTAGTACGTGACCCGCACTCAAGTATCAATCGTGAGAAAACATACCAGTACGTGTCCCGCGCTCAAGTATCTATCGTCAGAAAACGTACTAGTACGTGTCCCGCATACAATGTGTTAATTGAATGTGTGTCACATACAATGTGTTAATTGAATGTGTGTCACATACAATGTGTTACAATGTCGTTTTCCTGATATACTGTTATTTTTGTATCCACGATCAAACCCTGTTGTTACACTAACCCGTACTAGTACGTGACCCGCACTCAAGTATCAATCGTGAGAAAACATACCAGTACGTGTCCCGCGCTCAAGTATCTATCGTCAGAAAACGTACTAGTACGTGTCCCGCATACAATGTGTTAATTGAATGTGTGTCACATACAATGTGTTAATTGAATGTGTGTCACATACAATTGTCTTACAATGTCGTTTTCCTGATATACTGTTATTTTTGTATCCACGATCAAACCCTGTTGTTACACTAACCCGTACTAGTACGTGACCCGCACTCAAGTATCAATCGTGAGAAAACATACCAGTACGTGTCCCGCGCTCAAGTATCTATCGTCAGAAAACGTACTAGTACGTGTCCCGCATACAATGTGTTAATTGAATGTGTGTCACATACAATGTGTTAATTGAATGTGTGTCACATACAATGTGTTACAATGTCGTTTTCCTGATATACTGTTATTTTTGTACCCACAAACAAACCATGTTGTTACACTAACCCGTACTAGTACGTGACCCGCACTCAAGTATCAATCGTCAGAAAACATACTAGTACGTGTCCCGCGCTCAAGTATCAATCGTCAGAAAACGTACTAGTACGTGTCCCGCATACAATGTGTTAATTGAATGTGTGTCACATACAATGTGTTAATTGAATGTGTGTCACATACAATGTGTTACAATGTCGTTTTCCTGATATACTGTTATTTTTGTATCCACGATCAAACCCTGTTGTTACACTAACCCGTACTAGTACGTGACCCGCACTCAAGTATCAATCGTCAGAAAACATACTAGTACGTGTCCCGCGCTCAAGTATCAATCGTCAGAAAACGTACTAGTACGTGTCCCGCATACAATGTGTTAATTGAATGTGTGTCACATACAATGTGTTAATTGAATGTGTGTCACATACAATGTGTTACAATGTCGTTTTCCTGATATACTGTTATTTTTGTATCCACGATCAAACCATGTTGTTACACTAACCCGTACTAGTACGTGACCCGCACTCAAGTATCAATCGTGAGAAAACATACCAGTACTGTCGCGCTCAAGTATCAATCGTCAGAAAACGTACTAGTACTGTCCCGCATACAATGTGTTAATTGAATGTGTGTCACATACAATGTGTTAATTGAATGTGTGTCACATACAATGTGTTACAATGTCGTTTTCCTGATATACTGTTATTTTTGTATCCACGATCAAACCCTGTTGTTACACTAAGTACTAGTACGTGACCCGCACTCAAGTATCAATCGTCAGATAACGTACATGTCCAGCGCTCAAGTATCTATCGTCAGAAAACGTACTAGTACGTGTCCCGCATACAATGTGTTAATTGAATGTGTGTCACATACAATGTGTTAATTGAATGTGTGTCACATACAATGTGTTACAATGTCGTTTTCTGATATACTGTTAATTTTTGTATCCACGATCAAACCCTGTTGTTACACTAACCTGTACTAGTACGTGACCCGCACTCAAGTATCAATCGTGAGAAAAACATACCAGTACGTGTCCCGCGCTCAAGTATCTATCGTCAGAAAACGTACTAGTACGTGTGATACAATGTGTTAATTGAATGTGTGTCACATACAATGTGTTAATTGAATGTGTGTCACATACAATGTGTTACAATGTCGTTTTCCTGATATACTGTTATTTTTGTATCCACGATCAAACCCTGTTGTTACACTAACCCGTACTAGTACGTGATGCACTCAAGTTCAATCGTCAGAAAACGTACTAGTACGTGTCCCGCGCTCAAGTATTATCGTTAGAAAACGTACTAGTACGTGTCCCGCATACAATGTGTTAATTGAATGTGTGTCACATACAATTGTTAATTGAATGTGTGTCACATACAATGTGTTACAATGTCGTTTTCCTGATATACTGTTATTTTTGTATCCACGATCAAACCCTGTTGTTACACTAACCCGTACTAGTACGTGACCCGAGCTCAAGTATCTATCGTCAGAAAACGTACTAGTACGTGTCCCGCATACAATGTGTTAATTGAATGTGTGTCACATACAATGTGTTAATTGAATGTGTGTCACATACAATGTGTTACAATGTCGTTTTCCTGATATACTGTTATTTTTGTATCCACGATCAAACCCTGTTGTTACACTAACCCGTACTAGTACGTGACCCGCACTCAAGTATCAATCGTGAGAAAACATACCAGTACGTGTCCCGCGCTCAAGTATCTATCGTCAGAAAACGTACTAGTACGTGTCCCGCATACAATGTGTTAATTGAATGTGTGTCACATACAATGTGTTAATTGAATGTGTGTCACATACAATGTGTTACAATGTCGTTTTCCTGATATACTGTTATTTTTTGTATCCACGATCAAATGTTGTAACACTAACCCGTACTAGTACGTGACCCGCACTCAAGTATCAATCGTTAGAAAACATACCAGTACGTGTGCGCTCAAGTATCTATCGTCAGAAAACGTACTAGTACGTGTCCCGCATACAATGTGTTAATTGAATGTGTGTCACATACAATGTGTTAATTGAATGTGTGTCACATACAATGTGTTACAATGTCGTTTTCCTGTATATACCGTTATTTTTGTATCCACGATCAAACCCTGTTGTTACACTAACCCGTACTAGTACGTGACCCGCACTCAAGTATCAATCGTGAGAAAACATACCAGTACGTGTCCCGCGCTCAAGTATCTATCGTCAGAAAACGTACTAGTACGTGTCCCGCATACAATGTGTTAATTGAATGTGTGTCACATACAATGTGTTAATTGAATGTGTGTCACATACAATGTGTTAATTGAATGTGTGTCACATACAATGTGTTACAATGTCGTTTTCCTGTATATACCGTTATTTTTGTATCCACGATCAAACCCTGTTGTTACACTAACCCGTACTAGTACGTGACCCGCACTCA
This sequence comes from Pardosa pseudoannulata, assembly GCA_032207245.1. Taxonomy (NCBI): domain Eukaryota; kingdom Metazoa; phylum Arthropoda; class Arachnida; order Araneae; family Lycosidae; genus Pardosa; species Pardosa pseudoannulata. Next base: position 96,124,800 of record CM063509.1, on the reverse strand, counting down.
AGTATCAACCGTCAGAAAACGTACTAGTTCGTGACCTGCTTAAAATGTGTTAACTTTAACCTATAATGAAATCTAAACTGACAATGAATCTACAAATTGGATGTGCGACGTACATATACAGTTAATCTTCCATAGCGGAATTTTTCGAATTGAGAATAACTCTATTTAGAGAACATATCACTTTTCGAGACATTGCCATTCTATGTTTCAATATTCTTCAGATGACTTCATTATTTAAACCGTAATCTTAAAAAATAATGAATATTAATAATAATAACTAATCTCACATTCTAATGTTTAGATTTTGAAACAGAGAAATGCTTATCTCTTTTAATTTTCTAAAATAATAGTGCTATAAGATGATTTGGATTTGCTCGAAACACTACGACCAGTATTTTGCTACACAAAGTCTAATTCAACAAGGATCTGTTGTTTAAGGGGATATATTAAGTGTTTATAAAAAGTTTCGATAAATTGAACCAATTTGATGGAAAAGCAAGGAAAAAAAATAGTTTGAAAATACTTGACTCCGCCATACAGTCATCACAAACATAATTAAATTAAATTAAAATTCCCACATCGCCTGTACGGGGATTCGATCTTAGGACCTCTCGCACTGAAGCCAGTCGCAGTAACCACTGCGTCACAGCTATATTGGCAGCAAAGAGTTTCAAACGGCATTATCATTCTAATAATCTCAATAGGCGAGCAATTCTGGATTTATAATAAAAATAATTTTCAATTGGATCAAATTGTGATTGGGTAATTCCATACCAAATCAACACAAGGTTTCTACCTGACCCCCTCCAATTTTGATTAAATTTGGTATAGTAAGTAACTTCATGGTAATAAAGAAAATCCCCAAATCTTATGTTCAAATAATAATTGGTTTGGGAGTTATAAGGCTTTAAAGTTGCCAGATTTGTCTAAAAAGTACACTATCGGCATACCTTTAAATTACACTTGCTACTCACCTAATTAAGCTAGAGGTATGTGCAAGGTGTTATTTTAAACCTTTTTTGAATAGGCTTTCATATGATATACAACACATGATGACTTGATTTATTATTTGTATATTCTTTGTGAAGTAGAAAATTCTCAAAACACATAAAGCTTTCTACCAGTTTCAACTAAATAAGTAGCACCATCCATCAAAAGTAATGCACTTTAATGATTTTTTTCTCCATTATAAAATCTTTACAAATGTTAAATGTACTATTTACTAGAGTATATATCGATAAGGTAGTGTGTAAACATTAATGTCATTCCTATACAGCTGAGTTAGATTAAAAGTAATGAATGCAAGTTCTCATTTTCGTTATTCCAAAATTAAATATATCAAACAAAAACTTTTTGTAGCTTATGATCCCATTATGATCCCAACGTGAAACTTTGAGGATTAATTAACAATAATATGAGAAATGTTTGAGATTTTTTTCAAAATTTTAAAAACTTGGCTTTTTGAGAAATTTAAATTTTAAATATAAATTTAAATTTAATTTTTTTAAAAAAATTTTTTCAAGTCATCATGTGTTGTGTATATCATATGAAAGCCCATTAAAAAAGGTTTAAAATAACACCTTTCACATATCTCTAGCTTAATTAGATGAGTAGCAAATGTAATTTAAAGGTAAGCTGATAGTGTATTTTTTAAACAAATCTGGCAACTTTATAGCCTAATAACTGCCAAACCAGTTATTATTTGAACATAAGATTTGGGGATTTTCTTTATTACCATGAAATAACTTACTATACCAAATTTAATCAAAATTGGAGGGGGTCAGGTAGAATTTGTTCTAAAATTGTGTTGATTTCACATGGAATAACCTGAATATAAACCCTTCTAGAATTAACTTAATTACATACACAAAATTCCACCAAAATCAGTCCAGCCGTTTAGGAGGAGTTCTAAACACACGGATAAAGAATTTTATATATAAAGACTAGCAAGTGTGCCCGTGCTTCGCTACGGTGAACTTAATATATTACTTTTAAACAAAGATTTTTTTTCGTGCATAACTCTCTGAATTCGTCACAGTGCAGTTCGTGTCATTGACACATTTATATATTTATTATAAGAGTGTTATAACAATATTCAGTTTTTATACTTCAGTTTCCATTAAACCTGAGTTGTATATCAATAAGATGTGAAAGCGTGTGCAAAATAAGAGTGCGAAAATTTGACAAATTTATGACAAACCACATGGTTTTGTATGAAACAGAAACACACATTCATATTGACAACCATATGAATATAAAGATAACTATATAAAATGATAGGTTTTTATTTGCCCGTGAGAGTCACTGAAATTTGTACTTTTTGTTGTTAGAATATTGTTGATAAACATTTCATTGTAACTTAGAAATTAACCAGGAATTAAATTTAAAATTAGTTCTCTTATAACAATGCTATAATTTGCGTCACATAGAAATGAAAGTTAATCACTTTATATCTCAATTTCCAGGTCAAGTAGAATGGATACTAAGCAGACGATGTTTAAATAATATAAAATAAGGAATGAATAAATGAGATATTTAAAGGAATGACGTCAAAATGATAAAAAAATATCGTTTTCATCTATTTATTATGTGATAAATTGGAAATTTTAATTTCCTCCTTTTAACCGAGGAAAACTGCGTTTAAAAGAATTACTTGGGATGACGTCACATTGCTAGAAATATTGCTTCTTTCACTTAGTTATGATGCGATAATTTAAAAAAATAATCGTTTGAGTTTAACCGGGGAAAATAATGCTTGGAATAATGACATGAAATGCTCGAAAAAGGGGAAAGGAATGGATTTCGAATGTTAAAAATTTACAAAAACTTTCCCAGGGATATACATAAACATTTCCCAAATTTTCACGGCGATTGGATGCATGGTTTTTGAGACTATAGAATACACACAGACAGACACAAATTCATTTTTATATATATAGATAGTCTGATACTACATTGCATACGGTTAAATTAATGCAATAGAATATTAAAAACTATGTAAATAAATGACTTGATCGTCGACTGTAGATTTAAATGAAGGTCTGTAAAATTGTGAGATTATTCATTCGTAAAAATTTATTGCATATCATTTTATTACAAGCATTTTATGTTGACTACATAGCCAAAGACATTTCAGCAAGTAATTTAACAAGCTGAAAAAAGTACTTGTGTTCTATTCATAAATTAAAGCGAAAGCAGAAATATTTTTACAAGAATATCCCCAAACTTTTAAATCGATGTTTTTGTACATTCCCATTACTTTAAAAGTTTTTTCTATTTCATATGAATTGATTGTCTACATCTGATAACTCCACTGGTATTCAATTCACAGCAGATGCAATATTGATTACTTTCGTGTTTAAAGACTCAATATTTTTTGTTAGTAAGTAAATGTTTGGGATCCCCATTCATCTATATTTCTAGATGCTCACCAAAAAGCTAAAGCTTAAAAAAATGAGAAAAGAAATTAATATTGAGCTTGATGACATTTGACAGGAAATTTTTTGTACGACGTCGGCGTGGTGAAATAAAAGAATTTAAAAATAAATGACATACCATTCATTTAGCCTTTCGGCGTTCAAATTACAAATGTTTTTCCAGATCTGCCATTTATCTATGTTAGGTAAAAGGATGTAGGTATATGCAACTACATGCCGTGTTTACTTGTGTTTTTGATTTTTTTTTATGTAGGTAGAGCTAGAAGAAAGAGTGCTTTAGATATGCGTCGACATTTTCTCCAATGTTGTAGAGAAAAAAAAAAGCAGACATTGTGTTCATTTGAAAGGAGGAAAAAATGTAATTTTTTTATGGTTTAGAGTTTGATTTTGAGGGAGTTTTTTGTGTATTAATTTTAAATGTGAAAAAGAAGGTCCTTCCTTAAATGCTATCTCATTTATTTTCTTAAAGTTTTTTTGCATGTTTAAAAGAAGGAAGAGAGTAAATTTTAACTGTAGATAACAAGTGCTGACATTTTGGCATTCAATCTTATGTTTGGAAGAAGATTTTACTGCATATTAGTGACTTTAATTTTTTTAAATTATAAAAAAATAAGAAAGTTCAATGATGAGATGTTTTGTGTCTAATTAACTTTAATAGGTTACTTTAATTATTTTTATCAGAAGAATTATAATTATAGTTATAATATTATTATTTTACAATTATAATATTAATATTTTAAAATTATACTACTATTATTTAGGAAGAATTAACAATGTTATTATATCCTAAATTAATTAAAAAATATGGTGTAGAGTTTGATTTGAGGGAGTGTTTTTGTGTATTAATTTTAAATGGGAAAAAGTTGTTCCTTCCTTAAATGCTATCTGATTCATTTTCTTAAAGTTTCTTTTTGCATGTTTCAAAGAAGGAAGAAAGTAAATTTACACTGTAGATAACAAGTGCTGACATTTTGGCATTCAATCTTATGTTTGGAAGAGGATTTTACTGCATATTAGTGACTTTAATTTTTTTTAATTATAAAAATAGTAAGAAAGTTCAATAATGAGATATTTTGTGTCTAATTAACTTTAATAGATTACTTTAATTATTTTTATCAGACGAATTATAATTATAATTATAATATTATTATTTTAAAATTATAATATTAATATTTTAAAATTATACTATTATTATTTAGGAAGAATTAATAATGTTATTATA
>CM063509.1:96097641-96115141 GCA_032207245.1 Pardosa pseudoannulata | reverse complement strand
GATGGCTTATTTATTAAAGAGGTGATTCCTAAAAGTATTAAGCTCTGCAAAATAAATTCAAAACTTGAACGTTGAGCAGATGTAAAATATATTAAGGAAATGAGTATTAAATTTGATGCTTAATATGTAGCAAAATTAATAATTTTAGATGAGACTTTGAATTTAAAGATTACCTCCTGTAATGCTCAAAGATTGAAGCAACGTTTATGTGTAATAATATTTATTAATTTTTAATGGAATAAATTTAATTACTTAATAAAACTAATTTTATTCTAATAGACCACATGTTAAAAATTATGCTCTTTGTTCTTGCAGTTGAGTTGTGGGGAATTTTTAATTACACTGATTTTTTGAAGAACTTTTCTTTTGAAGAACCTTAAATGGACGTGTATATTTTAAACCTTTTCAAAATTTTCGATTTTTTGAATTTTATATCTTTAAAATATTTGGAAATTTCTGAATCGTTTAAAACAAAGAAACCACGATGGTATATTAGAATTAGAATCTGTAAAGCTATACAATATTTATATTTAATATCACATGTTTTAAAGGTATCATAAAAAGTTTAAATGTATTTTACTGAAATTGATGTTTTTCAAATTGCAAGCTTCGTGAGTGTGAATCTATTGCAATATCAAATTTTCACATTAAATGCATTATAGACCTTCTATGGAACACTACCTATTTTTCTCTTGTTAATTACAATTAGTATCTGTAGTATATACATATATATGTCAATTTTATTACTTAATAAAACAAATTTTATTCTAATAGACCACATGTTAAAAATTATGCTCAATGTTTTTGCAATTGAGTTGTGGGGAATTTTTAATTACACTGATTTTTTGAAGAATCTTAAATGGATGTATACATTTTAAACCTTTTCAAAATTTTCGATTTTTCGAATTTTACATCTTTAAAATATCTGGAAATTTCTGAATCGTTTAAAACAAAGAAACCACGATGGTATATTAGAATTAGAATCTGTTAATCTATACAATATTTATATTTAATATCACATGTTTTGAAGGTACCATAAAAAGTTTAAATGTATTTTACTGAAATTGATGTTTTTCAAATTGCAGGCTTTGTGAGTGTGAAGCTATTGCAATATCAAATTTTCACATTAAATGCATTATAGACCTTCGATGGAACACTACCTATATTTTTTTCTCTTGTTAATTACATTTAGTATTTATAGTAGATACATATATATGTCAATTTTATTTCTTAATAAAAATTTTTTTATTCTAATAGACCGCATGTTAAAAATTATGCTCTTTGTTCTTGCAGTTGAGTTGTAGGCAATTTTTAATTACACTGATTTTTTTTGAAGAACTTTTGTTTTGAAGAACCTTAAATGGACGTATACATTTTAAACCTCTTCAAAATTTTCGATTTTTAGAATTTTACATCTTTAAAATATTTGGAAATTTCTGAATCATTTAAAACAAAGAAATCACTATGGAATATTAGAATTAGAATCTGTAAAGTTATACAATATTTATATTTAATATCATATGTTTTAAAAGTACCATAAAAAGTTTAAATGTATTTTACTGAAAATGATGTTTTTCAAATTGCACGCTTTGTGAATATCAAATTTTCACGTTAAATGCATTATAGACCTTCGATGGAACAATACCTATATTTTTTCTCTTGTTAATTACATTTAGTATTTATAGTATATACATATATATGTCAATTTTATTACTTAATAAAACAAATTTTATTCTAATAGACCACATTTTAAAAATTACGCTCTTTGTTCTTGCAGTTGAATTGTGGGGAATTTTCAATTACACTGATTTTTTGAAGAACTTTTCTTTTGAAGAATCTTAAATCGACGTATACATTTTAAACCTGTTCAAAATTTTCATTTTTTTGAATTTTACATCTTTAAAATATATGGAAATTTCTGAATCGTTTAAAACAAAGAAACCACGATGGTTTGGTTTTGGAGCACTACGGTCTATTTTTTGCAACATGAGGGCTAATGAGACCGGGACCTACAACTTAAAGCCGATTCCGAAAGGCTACAAACATCCATGCCACAGTGGGATTCGAAACCACGAACTCCGGTTCCGAAGGCCAGTACCCTAACCATTCGGCTATCGTTCGGCGAAACCACGATGAAATATTAGAATTAGAATCTGGTAATCTATACAATATTTATATTTAATATCACATGTTTTAAAGGTGCCATAAAAAGTTTAAATATATTTTACTGAAATTGACGTTTTTCAAATTGCACGCACTGTGAGTGTGAAGCTATTGCAATATCAAAATTTCCCCCTAAATGCATTATAGACCTTCTATGGAACACTACCTATATTTTTTCTCTTGTTAATTACATTTAGTATTTATAGTATATACATATATATGTCAAGGAAAAGTTAACGAAATATACAAACGAATGTTTTTTATATATACTTTTAATAACACCTTTTATAAAACATTAACTTTAATAATAATTTAAGCTTTTATGAAACTCCCTATGATGGTACTTGTTAAAAACAGTGTAAACGAGCATCCAGTAGCCAAATGATTAAAAGTTTCCGAATTAAGTTTTTAGCCAAACGCACTTATTCCTGCTCTAGAATATTCTTACGGGTTTTCAAATCTACAATAAAAAATGAAAACAATGTGTGTCTTTGCTTTTCCCTCTTTTTAACTACTACTTATAAAAAACAATTATCTGAAATGTTTTTATTTAATACTGATAACTTGTATCAAAGCCCAAAACAAGTGTTAAAAATTAAAATGCAATTTCTTATATCGATATATCCTCAAATTGCAATGTAAAGCTAGTGGTATTTGGGGATGTTAGATTTTCAACATGGTGCAGTTCTTGGTTCTTATACATTTTCTTTGTATTAAAAAAGAAAGATTTTAATTTAAATATTTAATAAAACATTTTATCGCTATGAATTAAGTAAAATACTTTTATAAAGCAATTATCTAAAGCGTTTATATTTTAGGCATATTGTATAGTTATATAAGGAAATAAAGCTTAAAACAAGCTTTAAAAACTATTAAGGTGTTATATTTTCTTTCAATGTATTGTCAAATTGCAATATAAAACTGATTTCATATGACGATGTTAGATTTTCAACATCCACCAATTCTTATGAATAATACAATTTCTTGGTAGTATAAAATAGAGATCTTAATTTGAATATTTAATTAAACTTTCTCTTATCATCATCTCAATTAAAATGCTATTAAAACAATTTTCTAAATGTTTTTATTTTAGGCGTATTGTATAGTTATGTAATAAAATAAAGCTTAAAAATGCTTTAAAATGCATTAAAATGTAATATCTTTTATCGATATATCGTCAAATTGATATATAAAGTTGGTTGTACATGGTGATGTTAGATTTTCAACATAGCACAGCTCTTGTGACTTGGTATTAAAAAAAGAGATCATAATTTGAATATTTTATAAAACTTTTTGTCTCTATGATCTCTTAAATAAAATACTTTTAAAAAGCCGTTTTTATAAAATGTTTTTGTCATCTATATAATAATAGCCTAAGTTATATATTCGTCTGTTCTCGAATTTATGATGCGGTTGTACCTGGAGTGGATAGTCATCCATATTGGATTCTTGATGAGTTACGGTTAACAACGTTCGAAATCCACTCCTTCCCCCCTTTTCTAGCATTTAATGCCATTATTTTAAGCCATATTTTGCCCGGTTAAGAACAGGTGATTAAAGGTATCGATTTGTCACCTAATAAATAGGTAAAAGCATTTTTTTCTATCATTATGACTTCATGCCTTTAACCATCTCATTTAATCATTTCTTTTTTTAATTATTTAAATATCGTATGCATTATTTTCACATGTTTTATCACTGAACTTAGATATTACGTAAATAATTTTCTTTTGTATTTGAATTAAAAAATAGAATAGGTACATATTTGATAATTTTAAATTTAATCATTGATTATTTTTTGATGCAATGAAAATTTTATCACCAGTATTAACAACAAATTCTATCTACCTCCAGAGTGTAGTGAATATAATAGTTTCATTCCTTTACTTCCATTAATTACTTTTTCAAAAAAAGTTGGAAAGAACTTAACGATACTTTTGACGTAGCTAAGAAAACCTTGAATTATTCTTCTAAATGAATTCAACGTGATTCTAGACTGCATTCACAGTATCGGGAGACTTTAGAGGAGTATGAAGAAAAACAAAATATTTAGCATGTGCCAGATAATTCTCAGACAAAAAACAAATACTTTTTTACCAGCCTCATAGAGTACTTTACACTTCTGGAAATTAAAAAATTTTTTTGATTCCGTGATATAGCGGGCTATATGCTAGTTTTAAGGGATATTGTGTAGTCATTTAATAAAATAAAGCTTAACGTATCCGACTACGTTGAAAACGTCATTTTTTCCAAAAATCATATTTGCTTTATTCTTCTATTGTAAAATTTCAACTTTTGGACTTCTAAATCTGTTTTTGTTTTGGAGCATGGGAAATTTTAAACAGGTATTTTAATCTTTTAATATTTCAAATTGCTTTAATATACTATAAATGCATGTTTCTGAGAATGTTATTTTTAAATAAATGTTGAAACTTCAAATGTGATTTCTCAAATATTTCTTAAAATATTTTGGAAAAAATTATTATGAATGCTTTTGATAATATTTACTAGTGAGTGACCTAAAAACTTTAAATGTGGATAGTTTTTAATGGTGTTACACTCATAGTTAGCTATATGCGTAATGAAGATTCGTAAAAAATTCAGTGTGTATTAGTTTGAATGACCAAATTTATTACCAAATGTAAATGGAGCACAATCATTCACTAGTCCAGTGTATAAGAAATATGTTGCACCAAAAAATATTGAAATAAGTAACATTATTAAAAAATTTGACTTTTTGAAAAAATCGTTTTTAATAAATTTTCTCCATTTTTTATAAATTTTATAAGAACTTCTCCAAGTATACATTTTTAAATTGCAATTCTCTATGATACTATGAAAAATAAATCTAAAAATGTAAAAGCATGAATTGGATTCTACATTTACAGAAAAAAGTTCTTTGAATGTAGTGAGATACCTCAAGTACTCATTGTAAATCATGAAAATGTAATTTCTTTTATACATATATCGTCAAATTGCGATATAAAGTTGGTTGAATATGGTGATATCAGGTTTTTAACATGGCCCAGTGCTTGTGATTTATAGAATTCCTTGGTATGAAAGAGCAGGCGATTAAATTTATCAATTTATCACATAATAAATAGGTAAAATAACATTTTTTTCTATCACTATGACTTCATGCCTTTAACCATCTCATTTCATCATTTCCGATTTTAAATTATTTAAATATCGTATGCATTATTTTCACACGTTTTATCACTGAACTTAGATATGACGTAAATAGTTTTCTTTTATATTTGGCTTAAATAATAGATTAGGTACATATATGATAATTTTAAGTTTAATCATTGATTATTTTTTGATGCAATGAAAATTTTATCACCAGTAATAACAACAAATTCCATCTACCTCCAGGGTGTAGTGGAAATGATATTGTCATTCCTTTACTTCCATTAATTACTGTGATAAAAAAATTGGGAAGAACTTAACGATAATTTTGACTTAGCTAAGAAAACTTTGAGTTATCTTTCTGAATTAATTCTACGTGATTCTAGACTGCATTCACAGTATCGGGGGTCTTTAGAGGAGTATGAAGAAAAACAATTTATTGAACGTATGCCAGATAATTCTCAGACATAAATAAATCATTTTTTACCAGCTTCATAGAATACTTTAGAATTCTGGAAAAATAAAAAAATTTCTGATCCCGTGATATGACGGGCTATTTGCTAGTTTTAGGAAAATTGTGTAGTCATTTAATAAAGCTTAAGGTATCCGACTACGTTAAATAAGTCATTTTTTCGAAAAATCATATATTTTTAATTCTTCTGTTGTAAAATTACAACTTTTGGAACTTCTAAATCTGTTTTTGTTTTGGAGCATGGGAAATTTTAAACAGGTATTTTTATCTTTTAATATTTCAAATTGCTTTGATATACTATAAATGCATGTTTCTGAGAATGTTATTTTTAAATAAATGTTGAAACTTCAAATGTGATTTCTCTAATATTTCTTAAAATATTTTGGAAAAAATTATTATGAATGCTTTTGATAATATTTACTAGTGAGTGACCTAAAAGCTTTAAATTTGGATAGTTTTTGATGGTGTTGCACTCATAGTTAGCTATAATAGTATTTAAGATTCGTTAAAAATTCACTGTGTGTGATTTTGAAGGACCAAAATAGTTTACCAAATGTTAATCAAGGAAAGCTTTTAGGTGATTCACTAGTCCAGTGTATAAGAAATGTGTTGCATCAAATAATATTGAACTAACTTAATTTATTAAAAAATTAAACCTTTTGAAAAATTATATTTTTTTACTAAATTTTCTCTTTTTTTAGAAATTTTATAAAAATTTTCTAGGTATACATTTTTAAAATGCAATTCTCTATGATAATATGAAAAATAAATCTAAAAATGTAAAAGCATGAATTAGTTTTCTATATTTAAAGAAAACAGTTCCCCGAACGTAGTCGTGTACCTTAAGAAACGCATTATAAATCATGAAAATGTAATTTCTTTTATACAGATATCATCAAATTGCGATATAAAGCTGGTTGAATATGGTGATATTAGATTTTCAACATGGCCCAGGGCTTGTGATTTATTCAATTCCTCGGTATGAAAGAGCAGGCGAATAAATTTATCAATTTATCACATAATAAATAGGTAAAATAACATTTTTTTCTATCACTATGACTTCATTCCTTTAACCATCTCATTTCATCATTTCCGATTTTAAATTATTTAAATATCGTATGCATTATTTTCACATGTTTTATCACTGAACTTAGATATGACGTAAATAGTTTTCTTTTATATTTGGCTTAAATAATAGATTAGGTACATATATGATAATTTTAAATTTAATCATTGATTATTTTTTGATGCAATGAAAATTTTATCACCAGTAATAACAACAAATTCCATCTACCTCCAGGGTGTAGTGGAAATGATATTGTCATTCCTTTACTTCCATTAATTACTGTGATAAAAAAATTGGGAAGAACTTAACGATAATTTTGACTTAGCTAAGAAAACTTTGAGTTATCTTTCTGAATTAATTCTACGTGATTCTAGACTGCATTCACAGTATCGGGGGTCTTTAGATTAGTATGAAGAAAAACAATTTATTGAACGTATGCCAGATAATTCTCAGACAAAAACAAACCATTTTTTACCAGCTTCATAGAATACTTTAGAATTCTGGAAAAATAAAAAAAAATTTCTAATCCCGTGATATGACGGGCTATATGCTAGCTTTAGGAATATTGTATAGTCATTTAATAAAGCTTAAGGTATCCGACTACGTTAAATAAGACATTTTTTCGAAAAATCATATATTTTTAATTCTTCTGTTGTAAAATTAGAACTTTTGGACTTCTAAATCTGTTTTTGTTTTGGAGCATGGGAAATTTTAAACAGGTATTTTTATCTTTTAATATTTCAAATTGCTTTGATATACTATAAATGCATGTTTCTGAGAATGTTATTTTTAAATAAATGTTGAAACTTCAAATGTGATTTCTCTAATATTTCTTAAAATATTTTGGAAAAAATTATTATGAATGCTTTTGATAATATTTACTAGTGAGTGACCTAAAAACTTTAAATGTGGATAGTTTTTAATGGTGTTACACTCATAGTTAGCTATATGCGTAATGAAGATTCGTAAAAAATTCAATATGTGTTAGTTTGAATGACCAAAAATTTTTACCAAATGTAATTCAAGGAAAGCTTTTAGGTGATTCACTAGTCCAGTGTAAAAGAAATATATTACACCAAAAAATATTGAAATAAGTTAATTTATTAAAGTATTAGACCTTTTGAAAAAAATCGATTTTTTTTACTAAATGTTCTTCATTTTTTTTAGAAATTTTATAAAAACTTATCCAAGTATACATTTTTAAAATGCAATTCTCTATGATGCTATGGAAAATAAATCTAAAAATGTAAAAGCATGAATTAGTTTCTATATTTAAAGAAAACAGTTCCCCGAACGTAGTCGTGTACCTTAAGAAACGCATTATAAATCATGAAAATGTAATTTCTTTTATACAGATATCATCAAATTGCGATATAAAGCTGGTTGAATATGGTGATATTAGATTTTCAACATGGCCCAGTGCTTGTGATTTATTCAATTCCTCTGTATGAAAGAGCAGGCGATTAAATTTATCAATTTATCCCATAATAAATAGGTAAAAATAACATTTTTTTCTATCACTATGACTTCATTCCTTTAACCATCTCATTTCATCATTTCCGATTTTAAATTATTTAAATATCGTCTGCATTATTTTCATACATTTTATCACTGAACTTAGGTATTACGTAAATAATTTTCTTTTATATTTGGCTTAAATAATAGATTAGGTACATATCTGATAATTTTAAATTTAATCATCGATTATTTTTTGTTCCAATGAAAATTTTATCACCGGTATTAACAACAAATTCTATCTACCTGCAGGGTTTATTGGAAATAATAGTTTCATTCCTTACTTCCATTAATTACTGTGGAAAAAAAATTTGGAAGAATTTAACGATAATTTCGACATAGCTAAGAAAACTTTGAATTATCTTTCTAAATGAATTCGACTTGATTCTAAACTGCATTCACAGTATTGGGAGACTTTAGAGGAGTATGAAGATAAACAAATTATTGTGTGTATACCAGATAATTCTCAGCTAAAAAACAAACCATTTTTTACCAGCTTCATAGAATACTTTAGAATTCTGGAAAAATAAAAAAAATTTCTGATCCCGTGATATGACGGGCTATATACTAGTTTTAGGAATATTGTATAGTCATTTAATAAAGCTTAAGGTATCCGACTACGTTAAATAAGTCATTTTTTCGAAAAATCATATATTTTTAATTCTTCTGTTGTAAAATTAGAACTTTTGGACTTCTAAATCTGTTTTTGTTTTGGAGTATGGGAAATTTTAAACATGTTTTTTAATCTTTTAATATTTCAAATTGCTTTGATATACTATAAATGCATGCTTCTGAGAATGTTATTTTTAAATAAATGTTGAAACTTCAAATGTGATTTCTCAAATATTTCTTAAAATATTTTGGAAAAAATTATTATGAATGCTTTTGATAATATTTACTAGTGAGTGACCTAAAAACTTTAAATTTGGATAGTTTTTAATGGTGTTACATTCATAGTTACCTGTAAAGGAAATGAAGATTCGTAAAAAATTCAGCGTGTATTAGTTTGAATGACCAAAAATTTTTACCAAATGTAATTCAAGGAAAGCTTTTAGGTGATTCACTAGTCCAGTGTAAAAGAAATATATTACACCAAAAAATATTGAAATAAGTTAATTTATTAAAGTATTAGACCTTTTGAAAAAAATCGATTTTTTTTACTAAATGTTCTTCATTTTTTTTAGAAATTTTATAAAAACTTATCCAAGTATACATTTTTAAAATGCAATTCTCTATGATGCTATGGAAAATAAATCTAAAAATGTAAAAGCATGAATTAGTTTCTATATTTAAAGAAAACAGTTCCCCGAACGTAGTCGTGTACCTTAAGAAACGCATTATAAATCATGAAAATGTAATTTCTTTTATACAGATATCATCAAATTGCGATATAAAGCTGGTTGAATATGGTGATATTAGATTTTCAACATGGCCCAGGGCTTGTGATTTATTCAATTCCTCTGTATGAAAGAGCAGGCGATTAAATTTATCAATTTATCCCATAATAAATAGGTAAAAATAACATTTTTTTCTATCACTATGACTTCATTCCTTTAACCATCTCATTTCATCATTTCCGATTTTAAATTATTTAAATATCGTATGCATTATTTTCACATGTTTTATCACTGAACTTAGATATGACGTAAATAGTTTTCTTTTATATTTGGCTTAAATAATAGATTAGGTACATATATGATAATTTTAAATTTTTTGATGCAATGAAAATTTTATCACCGGTAAAAACAACAAATTCCATCTACCTCCAGGGTGTAGTGGAAATGATATTTTCATTCCTTTACTTCCATTAATTACTGTGGCTAAAAAAATTGGGAAGAACTTAACGATAATTTTGACTTAGCTAAGAAAACTTTGAATTATCTTTCTGAATGAATTCTACGTGATTCTAAACTGCATTCACAGTATCGGGAGTCTTTAGAGGAGTATGAAGATAAAAAAAATTATTGAGCATATACCAGATAATTCTCAGCCAAAAAACAAACTATTTTTTACCAGCTTCATAGAATACTTTAGAATTCTGGAAAAAAAATTCGGATCCCGTGATATGACGGGCTATATGCTAGTTTTAGGAATATTGTATAGTCATTTAATAAAGCTTAAGGTATCCGACTACGTTAAATAAGTCATTTTTTCGAAAAATCATATATTTTTAATTCTTGTGTTGTAAAATTACAACTTTTGGACTTCTAAATCTGTTTTTGTTTTGGAGTATGGGGAATTTTCAACAGGTATTTTAATTTTTTAACATTTAAAATTGCTTTGGTATACTTTAAATGCATGTTTCGCAGAACAGTATTTTTAAATAAATGTTGAATATTCAAATGTGATTTCTCAAATATTTCTTAAAATATTTTGTTGAAAATAATTATAAATGCTTTTGATAATATTTACTGGTGAACTACCTAAAAGCTTTAAATTTGGATAGTTTTTAATGGTGTTACACTCATAGTTACCTGTAAAGGAAATGAAGATTCGTAAAAAATTCAATGTGTATTATTTTGAAAGACCAATATTTATTACCAAATGTAAATTAAGCAAAGCTTTTAGGTGTTTCACTAGTCCAGTATATAAGAAATATGTTGCACCAAAAATATTGAAATAAGTTAATTTATTAAAGTATTAGACCTTTTGAAAAAAATCAATTTTTTTTTACTAAACTCTCTTTATTTTTTAAAAATTTTATAAAAACTTCTCCAAGTTTACATTTTTAAATTGCAATTCTCTATATACTATGAAAAATATATCTAAAAATGTAAAAGCATGAATTAGTTTCTACATTTAAAGAAAAAAAGTTCTCCGAACGTAGTCTGATACCTTAAGAAACGCATTATAAATCATGAAAATGTAATTTCTTTTATACATATATCGTCAAATTGCGATATAAAGCTGGTTGAATATGTTGATATTAGATTTTCAACATGGCCCAGTGCTTGTGATTTATACAATTCCTCGGTATAGAAAAAGAAAGATCTTAATTTAAATATTAAATAAAACTTCCTGTCACTATGATCTCTTTTTACTACAACTAATATTCTCTTCTTTGCTTTTAAATCTCTGTATAAATGGAGGAAGGCCTGTTAAGTCTTTTACGTGTGACATTTTCATTTTAATTACTCTAAGTAATTCCGCAAACATTGATTTTATAAACTGAACTAAAGGGCTGAAGAAATAGAACTGGGGAAGCCAGTTGTTTATTCTGATTAAAACTCATTTATTTTGTGAGAAAGGACAGTGATTGATTTTTCCTTGAAGTCTCAGTCAGAGGTATTGTAATTAATGTTGTTTACTGAAAGATTTTCCAAAATGATTAACGTATTCACGAAAAATTCCTCCTTACTTTATTTTTTGCTGCATACGGGAGATAATTCTTGAAGTTGATTAAAAGTTTTGAACGAATATGTTTAAAGTAATTGAAAATACTCTTTGAAAGAGAACGCCAAATTTATTGAATACTAACAGTTATTTTCCCTTTTTACCTATCCCCTATATAATAATAGCTTAAGTTATCTGTCCGTCTGTCCTCGAATTTATGAAACGGTTGTTCCTGGAATGGATAGAGGTCTCCATATTGGATTCTTGATGAGTTAGGGTTAGCAATGTTCGAAATCCTCCCCTTCACCCCTTTTCTAGCATTTAATGCCATTATTTCAAGCCCTATTTTCCCCGGTTAAGAGCAGGCGATTAAATTTATCAATTTATCACATAATAAATATTTAAAAATAACATTTTTTTCTAGCATTATGACTTCATTTCTTTAACCATCTCATTTCCTCATTTCTTATTTTAAATTACTTAAATATCGTCTGCATTATTTTTAATCGTTTTATCACTGAACTTAGATATGATGTAAATAATTTTCTTTTATATTTGAATTAAATAAAAGATTAGGCACATATCTGATAATTTAAAATTTAATAATAGATTATTTTTTGATGTAATGAAAATTTTATCACTGGTATTAACAACAAATTCTATCTACCTCCAGGGTGTAGTGC
This sequence comes from Pardosa pseudoannulata, assembly GCA_032207245.1. Classification (NCBI taxonomy): domain Eukaryota; kingdom Metazoa; phylum Arthropoda; class Arachnida; order Araneae; family Lycosidae; genus Pardosa; species Pardosa pseudoannulata. Next base: position 96,102,780 of record CM063509.1, on the reverse strand, counting down.
AAACGATAGTTTCATTTGCTACTTCATTAATTGCTGTGGAAAAAATAATGGGAAAAACTTAACGATAATTTCGACGTAGCTAAGAAAAATTTGATTGAAGCATATTTTTGAAGGAGGCGATTAAATTTATCAATTTATCACATAATAAATAAGTAAAAATAACATTGTTTTCTAGCATTATGACATCATTCCTTTAACCATCTCATTTAATCATTTCTTATTTTAAATTATTTAAATATCGTCTGCATTATTTTCATACGTTTTATCACTGAACTTAGATATTACTTAAATAATTTTCTTTTATATTTGGCTTAAATAATAGATTAGGTACATATGTGATAATTTTAAATTTAATCATCGATTATTTTTTGTTACAATGAAAATTTTATCACCGGTATTAACAACAAATTCTATCTACCTTCAGGATTTAGGAGAAATGATAATTTCATTCCATTAATTATTGTGGTTAAACAAATTGGGAAGAACTTAACGATAATTCCAAAGTAGCTAAGAAAACTTTGAATTATCTTCCTAAATGAATTCAACGTGATTCTAAACTGTATTCACATTATCGGGAGACTTTAGAGGAGTATGAAGATAAACAAATTATTTGAGCGTGTACCAGATAATTCTCAGCCAAAAAACAAACTTTATTTTAGCTGCCTCAAAGGTTCTTTACAATTCTGGAAAATTAAAAATTTGACTGATCCCGTCATATAACGGGCTGTATGCTAGTATTTGATTAGAAATAAGCTGAAATTCTAGGCTAAGAATAAATGTTGAAGAAACGCTATAAAGACTTCCTTTTAAAGGAAACATATTTAACTCCACATTGTCTTCCCTTACCACATTATGTAATTTAAATAATACAAAAAAGGAAATTTTAAATTTAAATATTTATAACTACTCCTGATCATGAACTCTAGTTGTATTTGGGGAAAGAAGTATTTTCAGATAAATAGGTGTATCAGCTACTATTTGTTTCAGTACTTTAGTATAACCTTATTTTGTAGAATACAAATATTTAGTAAAGTTTTTGAAATTAATAAATGAAATGATGTACGTTTATTTTTCATTAAAATCTGTGTTCTATGTAACGAAAATTCTCAATACAACAAATACTAAAACATTATCTGTAATAGATAGATGGCAGTTGGGTTTTTTGTGAAGTTAGGCAAAATAATGGGAGCTGTGATTGGCACTTAGTATTTCATAACGGGCTTCAATATTGCAGTCCCAATCTTGCTTAAAAAGACTTCCAACTGTTCTTGAACCTGAATATACTCCAGTTTATTCACTATAGACAAAATCGTGCAGGGAATTGTGGCACGCTGGTTCTATTTCCAAATTATAGTCCTCTTTGATTCTGTACTACAAAAATAAGAGATTTGAAAAAAAATTTTCAATTTTACAACTCCTCTTCAATCTTTACTCAAAATACAGTTTCTTTTAAGTCAAAGAGTTTTTAAATTAATTTTACAATTTACACTAAATCACAAATTTGTGATGAAAATCACACTCAGTTTATTTAATTTGTGATTAAGTGAATGTTTCAGTCTATTTAGTATGAATGTTATGTGTTTCCTTTGTATTTTCTTTGTTAATTCAATTAGATTTTAAATATTCAATTTTTGTAAAATTTTTCCTCAAAATGTTGTTTTTGTTTATGTATCAATTTGTTGAGTTACGATCCCCTCGCCAGATTTCAAACGCCACGCTGCAAGCACGCCACGCACGCACGCAAGCTGCAAGCACTCCAATTTCGCCAAATGTGGTTGAAGCACCAACAAGATCCATGATTAGAAACAGGAGAATGGGCTAAGAAGAGGAGTTGAACAAGACAAGTGTTACTATTCTGGTGTTTAATATGTTGAGAAGTAGCTGAAATACAGCTGTTTCTTTCACAATGCATATTTTCAGAAAAAAATGATATGTTTCTTTTTTAAGGTTCATAAGAAACTTTCTTTCTGAATCTTCGCAATTTCATCAAAATCTGATTTCAGTGACTTCCAACTATTTTTGCACCTGAAGAAATTCCAGTTTGTTCCACCAGACACACAGGCAGCTCCAAACTACAATTGCTGACAATTGTGACATCTTGGATCTATTTCCAAACGACAGTCTTCTATGACTCTGGACTGCAGAAACATATTTCACGGTATGGCAAATATTTCTGTTCCGGTGGTCAATATGTTAAGAAGTAGCTGAAATATTGCTGTATATTTTGCGATATATATTTTGATTAGTAATGTTATGCTTCTTTTTTACGGTCCTTCGGAAACTTATTTTCTGGACTTTCATGCTTTCATTAAAATCTCCTCACAGTGCATTCCAACTGTTTTTACACCTGAAGATATTCCAGTACGATCCACCATCCACAAAGGTAACTTCGATCTACAATGGCTGATAATTGGGACATACTGGATTTATTTCCAAACGGCAGTCTTCTATGGCTCTGGACTACAAAACATATTTGTATGACAAATGTTACTATTCAGGAGGTTAATATGTTTATAAACAACTGAAATATTTCTTTTCTGATTAATTATGCTATGTTTCTTTTTTTACGGTCAGAAACTTATTTTCTGGACTTTCGAACTTCCATTAAAATCTCCTAACAGTGACTTCCAACTATTTTTGTACCAGAAGATATGATAGTGCGATCCATCATCTACAAAGACAAGTCTGGACTACAATTGCTGATATCTTGGACATACTGGATCTATTTCCAAACGACAGTCTTCTATGGCTCTGGACTACAAAATATATTTGTATGACAAATGTTACTATTATGGTAGTTAATGTTGAGAAACAACTGAAATTTTGCTGTGTATATTGTAATATATATTTTGATTAATAATGATATGTTTCTTTTTTACGGTTAGAAACTTATTTTCTTGACTTTCGTACTTTAATTAAAATCTCCTCACAGTGATTTCCAACTATTTTTGCACCTGAAGATATTCCAGAGTGGTCCACTATCCACAAAGGCAGCTCTGGACTACAACTGCTGATAATTTGGACATGCTAGATCTCTTTCCAAACAACAGTTTTCAATGACTCTGTTGAGACAGTTTGGTTTAGCTTGGAGTGCTACGGTCTACTTCTGTTGAGACAGAGTCATAAACAAAAGTTGTTGAGACAAAAACGTGTTTCACGGTATGAAAAGGGTTTTTATTCCGGTGGTTAATATGTGAAGAAGTAGCTGAAATATTGCTGTATATTTATTAATAAGGTTATGTTTCTTTTTAACGGGCCTAGGGAATCTTATTTTCTGGACCTTCGTACTTTCATCAAAACCTCTTCCCAGTGAATTTCGAATATTCTTGCACCTGGAGAAATTCCAATTCTGTCACTATACACAAAGACCTGGAAATAATTGCGATATGCTGGTTCTGCTTTCAGACCACATACGTCTACAAATCTGTGCTGTCAAAATTTATTTACCGGTATGATATGTGTTACTATTCCTGTGGTTATTTTTTTGAAAAGTAGCTGTATCTCCTCTCAGGGACTTACGACTTTTCTTGCACTTCAAGAAATAGTAGTTCGGTCCACAATACATAAAGATCTGAAGATAATTGTGGCAGTCTGGTTCTGTTTCCAGACTGCAGACTTCTATCACTCTGTTCTACAGAACCGTATTTCACGATATGACAAGTGCTACTATTCTGGTGGTTAATATGTTTCGAAGTATCTGAATTATTGCTGTATATTTTGCAATGTATGTTTTGATTAAAAATGTTATGCTTTTTTTTACGAGTGTTTGGTAACTTACTTCCTGGACCTTCTTAATTTAATCAAAATCTCCTAGCAGTGCCTTGCAACTATTCTTGCACCTGAATAAATTCCAGTTCAGCCACCATAGACAAAAACCTGCTTAGCTGTCACATACTAGCTCTTTTGCCAAACTGCAGTCTTCTATGAATCTGAACTTCGAAAACTTATTTTACGGTATGGCATGTGTTGCTATTCCAATTGTTAATTTGTTGAGAAATAGCTGAAATATTACTCTATATTTTGTATTAAATATTTTCAGTAATAATGCTTTGTTTCCTTTTACGCGAGTTGGAAAATTTTCTTTCTAGACCTCCATTATCCCCTATATAAATATAGCCTAAATTATCTGTACGTCTGTCCTCCAATTTATGAAGCGGTTGGACCTGAAATGGATAAAGGCATCCATTCAAAGCGAATAAAGTTTATCTTCTCCTAAACTATCGATCCGATTCTAAAATAAATTTGTATAAATATGCTTCATATCACAGCAAACAATACTGTCGTCTTTAAAATGTTCGAAATCCAACCCTTCCCTCCTTTTCGAGAGTTTAATGAAATTATTTCACGCCCTATTTTCCCTGGTTAAGAGCAGGCGATTAAATTTATCCATTTATCACTTAATAAATAGGTAAAAATAACAATCTTTTCTAGCATTGTGACGTCATTCCTTTAAACATCTCATTTAATCATTTCATATTTTAAACTATTTAAATATCGTCTACACTATTTTAATACCTTTTATCAATGAACTTAGATATTACGTAAATGATTTTTTTTATATTTGGCTTAAATAATAGATTAGGTATATACGTGATAATTTTAAATTGAATCATCGATTATGTTTTGTTGCAATGACACTTCTACCAGCGGTATTAACAATAAATTCTTTTCATCAAAGTCTAGGAGTCTATTTCACGGACTCATAAATATCTAACTTTTAATTTATATATATTTGGAAATTAAGAAGTTTGTTCTTTTGTGTGTTTGTTTATTATACATAACCACAAGGTTTGACTAAATGAATTCAATGTGATTCTAAATTGCATTACAGGATCGGGAGACTCTAGAGGAGTATGACGATAAATAAATTATTGAGAGTGAACCAGATAGTTAGTTCTCAGCCAAAAAACAAACCATTTTTTACCTGCCTCACTGGGTACTTAACAGTTCTGGAATATTAAAAATTTTACTAATCCCGTCATATGATGGGCTATATGCTAGTTTCATCCTAATCTCTCATTTCCTAAAAAAACATTTCTCAAAGTACAATATTTTTCTAATTAAAAAATTCTCATTTAATAAATAAATTTCATTCTTTACTTCGATCCGTTGAGATTACTGTCAGATACAAATTGGGTT
>CM063509.1:96052641-96090141 GCA_032207245.1 Pardosa pseudoannulata | reverse complement strand
AATAATCATTGTCAATATTAAAACCTCTGCAGTTTCTAATATGACAAGATAAATTAAAGTTGGCAACTAACATGAGGTCAGTAAAGATAATCAAATTATATAGCGTGTACCAAATAATTCTCAGCCAAAAAACAAACCATTTTTTTACCTGCCTCATAGGGTACTTTACAATTCTGGAAAATTAAAAATTTTACTTATCCCGTCATATGATTATCCCGTCATCCGGGCTATATGCTAGTTCTTTATAGTGCTACTAAAAATGCGGCTCACTAAACAGATTGTAAAAAATATATTCTAATCCTTAATCCATTAAACCTTATATCCTTAATCCATAGTAATCTAAATCCATATTGTTTGTAGGGAAATATAAATTAATGTTCATTAAAAATACAAAACTTTTTTTAGATTGAAGTCTCAAAAAGTAGCTCTTTTCCCGTTATAAAGAATTTTGATAATCTAAGCTCTTCCTAGTGTTACCCGAAGCCAGTTAATGGAGATCAATATACATAATTTGTGGTGCCAGAACTGAAGTCAGGCTGGAGAAAAATGCAGTGGGCACTAGAGGTTATTTTTCTTTTGAGTTGGCAGTTAATACGAAATATTTATTTTTACAGTTTATGGTGGTACTTATAACTTTATGTATATGCGATACGAGAGTAACACTGACTGAATTTTTTCAGTTTTATCTACACCTGCCAATGTAAATAAAACAGTAATCTATGCCAAGCCTGGAGGTATGATGTCATTATTGACGCCAAAAAATATCTGCAATAAAACAAGGGTCACCTTGAACTGCATTTTCATTTATTAAAATACAAAAATGCAGTTTAGGGCTGCTACCATATTATAGGCGACAAATGTCACTGGTGACTTCTGCGTCATAATGAAGTCAGAAATCACCAGAGATGGGAATTTGGTACCATAAATTTCCCTCGCTGACATCATTATGACGTAGAATTTACCAGTGACATATGTCGACAGTAATATGGTAGCACCCTAAGAGTTTTTCCCTTTGACTTTAAGGCTGCTATTCAAGGCGATCATCTACACCACTAGATTATCTAATGACTTCACTAGAACTGCACGCTGGATTATGTCGAATATAGGAGATTTTGTTACTCTCGAGGGGAATTTCGTCATAATGACGTAACCAGTCAAAAAAATCGACTATTCCGATCGCTTACAGTCCCTATGAGTAGCAGCCCAAGTGTTGCTTTCAAAATCATCAGCAAACAATAAATTTGCCATAATTTAACTTAAATAAAATAGCCAAGAAATGTGTTTTGTAAATTAGATATGACGTCACGACTGCCCATTACCTCCATGGTTTTAAGACTATTTTAAATGTTTTTAGGACTATGAAACCTATAAAAATTTTTCATCATCAAAAAACTAAAAGAAAAAAAAAAGAATTAGAAGAAAAGGTGCGACTTTATCTTCCCTTCTCTTTCCAATAGTCGGGATAGCGAGTTTGCCATTACTAAATTCTTAAATCATCGTTTTTTCAAAGTAAAAACAAAATCTCGATACGTTAAGCCTTTCAGAAACCAAAATAAATGATAGAGAAGCTTTAATATACACACTAAGACGCATACAACTCATCGAATTTCTCTACTTTTTTTCAATACAGATTGCAGCTTCAGTAGCCGTTCACGGCAACACAGTTTCCCGAAGTAAAATATTTATTCCTTACTGTTAAATCCATTTTTTCAAATTAAATATTCTGCAATTAATTATATATATCGCAGATTCCGCGATTGATTCAAATATTTCATTTTATCACATTATTGAATTCGATAATTCTTATTACTTTTAAATTTTGTTTTAATTTTTGTTTCACAATAAAGAATCTATGATCAATATTCCAATCAACTCCTCCATTTGTAGTCAATTATTTTTTAATAAAATCTTAATTTAACTGAGATCTTTTATTTTACATGTTTGTATTCAAAACGGAACCAATAACTTCATCAAAATCTTTAAGGAGCAACTTCTACTGAAGTAACGCCCATGTTTCATACGTTGTGAGAGACTTTAATAACTTAGTATTAAAAAGGTTGCAGATTAGAGTGCCTCTTGATTTTGATTCTTTATCTATATTTATCATCGCCAAGTATGCTAGTTTGTTTCCTATATGGCGACCAAAGTTTTTTACGACTGCAATTGTGTATAAAATTTTTGAAAACAGTTTTAAGTATTTGATTGTTCATAATTATGCTTTTCGTTTCATTTTCATTGTTTTTATAATATATGCACCGATATTTTCTAGTAAATTTCCGTATGATTTAGAAAATTTTCAAAATTTTCTTCTTTTGTTTTTAAATTTAAAATTTTGATACAATTTTTATATAAACTTTCTCTATAATGTGTTTTGTTGCTATTTTAATAATTATAGTTTATGCTTTTTATTTCATTTGCATTTTTCTTATGGATGTTTATCGCCACCATTTTAAATGGCATGTTGGCATTATTGGAGCCAAAATATATCGCCAATAAAACAAGGGGAACCTTGAATTGCATTCTCACCTATTAAAATATGAAAATACCATTTAAGAATATAAAACTGGGATTTTATATTCAGAACAGATGCATTATAGATGCTGGTCCAGTCCACCATGTTTTTTTTTGGCGACCAAAGGAAAAACGCGTGTTTTGAAAAATCGCCAAGTTAACATGGTGGCAGTACGCGTTGTCTGAAAGATAACAAAAAAAAAAAAAAAAAAAAAAAAAAAAAAAAAAAAAAAAAAAAAAAAAAAAAAAAAAAAAAGGCGGTCACATGACATGTTTGGAACACAACTGTGAGAGTGCAGCTATGTTTTACGTAAAGTTTGCGAGACTGATTTGCTCGCCGCACTCACACGTTGTGGGTTGCATGCCAGGTATTTTTTCGCGACTCCAGGAAGCGTGTGGTGTGAAAACGATTGCACTTAAACTTCACCAAGTTTTGGAGAGTTGTGATTGGTCTCCAGGAGGCGATTCAGGACCATCCTTAGAGTCCCGGTTCTTCTGGACTGAGCCGGGAAAGGACGAATTGTCCACAGGACAATGGAACAACAAACGCATCAGCACAGGATAATGGAAAAAGTCTAGGGTTGCTGGAGTAGTTCAGAAGGAAGTAAAAGAGTGGACTTTGGCAATTTTTTCTTTCAGGTGTAGCACGTGGAGTGCTTTTTTACTTTTTAATTTTTTTATATATTTTTTAGCATATTTCCTGGTCTTTTGTTCTATATTTGAATATTGTAATATAATTCAGTGGCATTTTACTATAAATAAAGACGATATAAAGCAAATTTGGGTTATTAATGGCTTTGAAATAACAACAGCAATGTACTATACCACAGCAACAATTAACAAAACTAAACATCTTGCAAGAAAGGCACTAATATCATAAAAAACCTAACATACAAGGGGGTTTCTCCTCCTCTCAACCCCCCTTCTTAATATTATATGTTAAAAGCATTACTTCTTCCATTGTTAATTTAGATCTATGAACCAAGAATCCTCCCGAATCGACTTGGTAGAGCTACCAGTCACAGATATCCGAAAAATCCAAACAAATCCATCTCTTAACCCCTTTTCTGGCTTAATTTTCATTCCTCCCCACTAAGCCTAAGAATATCCTGATACTTTTTAACAATTTTAAAAAAAGTAAGAACCGAAATAACTAAACCCGCCATAACTAAATTTCTAAATCCCAGAAAATAAAAAGAACAAAACAATACAACCTGATCTATGCGACACCAAGAATAGGGACTTCTTAAGAGTTGGGTTCCCTTTGGCTAATTTGGCGAAAATATTGGCGATATTTACTAAAACACAAAGGTAATCCCTCCAAATGTATTTCTTTCTTATTCTGGCGACTTTAATGAATGCACAGACCGCCATTCTAATAGATTTATATACTGTTACTCAATTAAAGAAAACGACTTGAAAACCGGACATTTATATTTATGGGCAATTAATTCATTAACAGTTTACTAACTCAACAGCTCCAAATTATTAAAAATCAGCCACAGGGAACCATTAATGGTTTGTTATATCTAAATTTTTTCAGCATTTCGCACTTTTAATATATAAGTAAAGAATTACACAAGAAGAGTTGGATGCAAATATCATATAAATTATAATATAGATACAGATTGTTTAGATACGGTGAGGTCAGGAGAAAATGTTAGGTGACCATACTTAAATAATTATCGCCAAGTTGGCGGGGGAACCCAGTTCATTAGTCAAGCCCCAAGAATATCCTGAAATTTCTAGAATAGTGTCGGGTACTGACTTCAGAAATAACCACCAAAAAACCGTCAAATTTGGTTAAAATAAAACATGTCGTCTATAATGTATCTGTACCTTATATTCAAATAACACCTAAAAATATTAGGTTTGGAGCGCTACGGTCTATTTTTGCGACACGATTGCTCACGAAACTGGGAACTTCTGCTTAAAGCCTATGCCGAACGACTATGAACATTCATGCTACAGTGGGGTTCGAACCCGAGAACACTAGTACCGAAGACCCGCACTTTATCCATCACTTATATCGTTCCGCTCAAAACAAAAAATTGGAAACATGTATTTGTGTAGATAGAAACATTCAAATAAGGAGAAACACAAATATAAAAACTTACCCGTATGCCATTTTAATTCATCATTCATCCGCTAGCGTAAGATGAATTAAAAACAGTTAATTTTCTTACACGGTTATAGTTTCCCTCCATCCAACCGCATTCATTATATTCCTAATAAGAAATGTCACTCACTAAATAGATGACAGAAAACAGTACTCTATCGGATTAGTCTTCAATTTTGCGCGCATTCTCTCGTGCCCGGCATAATCGTTAATTAAATTAAAGCCTTATAGAACAGCTCTACTTGACATTTCATTAACAACGTTTGCACCTTTGCACCTCGGAGACTTCTTTTTCGTGCCCCCATGGAGGCTTTTCTCCGGCCTCGTTATCAGCGGAGAGGATTCATCGGCTATGACAATCTCTTAATGGGAAAAAATAGTAAAAAGAGGTAAGGGGAAGAAAAATCAATTAGTTGAGTAAATACACGGTGAAAAAGCCTTTCTATTAGGGAAATTTTTAATGTATTTACATACAGATCCTTTCTCACAGAAAGTATTTTCTTTGACAGGTATTTCCCCGGAGAAAACAAATAGCTACTTTTTCTTTTCTTCATTGGAATTTATGGAAGTATAAGGGGGAAGGGAAAAACCCGTGGAAGTCAAAAGATAATTTTGTGACAAGTGGAATTAAAATGCATGGGTGGCAATATATAAATTAGGAATTTTTAAATATTCGTATCAATATAAAAGAACTGAAGTGTAACTTTGGAAGAGAATATATGAATGATAAATGAGGAATAAAGTTCACCTAAGAAAACTATGAAAAGATTTCTGTAGTTCTTTAATATCTGGTTTATTTCTTTGTAAGGATGCACGGGTAAAAGATTTTACCTATGTGTTACACATCTCCGTGTTTCTAAACTGGTATCCATAAATATTATATGGCAAGCACATTAAATATTTGCATCAATATAAAAGAACTGAAGTGTAACTTTGAAAAAGAATATATGAATGATAAATGAGGAATAAAGTTTACCTATGAAAAATATGAAAAGATTTCTGTAGTTCTTTCCTATCTGGTTTATTTCTTTGTAAGGATGCATGGGTAAAAGATTTTACCTATGTGTTACACATCTCCGTGTTTCTAAACTGGTATCCATAAATATTATATGGCAAGCATATTAAATATTTGCATCAATATGAAAGAACTGAAGTGTAACTTTGGAAAAGAATATATGAATGATAAATGAGGAATAAAGTTCACCTATGAAAAGTATGAAAAGATATGTATAGTTCTTTCCTATATAATTTATTTCTTTGTAAGGATGCATGGGTAAAAGATTTTACCTATGTGTTACACATCTCCGTGTTTCTAAACTGGTATCCATAAATATTATATGGCAAGCATATTAAATATTTGCATCAATATGAAAGAACTGAAGTGTAACTTTGGAAAAGAATATATGAATGATAAATGAGGAATAAAGTTCACCTATGAAAAGTATGAAAAGATATGTATAGTTCTTTCCTATATAATTTATTTCTTTGTAAGGATGCATGGGTAAAAGATTTTACCTATGTGTTACACATCTCCGTGTTTCTAAACTGGTATCCATAAATATTATATGGCAAGCATACTAAATATTTGCATCAATATGAAAGAACTGAAGTGTAACTTTGGAAAAGAATATATGAATGATAAATAAGGAATAAAGTTCACCTATGAAAAATATGAAAAGATTTCTGTAGTTCTTTCCTATCTGGTTTATTTCTTTGTAAGGATGCATGGGTAAAAGATTTTACCTATGTGTTACACATCTCCGTGTTTCTAAACTGGTATCCATAAATATTATATGGCAAGCATATTAAATATTTGCATCAATATGAAAGAACTGAAGTGTAACTTTGAAAAAGAATATATGAATGATAAATGAGGAATAAAGTTCACCTATGAAAAATATGAAAAGATTTCTGTAGTTCTTTCCTATCTGGTTTATTTCTTTGTAAGGATGCATGGGTAAAAGATTTTACCTATGTGTTACACATCTCCGTGTTTCTAAACTGGTATCCATAAATATTATATGGCAAGCATATTAAATATTTGCATCAATACGAAAGAACTGAAGTGTAACTTTGAAAAAGAATATATGAATGATAAATGAGGAATAAAGTTTACCTATGAAAAATATGAAAAGATTTCTGTAGTTCTTTCCTATCTGGTTTATTTCTTTGTAAGGATGCATGGGTAAAAGATTTTACCTATGTGTTACACATCTCCGGGTTTCTAAACTGGCATCTATAAATATTATATGGCAAGCATATGCCGTCAGTGATTGGTTATAATTTTATGTACTAACTTCAGATATGAAATCCCTGATACTTGATTTCAATAAAGAATATATGAATACAAGCATATAGCCCTTTATATGACGGGATCAGTAAAATTTTTAGTTTTCCAGAATTGTAAAGTACCCTGTGAGGCAGGTAAAAAAAATGGTTTGTTTTTGGCTGAGAATTATCTTGTACATGCTCAATAATTTGCTTATCTTTACTGACAGCATGTTAGTTGCCAACTTTAATTTATTTGTCAAATTGCGTGATAGGATGGACAGGAGATGTTTCAATATTGACAGTGATTATTTGGCGATTTATATGAATGATGTCCAAAATTGAGCGAATTGATTGCAAACCGTGTGGTTATATATAAAAAACAAACACACATACGAACAAACTTAATTTTGAAATATATATAAATTAAACGCTAGATATTTATTAATCCGTGAAGTAGACTCCTAGAATTTTATGGAAAGAATTTGTTGTTAATGCAGGTGATAAAATTTACATTGCAACAAAAAATAATCGATGATTAAATTTAAAATTATCACATATGTACCTAATCTATTATTTAAGCCAAATATGAAAGAACATCATTTACGTAACATCTAAATTCAATGATAAAATGTATGAAAATAATGTAATCGATATTTAAATCCCCTATATAATAATAGCCTAAGTTATCTGTCCTCCAATTTATGAAGCGGTTGGACCTGGAATGGATAGCGGTATCCATTCAAAGCGAATAAAGTTTATTTTCTCCTGAACTATCGATCCGATTCTAAAATAAATTTGTATAAATATGCTTCATATCACAGCAAAAAATACTGTCGTCTTTAAAACGTTCGAAATCCAACCCTTCCCGCCTTTTCGTGAGTTTAATGCCATTATTTCCAGTCCTATTTTCCCCGGTTAAGAGCAGGCGATTAAATTTATCCATTTATCACTTAATAAAGAGGTAAAAATAACAATCTTTTCTAGTATTGTGACGTCATTCCTTTAAACATCTCATTTAATCATTTCATATTTTAAACTATTTAAATATTGTCTACACTATTTTAATATCTTTTATCACTGAACTTAGATATTACGTAAATGATTTTCTTTTATATTTGGCTTAAATAATAGATTAGGTACATATGTGATTATTTTAAATTTAATCATCGATTATATTTTGTTGCAATGAAACTTTTACCACCGGTATTAACAATAAATTCTTTTCATATAAGTCTAGGAGTCTATTTCACGAACTAATAAATATCTAACTTTTAATTTATATATATTTGGAAATTAAGAAGTTTGTTCTTTTGTGTGTTTGTTTATTATACATAACCACACGGTTTGACTAAATGAATTGAATGTGATTCTAAACTGCATTACAGGATCGGGAGACTCTAGAGGAGTATGACGATAAATAAATTATTGAGAGTGAACCAGATAGTTCTCAGCTAAAAAACAAACCATTTTTTACCTGCTTCATTAGTTACTTAACAGTTCTGGAATATTAAAAATTTTACTAATCCCGTCATATGATGGGCTATATGCTAGTAATAAAAATAAGAAATGATTAAATGAGGCGGTTAGAAGAACGACGTCATAACGCTAGAAAAAAATATTATTTTTACCTTCTATGCGACAAATTGATAATTTTATTCACCTGCTCTTAACCCTCTGACTGCTCATCCCGCGATTTCCACGGGCAATTCAAATGTAGCAAAATTTGCTCATCCCGCGATTTTCGCGGGCATGTGTTTTTCTTCCTTTATTAAGAAGCACATTCCGCCTTTTCACTGTTTAACCAGTGGAATAAATTATACACAATATTAGACATTTAATTAGGTAAATAGAATTATATGACTAGAACTATTATAGTTATATTAGATAACAGAATGATAGATAGTATGTTATAAATAGAAACTAACTATGTTAAAGTTGAAATTTATTATAAAATAAATGTTTTGTGATAACATCTGAAATTAGTTTTTCTGAAAGCTTATTTTCTCATGATAAAAGTCAATATAAAAAAATCTTTCTTAGAAAAGAATTAGTATTTCAATTCTCCAATATATATATATATATATATATATATATATACATATATATATATATATATATATACATATACATATATATACATATATATACATATACATATATATACATATATATATACATATATGCATATATATACATATATATATATACATATATATATATATATACATATATATATACATATACATATACATATATATACATATATATATACATATATATATACATATATATATATATACATATACATATACATATATATACATATACATACATATACATATATACATATACATATATACATACACATACACACACACACACACACACACACACACACACATACATATATATATATATATATATATATATATATATATATATATATATATATATATATATATACATATATATACATATATATATATATATATATATATATATATATATATATACTTAAACTATGCAAAAATAATACGCAATTTTTAAAGAGATCTCGGTTTACAAATTGAGCAGTCAGAGGGTTAATGAAAAAGAGTGACAAATTGATGAATTTAATCTTCTTCTCTTAACCGGAGAAAATAGGGCTTGAAATAATGGCATTAAAAGATCGAAAAGGAGGGAAAGGGTTGATTTCGAACATTTTCGAGCTAGCTTTGAATATTACTAACCCTAACTCAAGAATTCAACATGGATGTCTCTATCCATTCCAAGTCCAACCGCTTCATAAATTTGAGGACAGATGGACAGATAACTTAGGCTATTATTATATAGGAGTAAGAAGCAATTCTATCTGTGAAAATATTAAACATATTTGGGTCAGTTCTTCCCTATCTGATTCACTTCTATGGGATGATGCAACTTATAATGCTGCATTGAATGAAAGCATTAGAGTGTCCAAAGCCGAATGGTCACCACACAAGAGGTCGTGAGTTCGAAGCCGGGTAGAGACGGCAGGTTAAAAAATCAGTGTAAATATCTATTTAACTAGCATATAGCCCGTCGTATGAAGGGATTAGTCTAATTTTTAATTTTTCAGAATTGTAAAAAAACCCATGAGGCAGGTAATTTTCTTTTTTTTTTGGCTAAGAATTACCTTTCAAGAAAAATAATCGATTAAAATTAACACATATGCACTTAATCTATTATTTAAGTCAAATAAAAAAGAAAATTATTTATGCAATATCTAAGTTTAGTGATAAAACGTATGAAAATAATGCAGAAAATATTTAAATAATTTAAAATAAGAAATGATTAAATGAGATGGTTAAAGGAATAACGTCATAATGCTAGAAAAAATTCTTATTTTTACCTATTTATAATGTGATAAATTGATAAATTTAATCGCTTGCTCTTAAAATGGGACTTGAAATAATGGCGTTAAACGCTCGAAAAGGGGACGGGGTGGATTTCGAACGTGTTAAAGAGGACAATATTTTTCGCTGTGATACGAAGCTTATTCATACCAATTTACTTCAGAATCGGATCTATAGTTTAGGAAAAGATAAACTTTACTCGCTTTGAATTTTGCAAACCCTAACTCATCAAAAATCCAATATGGATGCTCTATCCATTCCAGGTCCAACAGCTTCATAACTTCGAGGAGAGACGGGCAGATAACTTAGGCTATTATTACATTACGAGAAGAAAGTTTAAGGATACACAACATGAAATGTCTATGTGGCCAGGGACATCCGTAAAGTAATACGTGAATTTAATAAAATAAAAATAATAAAAAATATAAAAAGTTGAAAAAATAATAAAAATTTATTTTAAAAATAATAAAACAACTTTCGGAATAAGAATTTAAAAGAAAAAGCAGAAAATATTAAATTTATTAGATATAAAAAAAATTAGCTGCTTCGGGGATAGAACCGTCAACCCGAGAAGTACGACGGTTAAACGGGCGAACATTCTACCAAACGTACAACGCCTGCACGTGGTGAGCGAACTAATTAGAGTATATGAAGTCAGGTAGTCAAGTAGAAACAGTTCAGAAATTTAAATATTACTCTCCGCTTTTGCCATCCTGTCAAGAATGAATTTCGTATAGAATAAGAGGAAGGATAATGCTTGAAATAATGGCATTAAATGCTCGAAAAGGGTGGATGGGGTGGATTTCGAACTCGCTTTGAATTTTGCTAACCCTAACTCATGAAAAATCCAATATGGATGTCTGTGTCCATTCTAGGTACAACCGCTTCAGAAATTCGAGGACAGACAACTTAGGTTATTATTATATAAGGGTTTATTTCGTGTTCTAGGAGATTCCGGACCTTTCTTTGGTTTGCCAGAAAAGTATTCTTGAATATTCGCCATTTCTCTGCGTTGCGCAGTAAAACATTCATCACTTTCCCAGACAGACTTCTGGAGCTTTCCCTGCTGCTATAAAAGCCAAAGATCTCTCATTCCCAGTGAATTCTGATTTCAGAATTGTGTAGAGCTTGCAATTGTACTTCGTTCTTAGAGTTGAGTTAATAAATAATATTAGCTCTAATTCCTGTGTGTGTTAACGTGTTCTACATTAACACTCTACTTGAGACTATAAATGATTTTACTTATGTGTTATATAGCTCTGTTCGAAACTGATATTCACAATAATCTTCCTATAACAAGCCCGTGTCGTCAGTAATTGATTTTAACTTTTAACCCTTTGACGTGTTGTGCCTAAAATGAGAACCTTGTATCACACACGTGATGATTCTTTCTGGCCAAAAGTGAAAAGCTCGTATCAGACATGTTATTGTTTTTAGGCGATAAAGTTTTTGTTTTTGCGTTATTGTTTGTTACAGTTGCAATATAAGAGTTGGTCGTTTATTCTTAGGCGTAATTGCAATAGAGTATTATATTATATGCAATAAATAATTAACTGTTCGTGCTTAAAAAATTCATTAAAAAATCTAAAAATTTAACCTAATGGTAAAAAGGAAAATTGATACTAATAACGGTGCTGAAAAGTGTCCTGTTTACACCTTAGAAACTAAAACAGATACCGATTTGGATACATCTGAAGACAGCATTGTAGTTTGTCCTGTAAAAAAGTGTGCAAAATTTAGTTAGTGATGAAACTACTTCTGGTCATGACGCATGAGAAAAACTTTCATCGAAAGTGGCACACACAATCGTCGCTCCATTCATAAGGCAAGAGGTTAAATACTAATTTCAGATGTGAAAGCCCTGAAGTTTGACTTCGTTAAAGAATATTTGACTGTAAGTAACTTCTTACGCTGATCCATCCGTAGACATACAACAGTAAACAACTGATAACCAGTACGCCATGACAGCAACCACAACAGGTATAAAGCTGCAGTTGACCTACGAGAGGCCCGTTATGGTTCGGAGATTAATGTGGTCCAACCCGGTAAAGAGCAAACTGTACAGAGGTAAAGTCAACACTACCAGGAAGAGCTCTAGAGAAAGATCACTAAGATACCCCGGGGGCGTGAAATCCGTACACAACTAAAGAAGGTGCACCCCTGGGGGGAATATGTGACTGTAGAAAGAACAAGAATATATATCTATGAAAAGCATGAAACGTAACATTTGGGAGAATTCTCTATATGGTTGACTTCCATGAAAGATGAAACTTATGTAAAAGATTTTACCAATGTATTGCTTATCTACGTGTTCTAAACTGACATCCATTAAAATTATGCTACAGCAGGCCCATCGGTGCAGGTTGAACACCTAAAACTTATTAAGGTTAAGCTCAACTGTAGAAATTACAGGATTGTTAAAAAAACATGTCTATACATTGTTGCCGACAAACTGCAGATGCTTAAAATTTGTGGGAAATTAGTTCCTAAAGTTTTACCTTCAGAAAACAAAGAAACTCGTAAGACGATTTCGAAATAAAATGATGAATTTTGATTATAGTGTACAAAACTTTCAAACAAGATTGATCGCTGGTTATGACAGTTGGTTGTTCGAATACGATTCAGAGACTAAGCAGCAAAGCGCGTAGTGGCACACTGCAAACTGACCCCAATCAACGAAACTCTGGATTAGCAGATTACGTGTCAAAACCCCGTTGACTGTGTTCTTCGAATATAGAGGCCCTTCCACACTATGGTTCACTGCAAGACATTTCCACTCTGTGGAGGGAGCATGGCTTATCGAGATCGACGATGGTAGACGATAAAATGGCCATGACAGAGGATTTCTTCGGAAGCGGTTTTTCTCCTAACACCAGACAGTCAGATGCGCTAATAAACTGCGCAGTAGGCGCTATGGACGGATCTATGTGCTCGGTACATTTAGTGGCCCATGCAACCCATGAATAATCGTCCAAGGTCACCATCAGGGATATTACTGCAGTGGAGAACAACTGGCAATAGTGTGGAAGAGGCATAAAAAGTGGTACATAGAAAATTCGTTCCATCAGGGTAGATGGGGCATACACATTTTTGAATGACGCTTGAAGGAGAGAATAAGCCACTTCCATCCAGAATTCCTTGGCAGCTGGATCGTCCAAAAACACAACACCTGTTCGATTATGGCGTTGGTTGTGACTAAATATCTAACACAAGAAACCATCCCTATCCTTCTTAATCTACCATATAGTCCAAACTTAGACCCTTATGACTTTTCTTTTGTTTTCAAGGCTTAAGACGAACATGGAAGGATGCCATTTTGATACACTTTGATACGTTCAGAGAGCCGTTGCCACAAGAACTGCAACAAATTACAAAAGCAGTTCAAACAATTCTAAAATTGTTGGCAGTAACGTTAAAATCGTTGTATTGCTGCCAATTGGAGCATACTTAATAGTTTAACTGTTTTTTCGTAAGTATGATTATGTTTTTTCCTCATTTTAAATGACAGACCTTGTATGAATAAGAATAAGAATCAAAAAGTCTAAGAATGAGTTAAATGACCAGTATGTTTGAAAAAAATAAATAAAAAATAAACAGGCAGCGATAGAAATACACCGTTTATTGCAATATGCTTGGAACAACAGTAAATTTTCAGGCTGACAAACTTTCAAAATTAGTCACATTATTTCACAACAGATGGCGCTACTAAAAAAGCTACTATATTTTCCACATATTCACCATGCTCAGCAATAATATGGCGTAGTGTCAGAACAAAATTTTCAGAAAAGCCGTGTAAATGTCTCAAACCAGGTATTCTTCTGTTCTAAGGAATAAACCATTTTTTAATTGCAAACCTGCAATCTGCATACGCTTACAGCAGAAAGACAACTTACAGATTCGCGAACTCAATGACTGCATTTTCTTCTATATCTTTCAAATCTCCTGCAACGCCATCTGTTGCTGAAAATTGTAACTATTATCGAAAGTTTGTGTGAATAAAAATTTACTATTGTTTCAAGTATATTGCAACAAACTGTGTATTTCCTTCATTGCCCATTTCGTTTTTATTGATTTTTCAAAAATACCGGTCATTTTTGAAACACTCTGTATATCAATCTAAACTTCATGCATAATTTCTTTGGTACAGTAAAAAATTCTTCATTATTTTTTAAAATTAATTATAGAGAATCAAATAAGCACTTACAATAAACAGTAGTACAATACTTGGTTAGTCAGCCTAAACAAATTTTTGTTAATTTTAAAACCATTTTATTGAATTACGTCGAGTTTAAAATTTTATAAAATTACTTGAAACATGGAAAATGAAATTATTAACGAAGGAATTCTTTTTTTTTTTAGAATTGCATAAATAAAAAATATCATTTATAAAATAAACAATTATATTTACTGATTGAACTGACGTCATAGAAATATTCTTACACATTTCATTTCTTTCAAAATGATTAATTTCTTTTGCAAGTTTACTTAATTACTAAAAAAATATATTTTGAGAAAAACTAAAAAAACCTTTATATTTTCCGTACACGACTGTTTTTGTTTAAATTGCGTTACACTCCTTAACTTGGGTTTAAGTTTTAATTCATATGAAAACTATACATTTTACGAATTGGAAAAACATCTGCTATTTTAAAATTAAAAATTGTACAGTCTTGTTTTTCAACGTTGAGAACTTTCTAGTTCCCTTAATTAATTTTCAAAGTTCACAGACTCCTTCAAATTAAAAGAAAAATTTTAGATGTTAGAATTTAAATGACTTGTGGATTTAGGTAAAAATCTTCCTAAACCTTATTCTAGAGTACTAGATTATTTGAATTAAAAAATTGCATATAAAAATTTTTCGTACTGACAAAAAAATTTGAAAAGAAGAGAAGATATAACGTTGTTATTAATAGGTAATTTTTAAAATTTTGTATTGCTTTAAAAACCAAAAGGTATATGTTACTACTAATAAATATACTTAGTTTTAAGTAAAATAATTTTTATTTCATCATAAAGTAAAAATTTTATAAAATGAGTTAAATTAACATAAATTGTAACAAATAATACTTATTTCTTACAAATATCATGAATAAAAATCATAATATTATTTATCAAAGAAGTAAATCATATTTACTGATTGAACTGACTGCACAGAAACATTTTTGCAATATTTCATATCTTTTAAAATGATGAATTTAGAATGATGAATTTAGAATGATGGGTTTAAAATGATGGATTTAGAATGATAGATTTAGAATCATGAATTTAGAATGATGACTTTAGAATGATGAAATCTATTTCTAAGTAAAATAATTTTTATTTATCATAAAGTAAAAGTTTTCCAGCATAAAGTTTTACAGACTGAGTTAAATTAACATAAATTATAACAAATGATACTTATTTCATAAAAACACATCAATGAAAATCATAATATTATTTATCAAAGAAGTAAATTACATTTACTGATTGAACTGACTTCATAAAAATATTCTAACACATTTCACTTCTTTCAGAATGATTAATTTATTTTACAAGTTTACCTAATTACTAAAAAAATATAGTTTGAAAAAAACTAAAAAAGACCTTTACATTTTCCGTACACGACTGTTTTTGTTTAAATTGTATTATACTCATTAACTTGGGTTTAAGTTTTAATTCCTAAGAAAACTATACATTTTACGAATTGGAAAAACATCTGCTATTTTAAAATTAAAAATTGTACAGTTTTGTTTTTCAACGTTGAGAATTTTCTAGTTACCTTAATTAATTTTCAAAGTTTACAGTGTCCTTCAAATTAAAAAAAAATTTAGAGGTTAGAATTTAAATGACTTGTGGAAGTAGGTACAAATCTTCCGAAATTTTGTTCTAGAATACTAGAGAATTTGAATTTTAAAATTGCATAGAAAAAATTTTCATAGTGTCAAAAGAGTTTGAATAGAAGAAAAGATATAAATTTGTTATTAATAGGTAATTTTAAAAATTTTGTATTGCTTTAAAAAACAAGATGTATATTTTAATACTAATAAATATATTTAGTTTAAAGTAAAATAATTTTTATTTCATCATAAAGTAAACATTTTTTTTCAGCATAAAATTTTATAAAATGCGTGAAATTAACATAAATTATAACAAATGATAGTTATTTATTACAAACATAATAAAAAATCATAATACGTTTTATCAAGAATAGTATTTTTAATTGAAATATTTCATAGAAACATACAACTTCATATATTTTAGAATGATTTATTTTTAAGTAAAGTAGTTTTAATTTCATCATAAAGTAAAAGTTTTTCCAGCATAAAGTTTTATAAAATGTGTTAAATAAACATAAATTATAACAAATGATACTTATTTCTTACAAATATCCTGAACGAAAATCATAATATTATTTATCAAACAAGTAAATCATATTTACTGATTGAACTGACTTCATAGAAATATTCTTACAACATTTCACATCTTTTAGAATAATGAATTTAGAATAAAGACTTTAGAATGATGAAATCTGTGTCAAAGTAAAATATTTTTTATTTCATCATAAAGTAAAAATTTGTCCAGCATAAAGTTTTATAAAATGAGTTAAATGAACATAAATTGTAACAAATGATACTTATTTCTTACAAATATCATGAATAAAAATCATAATATTATGTATCAAAGAAGTAAATTATATTTACTGATTGAACTGACTTCATATAAATATTGTTACACATTTCACTTCTTTCAGAATGATTAATTTAATATTTAGAATGATATCTGTTTAAAGTAAAATAATTTTTATGTCATCATAGAGTCAAAATTTTCTAGCATAAAGTTTTATGAAATGAGTTAAATTAGCATAAATTTTACCAAATGATTCTTATTTCTTTGAAATATCATGAATAAAAGTAATAATATTATTTATCAAAGAAGTAAATTACATTAACTGATTGAACAGACTTCATAGAAATATTCTTACTACATTTCACATCTTTAGAATTTTTTAGAATGACTTTAGAATGATGATCTTTAAAGTAAAATAACTTTTATTTCATCATAAAGTAAAAAATTTTACCAGCATAAGGTTTTATAAAATGAGTTAAAATAACATAAATTATAACAAATGATACTTATTTCTTTGAAATATCATGAATAAAAGTAATAATATTATTTATCAAAGAAGTAAATTACATTAACTGATTGAACAGACTTCATAGAAACATTTTACACATTTAATTTCTTTTAAATGATAATTTATTTAATAATAATAAAAATATTTTTTGAAAAAACTAAAAAATTTAATTTGTTAATTTATTAATTCATTAAGTTTAAGTTTTAATTCCTATAATTAATTACTAAAAACATCGTTTTTTAAAATTAATTTAAAAAATCTTGTTTTTTAAATGAGAATAGTTATATTAATTTTAGTTAGTCTTCTTATTAAAAAAAAATTTTTGAATATTGACTTAGTAAATACAAAAAATTTATTCGAATACAATATGAATCTATTTTGAGTATAAAATATTTTTATATAAAAAATTTAAAAAAAGAAAAGTTTACTTAGTGATGAATTTGCTAAAAAAAAAAATTAATAAAAAAATTATTAGCGTTTTACCAATTATTCATGCCAAAAAACAATATTTTTTTTTACCTTTCTCATATACTTTAAATTTCTGGAAAATTAAAAATTTTACTGATCCCGTCACATGACGGACTATATGCTAGTTCACTACAAGAAGAAAAGAAAAAATAGCTATTTGTTTTCTATGGGGAAATACCTGTCAAAGAAAATACTTTCTGTGAGAAAAGATATGTATGTAAATACATTGCAAATTAAAAATTTTACTAATCCAATCATATGACAGGATATATGCTAGTTAAGTACAATAAAAGAAAAAGAGGAAAACAATATAAATTTTATTCTTTAGTCTTTGAATAATAGACATATACAAAACACGTTCATACTGTCAAAAGCGTTTGAATGGAAGAAAAGATATACATTTGTTTTGTCGTGAAAAATAAAGGTTCTGTTAGGAGAGGAATTTGAATGAAATGGTTAGGTATGCATCGAGGAAATGATTCAGCTTCAAATTGACTAAATGATTCTGACTGCTGAAATGCATGAATATCAAAAGAAAAATATAATATCAGAAAAAAAAGAAAGAAAAATTGTTTTGTGATGGGTAGAATTTAAAAGAAATGCTAGCCTGAGACACTTCAGTTTTAGAATACTATATTTAGACACAAACCAGGAACTGTGATATCTTATTTATGTTGCGTGATACTTAATATTATGTTCTTATACATTTTGAATATTTTCATAAAAAGAATTTAAAATGAAGTATTATGATAGAGACGATCTTTTTTCAAAATAATATATGTTACGATCAAGAAAATAATTTTAATAATAGCATAAGTTTTTTGAGTGATGAAATATGAATATAATTATAACATCTATATTGATTCTTGATGAGTTATTGAAAATTCAAAGAGAGTAAAAAAATAATATTTTCTTTTGAAGTAAATTGCATTATTTCAAGCCTATTTTAGTTAAAGCAGGCAATTAAAATTCATTATTTACCACATATGTATGAAATACATTTTTTCAATTATAATTAATCATTTTTTATTATTATAATTATTTAATATCGTTGCCTATTAATATGTTTGATCATTGAACTTAGATATTACGTAATAATTTTTTTTATATTTCTTAAATATAGATTAGGTACAATGATAATTTTAAAATCATCGATTATTTTTTTGATAAGTTAAATTTATATCAATTAAAAAAATTATTTTCATAAAAAATCTAGGTGTATTTCAGCTAATAAATATTATTTAAAAAAATTATATTTGTTCGTTTGTTGCTTCTTTTTTACACATAACCACACGGTTTGAAATCAATTTGTAATTAATCATTCATATATGAAAAATAATCAAAAAAAGAAAACGTATACGTAATATGTAATTAAATTAAAAAAATAACAAACAAATTATTGAGCGTGTACCATATTATTCTCAGCCAAAAAAAAACAAAATATTTTTTTACCTTTCTCGAGGGTACTTTAAATTTCTGGAAAATTAAAAATTTTACTGATCCCGTCACATGACGGACTATATGCTAGTTCACTACAAGAAGAATCAACTTGACATATCTATAGTATATAATTAATCATTACTAAGATACCTGCCATATGAAAATTTTTATAGATGTCAGTTTAGAACATTTGTAAAATAGAAAAATTTTACTATGCATCATTACAAGGAAATAAACCAAATAGAAAGAATACATAAAATATATACTTTTTATTCTTTATTCTTTATCATTCATATATACAAAACACTTCATTCTTTCATATTGTCAAATATTTAAATTCCTAAGAATATAGAATGTTTGTTTTGTCGAAAAATAAAGGTTCTGTTAGGAGGGCTTTTTGTTCGTTATACTTCCAAAAATTCCAATGAAAAAGAAAAAATAGCTATTTGTTTTCTATGGGGAAATACCTGTCAAAGAAAATACTTTCTGTGAGAAAGGATTGTGCTGAAAATACATTGAAAATTAAAATTTTACTAACGTGACAGGCTATGCTATTTAAGTCAAAAAAAAGGAAAAGAAAAAATTTTATTCTTTGTGAATACTAATTTAAAAAAACACGTTCATACTGTCAAAAGCGTTTGAATGGAAGAAAAGATATACATTTGTTTTGTCGTGAAAAATAAAGGTTCTGTTAGGAGAGGAATTTGAATGAAGGGGTTAGGTATGCATCGAGGAAATGATTCAGCTTTCAAACTTCATGACTAAAGTTGAGATCGGGATCTGACTGTCGAAAATGCATGAATATCAAAAGGAGGAACGGTGACTACCGTATCAGAAAAAAAAGAAAGAAAAATTGTTTTGTGATGGGTAGAATTTAAAAGAAATGCTAGCCTGAGACACTTCAGTTTTAGAATACTATATTTAGACACAAACCAGGAACTGTGATATCTTATTTATGTTGCGTGATACTTCATATGTATGTGTACTTCATGTCTAGTTTTTGAATATTTTCATAAAAGATTCGAATGTAAAATAAAGTATGCTATGATAGAGACGATGTTTGTCAAAATAATATAAGCTATGTTACGATCAAGAAAATAATACCATATATAATAATAGCCTAAGTTATCTGTCTGTGTGACCTCGAATTTATGAAGCGTTTGGACCTGGAATGTATAGAGGCATCTATATTCAGAGTTAGGGTTCACATTTAAAGAGAGTTAAAAAACATAATCCATTTTTCCCTTTTCGATCTTATATTTTAATATTTCAGTTAACATTTATTCATTAATTTATCACATTTAGATGAAAATAACATTTGTTTCTAGATATTTGACTTATTATAATTCATTTAATCCTTTCTTATTTTGAATTATTTAAACATCGTCTGCAATATTTTCATACGTTTTATCACTGAAATTAGATATTACGTAAATAATTTTCTTTTGTATTTGGCTTAAAAAATAGATTAGGAATATATGTGATAATTTTAAATTTTATCATCGATAATTTTTTGTTGCAATGAAAATTTTATCACCGGTATTAACAACAAATTCTTTTCATGAAAGTCTAGGAGTCTATTTCATGGACAAATAAATAGCTAGCATTTAAGTTAAATATCTTTGAAAATTATGAAGTTTGTTCATTTGTTTGCTAGTTTTTTACACATAACCACACGGTTTGCAATCGATTCGCTCAATTTTGGACATCATTCATATATACCGCCAAAATTATCTTTTTCAATATCAAAAATCTGCTGTCCATCCTATCACGTAATATGACAATATGAATTAAAGTTGGCAACTGACATGCGGTCAGTAAAGTTAAACAAATTATTGAGGATGTACCAGACAATTCTCAGCCAAAAACAAACAATTTTTTTACCTGCCTCATAGGGTGCTTTACAATTCTGGAAAATTAAAAACTTAACTGATCCCGTCATATAACGGGCTATATGCTAGTATTCATATATTCTTTATTGAAATCAAGCTTCAGGGATTTCATATCTGAAGTTAGTATATAAAAAGTGAAACCAATTACTAACGGCACGTACCTGCCATATGATAATTTTTATAGATGTCAGTTTAGAACATGGAGATGTGTAACACATAGGTAAATTTTTTATCTATGCATCTTTACAAGGATATAAACCAGATAGCAAAGAACTACATAAATCTTTTCATACTTTTCATAGGTGAACTTTAAAAGATATGTATCGAAATACATTTTCAAAATTTAAAAATTCCTTTATATATAATCCCACGCATTTTGAACTTATCGCAATTATGCTTTTAAGTACAATAAATGTAAAAAGAGAAAACATTACAAATTGTATTCTTTTACCTGTTAAATACTAGAATTGTATATAAAACATTGCAAAAGATCATGTCAAAAGCGTTTGAATGGAAGAAAAGATATACATTTGTTTTGTCGTGAAAAATAAAGGTTCTGTTAGGAGAGGAATTTGAATGAAGGGGTTAGGTATGCATCGAGGAAATGATTCAGCTTTCAAACTTCATGACTAAAGTTGAGATCGGGATCTGACTGTCGAAAATGCATGAATATCAAAAGGAGGAACGGTGACTACCGTATCAGAAAAAAAAGAAAAAATTGTTTTGTGATGGGTAGAATTTAAAAGAAATGCTAGGCCGAGAAACTTCAGTTTTTGAATACGATATTTAGAAACAAACCAGGAACTGTGATGTGTCTTATTTTTGTTGTGTGATAAGTCATATTTATGTATATACAGTAGAACCTCGATTAACCGAGGTTTCTGTTAACCGAGTCAATAACAAACTCTAATTTTTTTTCTCCTTTCCAAAATGAGCTTGGAAAAAATTATACACATTTTAGTTCGTTGTTCGTTACCCACAAAAGCTACTCAACTACCAAGAAATTATTTTTGAAAATGCGTCTTTCGATATTTAACTAAGTATAGTTAAAAAAATTCTATTTTACTTTTTAAAATTTACTACTAGAGTTGATTTCCTTTTAAAATCTTTTTAGCTGTGAAACATAAGTTCATATATGTTTATTTTTATCATTTAAAGAACGTTCTATTGTTTTTTACTTTAAAAGTTTGTTAAATTCGGAAGCACGGAAGGTTTTTATACATGGTTTCTATTAACCGAGATTTCCGATATCCGAGTTACTATCGGTCCCAATTAGCTCGGATAATCGAGGTTCTACCTTATTAAGAATGTAAATTTCTGAATACTTTCATAGAAGATTCGAACTGAGTAGATAAAATTGTTTAAGGTTGGATAGACTGCAAGTGACTTTTAACAACACATGACAAGTTATGTTATTCTTCACAAGATGGTTTTATTTAAAACTAGAGTATAGCTCATCATATGACGGGATCAATAAAATTTTTAATATTCCTGAATTGTAAAGTTCCCAATGAAGAAGGTAAAAAATAGTTTGTTTTTTGGCTGAGAATTATCTGGTACATGATCAATAATTTGTTTATCTTCATACTCCTGCAAAGTCTCCCGATACTGTAAATGCAGTAAAGAATTCCATTGAATTCATTTAGAAAGATAATTCTAAGATTTCTTAGCTACGTAAAAATTATTTTTCCCATTTTTTGGCCATATTAATTAATAGAAGTAAAGGAATGAAACTATCACTTCCACTAGATCCTAGAGGTAGATAGAATTTGTTGTTAATACCGGTGATAAAATTTTCATTGCAACAAAACAAATAATGGATGATTAAATTTAAAATTATCACATATGTACCTAATCTATTATTCAAGCCAAATTAAAAAAAAAAAATATTTACGTAATATCTAAATTCAGTGATAAAATGTAAGAAAATAATGCAGACGATATTTACGTAATTTAAAATAAGAAATGATTCAATGAGATGGTTAAAGGAATGACGTCATAATGCTAGAAAAAATGTTATTTTTACCTATTATGCGACAAATTTATACTTTTATTTGACTGCTCTTAACCAGGTAAAATAGGGCTTGAAATAATGGTATTAAATACTAGAAAAGTGGGGAAGTAATGGATTTCGAATGTTGCTAACCCTAACTCATCAAAAATACAATATGGATGCCTTTATCCATTCCAGGTACAACCGCTTCATAAAGTCGAGGACAGACGGACAGATATTTTAAGCTATTATTATAGAGGGGGGTATATGTCATCAATTAAGCACAACGGAAATAAAATTTGACTCGATACTAAATTCTGTAAATTCTATAGCACCAGAGAATCTTTGTGGGATTTTTTCATGGACATAAGGCATGTTTGCCCATACTTTACAACTTTACTGACTCAAAATACTTGAAAATGGACTTGAACAGTCTTTTATTTCAATATGTAAACCTAGAAATATTTATACTAACTCAATATATTCAATTACTTTTAATTATAAAAGATAAAGTCTTTATCTAATTTCCTATTATTACATACTTAAAAACTTTATTTTATTTAAAAAAATGTGAGTTTCTGAATACTTTCATAGAAGATTCGAACTCAGTAGATAAAATTGTTTAAGCTTTGAGGTACTGTAAGCG
Source organism: Pardosa pseudoannulata (assembly GCA_032207245.1). Lineage (NCBI taxonomy): Eukaryota > Metazoa > Arthropoda > Arachnida > Araneae > Lycosidae > Pardosa > Pardosa pseudoannulata. The sequence goes on along the minus strand of CM063509.1, from coordinate 96,066,313 downwards.
ACATTTGGCAAAACATGACAAGTTATGATTCCCAATATAATTTTATTTAAAATATAGTCATCAATTACCAACTACTGAAATAAAATTTGACTCATTTGACTCAAAACTAAATTCTATAGATTCTACATCACCAGAAATATTTTGGAGATTTTTTCCTGGACATAAGACATGTTTACCTATATTTTACAACTTTATTAACTCAAAGTACTTGAAAATGGAGTTGAACAGTTTTTTATTTCAATATTGTGAACCTAGAAATATTTATACTAACTTAGTATATTCAATTCCTTTTAACTATGAAAGATTAGATCTTATTTCCTAATAGTAAATGAGATCTAATCAATAGATAAAATTGTTTAATCTTGGATAGACTGCAAGCGACTTTTGACAAAACATGACAAGTTATGATTCCCAAGATAATTTTATTTAAAATATAGTCATCAATTACCAACTACTGAAATAAAATTTGACTCGAAAGTAAATTCTATAGATTCTATAGCACCAGAGAATATTTTGGAGATTTTTTCCTGGACATAAGACATATTTAATCATACTTTACAACTTTATTGACTCAAAATATTTGAAAATGGAGTTGAACAGTTTTTATATTCAATATTGTGAACCTAGAAATATTTATACTAACTCAATATATTCAATTACTTTTAATTATAAAAGATAAACTCTTTATCTAATTTCCTATTATTACATACTTAAAAACTTTATTTTATTTAAAAAAAAAATGTGAGTTTCTGAATACTTTCATAGAAGATTCGAACTCAGTAGATAAAATTGTTTAAGCTTGGATAGACTGCAAGCGACTTTTGAAAAAACATGACAAGTTATGATTCGCAAGATAATTTTATTTAAAATATAGTCATCAATTACCAACTACTGAAATAAAATTTGACTCAAAACTAAATTCTATAGATTCTATAGCACCAGAAATATTTTGGAGATTTTTTCCTGGACATAAGACATCTTTACCCATACTTTACAACTTTACTGACTCAAAACACTTAAAAATGGAGTTGAACAGTTTTTTATTTCAATATTGTGAACCTAGAAATAATTATACTTACTCAATATATTCAATTCCTTTTAATTATGAAAGATAAGATCTTATTTCCTATTATTACACACTTAAAAACTTAATTTTATTATAAAAAAAATTGTGTATTTGTTATACTTTTACAAATAATATCAAATCTTCTTAAATAAAAAGTTTTTGTTTCTCATGACACTTGGGCAAACCATGCACAATTAAGCAGGCTGCCTATTCTATTTAAGGCGAAAGGGTACGCCTTTCGGTTTAATGAGCACAGTTAAAGTGAAAGAACTATTTTGCTCAAGTGGGTCCTCGTAATATGGTCACCTTTCATTAAAGCTAAAACTTTAGTATGAATAAATTCCATAGACCTTGAAACAACATTCTAATTTTCTAAAAGTATCTACAAATTTTTACTAATTTCCCGCAACTTTGTTCTTTTGGGGTTCGGGGGTGAAATATAAAACTATCTAAATTTGGAGAATGTCTCTGAATTTCACCTTCATCACCTTATATTAAAGATAAAACTGCATTATGAACGAATTCAATAGAACTAGACCCTAACAGAGTTAAACAACTTAGAGTGTCTTAGAATGAAACAACACTCTAATTTTGAAATGGGTTACTATATCCCTTTACATCCCTCCAATTTGGCTCGTAATTCTCTCCTATATCAATTCCAGCGGTAATGACGGTCGGGTGGGAGGGGCAATCGATACATTCCTTCCTCTCCTCGAATGCTGTATTAAGTCGTCCATCTGTCTACTTCCACTTCTTAGGTTCCCGGGATGCTAACAAACTTTCGATCACGGGGTAGACCCTGATTTTGCATGTCCAACTCGATCATCCATTAAATTGAGGACACTGTGCAGCCCATCTTGACAGTTCATTAACGACTTTCCGCCTCTTGAACACTACTGGAGGGATGTTTAAGCCCATGGCTGACGTTGGCAAACGTCACTAGTCCTTTATCAACGGAAGAAAAATTTTTCCTGGAATGATCCTGCTCGGACAGAATGAGAGCGGTTGAAAAAAATAACCAGGAGGTAGATCAATGACTGGATCTCGACGTCACTGTTACAAAAGAACTTTTGATGTGGCTAATGGAGTTTTAATCGAAGATAAATTTTTCTCATTGTTCCATTAAATTTTGTGTACGCTTGGTATTTGCTTTTATCTATTGGTTATGTAACTTTTTAGAAGCTTATCGAAAAATTAATTTTATTACGCTCGAGAGGTAGATTGATATCAGAAAAGGATATCTGATACAGAATTCATTAAAGGAGAGATATCTCGTGACAAATTGTTAGATAAAAATTTCGAAATTTTTTAAATATAGAGTTAAGAACATAATTCTTACATGAAGATAAAATATTTAATAGAATTTTATTGAGAATTTTAAATGGAACTGATAAGATACGGCTTATTAAATAGAGAAAATTTCAAAGATTTTATCTATGTTCGTTTAAAGTTTCGAAATTAGTTTATGGATTTCTGAATATATTTTATTTTCAGTATTGAATAGTGTTTTGAGTAGTTATTGGGATTGAATTTTTCAATAATTAGTTCTACTATGCTTGTATATTTTTTAAACTCAGGTTTTATGTTAAATGTTTCCTTTCAACTTTGTGCATTTCTTTGTGAGAGACACTGCACTATTTTCACATACAAATTTGTAGATTTTTAAATGGTTTTTTGTCGTTTTCAAGTTCGTTTTTTAAGTAGTTTCTTTGTTAACACATTCTTACCAGTAAACATTGTTTCCAAGGACCTGTAAGGCAACCTGTCACAGTTGAAAACGCAATGGAGATCATGTTTTGTACCTACTTCTAACATCGAAAATACTTGTAATTTAATAGCCAAATCTCTGCAATTCTATTGGTCCTCTCGTGGCCATTTGAATCGCCCCCGAATGCCAAAACTACTCACTTTATCTATGGTTGTCTCAGTATACGGATGTCCCTGTGAGTTTGTGCTTTTCAATCTCTAAGCTGTGTAGTCTCTAGTTGCTGTGTTAATTCACTAATACACCTTCCTATACCCTTCTTTCATCATTTAGCTGTTTCATTTTCTGCTCGTTGTCATTTTTCTGCTTACTGCTAGAAATCTAAGAGGGCTCGACCTCAATTTTCAACATAGGTCCAATACACGTGCATGGAAACGAAAACGTTGCTTAGTGAATTAACAGAATTAACACATCTACATAATTTATTAGAAATTTTAGATAGTTGCAAATCATAGAGAAATGCTACCTTAAAAATAACTACTCTCGAATATTTAAAAGATCCATAGCAGCTTGCGGAATGGCGTGCCTGCCATGTTGTAATTCTTGACTTTGGCCGGGAAACTTTGCGCATGCGTTCGTTATCTTAACTTTCCTGCAATGATGGGAATTTTCGCTTGCTCCGAGTTTGTCATAACAAGATTGCCACAGTTTTGCAGCAAAATTACGTTGCAAAGGAGTGGTCGCTTTATGCTCCGTCTAACCTGCAGGAGTTTTGCTGCAAGTTTGTCGCGTCAAATTTGTTATGACAAGATATTATCCAGAAAAAATCAAACTTGCTGCAAGTATGCATGCTATCTGGGTTATCATTTAAAAATACGAATTAAATATTTATGGATATTTTCTCATAAAAATATTTTATTTATTCTGGAAATGTTCTTTATGAATTAATATTCAATAGATAAATTTAAATTAATTAAATATATAATATATACTTATGTATATATTTATATATTATGTTATTCAATTAATACTCGATAACTGTTAGTTCGTAGTCACTCTTTTATAAGAGTAGTCATCTTGTCAGATTCTAAGAGTGGGCTTCAAGCTTTTTTGAATATTCAAAATAGTCTCAAAAGAACTTTAGAATGTAGTCCTTTGCTTAAGACATTGGCAAGCAGAATTTCTCTCCAGTAGAGTCCTGCCCATTGGGGAATTTTGGGCAATGAAAGGGCTTGTTGTCGTGTAGTTCTCGTTTATATTTGAGTATTAACCTGTGATCAAATGTATAGTGGTGATTTTATTTTGATTGCGTTGTGTAAAAGTATTTTTGTACTAAATTTAACCACAGGTTCTGAGAAACTACAGACATAAATATGAAGATAAACTAAAAGCTAAATTAACAGCATCCGAAACTAGCTTAATATAAAAAAGTAAATTTATTATAATATATATACATCTATGTACATACAAAACTGATGCTAATTTTCATAAAATAAGCTTTGTCAACATCTTCTAAATTAGTTCTGACAATTTTTTAATACTTAAGTAATTTTGTAAATAGAGAGAGGACCTAATCTCAATTTCAAAATGTATGTAAAAGGGGGTGCCTTTGGGGAGTAAAGATGGTGTGCCCGGAACACTGCTGGTTGATGGGTATCTATGGATATTTCATTCATCTGGTCCGGGGTTTCCTCCTGAGTGTTTGGGGTGCGGCCGTGCTATTTGATGTAGGAACACTTCCAGTCGGACTTGGCTGGACTCTCGAACTCGTTCCGTCGGACTTCTCTCCTCGTCTGGACTATCGAACACCTTCTGTCAGACTCTCTCCTAGTCTAGACTATCGAACACCTTCTGTCGGACTTCCGAACCTCTTATGTCGGACTCCTCTCTTCGTCTCGACTATCGAACCTCTTCAATTTCTGTCGGACTCTACTCTAGTCTCGACTATCGAACACCCTTTTTTCGGACCTCCTGACCTCTTTCAATTTTTTAGATTTCTCTTATTTTATTAATTTTAACCTTGTCCCCTCTTCCTTCTTATCGTCCAATCGGGATAGTTGTAAGAATCTCATTGGTCTGCTTAAACCACGCCTTGAGACCGCCAACGTGAAAAACCTTATCCCTTCTAATTGGGCACTGTCCCTTAGGGACTCATAAATACTCCACAAAGGTACATTCTTATTTAATGTCAAGTACGGAGATGGGATTCTAATCTGGGACTCTGATCAGAACCCCCGTCAGAGACCACCGTATAAGACAACATTATCCGTAAAATATAAATTTATGGTCCTCTATCTTTTACAAAGATGTGATGAGGTTAGATTTAGATCCCGAGCATTTTACTTCTTGTATGAATGAATCAATTATATAACAGATCTAAATCGTCCTTATAAACACACTTATCACACTTATAAACACGCTAAAAAGCTACAATGAAAAGGTGGATACACTGGTTAGAAAGGTAGCCATGATAGATCAACGTATGAATCGCCCTCTTTCATTTCATACAACATGTTTATTAATCTGAATCTTCAAAAAATTATTAAATAGAATATGGGTCAACGTGTGACGAATAAGAGATGAAGGCATTTGGGAGAAAAGAGAGCTGTTCCCAGTTTTCCAAAAAGACTGCATTCACACTTTTTAGGGGTGTGATTGGACATGACTGTTTACAAGACGATCTCAACAGAATTGAAGCGGTGGATTAACTGAACTGTGTTTTGTGTGATGAGTGAAATGACTTTTGAACATTTAAATAATTGTGTTGTGCTTTCTCAGTATGAACGCGATGTTAAAAAGTATTGGAGAGCCCGTGAACTAACGGCTTGGGGGCTAAATCTCTCTTTGGTTGTATTTAATGTTGAATCCTTCTTATAAAAGCTAGACTTCATGTAAAACTAGCTCTTCTATTAATATTTAAGAACATCGGTTAAGTCGTGCGACGAATAAGAGAGGAAGGATTAGGGGGGAAGAGAGAGCTGTTCCCAGTTTTCAGAGATAGACTGCAGTGGCTCTTTTTAGTGGAGATGACTGTTTACAAGACCATCTCTACAGAACTGAAATAGGGATTAACCATACTGAGTTTTGTGTGATTCTAGTCAGCCAATGACTTTTAAATATTTATATAATTGTGTTGTACTTTCTCAGTATGAACGCAATGTTAAACAGTATTAGTGAGCCCGTGAACTAACGGCTTGGGGGCTAAATCTCTCTTTGGTTGTATTAAATGTTGAATCTTTATTATAAAAGCTAGACTTCATGTAAAACTAGCTCTTGTATTAATATTTAAGAACATCGGTTAAGTCGTGCGACGAATAAGAGAGGATGGATTTTGAGGGAAGAGAGAGCTGTTCCCAGTTTTCAGAGATAGACTGCAGTGGCTCTTTTTAGTGGACATGACTGTTTACAAGACCATCTCTACAGAACTGAAATGGGGATTAACCAGATTGAGTTTTGTGTGACTCTAGTCAGCCAATAACTTTTAAATATTTAAATAATTGTGTTGTACTTTCTCAGTATGAACGCAATGTTAAACAGTATTGGAGAGCCCGTGAACTAACGGCTTGGGGGCTAAATCTCTCTTTGGTTGTATTTAACGTTGAATCCTTCTTATAAAAGCTAGACTTCATGTAAAACTAGCTCTTTCATTAATATTTAAGAACATCGGTTAAGTCGTGCGACGAATAAGAGAGGAAGGATTTGGGGGGAAGAGAGAGCTGTTCCCAGTTTTCAGAGATAGACTGCAGTGGCTCTTTTTAGTGGACATGACTGTTTACAAGACCATCTCTACAGAACTGAAATGGGGATTCACCAGACTGAGTTTTGTGTGACTCTAGTCAGCCAATAACTTTTAAATATTTAAATAATTGTGTTATACTTTCTCAGTATGAGGGCATTGTTATAAAGAATTAGTGAGCCCGTAAATTATTGGCTTTTGCGCTACTTGTTAGGCATTTGTAAAATAATAAATACATATTCAACATCTTTTATCTGTATGTTATTATTATTAAAAAATATACAAGAAATTTGCTAGAAAGATTTTTCAGAGATAGACTGCAGTGGCTCTTTTAGTGGCATGACTGTTTACAAGACCATCTCTACAGAACTGAAATAATCTAACTGGATAGGACATTTAAAATGAATAATCAGTTTATTTCAATATATATTATAATCCCCTATATAATAATAGCCTAACATATCTGTCCGTCTAGCTTTGAATTTATGAAGCGGTTGGACCTGGAAAGGATACAGGAATCCTTATTAGATTCTAGATGAGTTAAGGTTAGTAAAATTCAAAGCAAGTTCGAAAACGTTCGAATCTCACCATTTCCCTCCTTTTCGATCGTTTAATGTTGTTATCTCAAGCCCTATTTTTCCCAGTTAATGTCAAACGATTAAATTCACCAATTTTTCACTCTATACGTCGATGAAAATAACATTTTTTTCTGACATCATGACATCATTCCTTTAACACTCTTATTTAATTATTTTTCTTTTTAAAGTATTTAAATATCGTCTGCATTATTTTCGTACCTTTTATCACTGAACTTTAAATGGAATAAAAATTTAAAAGGGATTACTAATTAATTTACTATATTATTATTGATAAACATTTTGTAAGAATATATGAAAAATTAAATCCGAAAGAGCATTTTAAAACTTCAAATGTTTTTCAAACAAAATCTATTTTTAAAAACGTAATGTGGTTTTTAAAACTTATTACAGATATTTATCTAGGTATAGATCAATAAATTTTTCTGAGGAGAAATTTTCAGAAAATAAACTAATAATTAAAAAGAAATTTTGTAATGTCTACTTTCCCAAAATTCATTCTAAATAACTATATATATATATATGAGATATCCCCTATCTCCTATATAATATTAGCTTAAGTTCTATCCACCTGTCCTCGAATTTATGAAGCGGTTATACCTGGAAGGATAGAGACATCCATATTCAAAGCGATAATTCAGCCATAATTCAAAGCGAGTAAAGTTTATCTTTTACTAAACTATCTAACATCTTCTAAAATAATTGGTATAAATTTGCTTCATATCATAGCCAAAAATACTGTCGTATTTAAAACGTTCGAAATCCATTTCTTTCCCCCTTTTCGAGTGTTTAATGCCGTCACTTCAAGCCCTATTTCCCCCGGTTAAGATCAGGCGATTAACTTTATCAATTTTTCACGTTATAAGCAAATGAAAATAACATTTTTTCTAGCATTATGATGTCCTTAATTTAAACATCTCCTCGCGTTGAAAAAAATTGACCGTAGCACTCCAAACCAAACCAAACCTTTAAACATCTCATTTAATTATTTCTTATTTTAAACTATTTAAATATCATCTGCATTATTTTGGTACCTTTTATCACTGAACTTATATATTACGTAAATAATTTTCTTTTATATTTGGCTTAAATAATAGATTAGGTACGTATGTGATAATTTTAAATTTAACCATCGATTATTTTTTGTTGCAATGAAAATTTTATCAGTGGTATTAACAACAAATTGTTTTCATAAAAGTCTACCAGTGTTTTTCACGGACTAATTAATATTTAACGTTTAAGTTATATATTTTTGAAAATTAAGAAGATTGTTCATTTGTGTTTGTTTTTTATACATACCCACAGGGTTTACAATCGATTCGCTAAATTTTGAGCATCATTTGTATATACCGCCAAATTATCACTGTCAATATCAAAACCTCTGATGTTCTTCCTATCTCATAACATGACAAGATAAATTAAAGTTACCAACTAACATGCGGTCAGTAAAGATAAAAAAATTATTGAGAGTGCACCAGATAATTCTCAGCCAAAAAACAAACCATTTTTTCATTGCCTCATAGGGTACTTTACAATTCTGGAAAATTAAAAATTTTACTGATCCAATCATATGACGGGGCATATACTGGTTATTTAATAAACCTTTGATAAGAATCTTCGATGAATTAAGTCGGAAGAAACATTTAACATTCTCGCTGCTTATTTTTTTAAATAAAATAGGTTCAAAATTTGCATATTTTTTTTATTAAACATTTGAAATCTATATACATTTTAGATTTAAAATATACAAAAAAATTTTGCAATAGAGTTTTTTTAATATAGAATTAGGTCCTAAATAAAAGGTGCTCAGAATAAGGAAATTGAAGAATATTGATATAAAAGCTGAATTTTGAAAATTAATCTTGGTTAAATTACCATTTATTTTATAAAATACAAAAGGAAAATATGTATACTAATTAAAAAATGCAAAAAGTCTTAGAAAACATTTATTAGAAATGAAGTCTTGTATGATAAATTTCTAAACGAGGCTCGAGGCAAAGTCCTACCTCGCAATCCTTGCACCAAATTCGCGTTTCTTTTCGAAGTTTTTGTTCCACCTTCAGTTTTTTAACAATAGACAGCACACTATCTACGAGGCTCTTTCTTGATGGGATTTGGGGTGTATATAGCTTGCACAATGGGGCGAAGTTAGTCTCATGGGTCTATTACTGTCATGTACTGTTGGTCTCTTTTACTATTATCTGCAACATAACATCGTCAAAATAAAGTTCAAAATAGTCCAAAACAGTTGCATTATTTTCCAAAGTGAAATTTAGTCCGGGATTTCCAATGAAAGGAAATGAAGCAGGAGCTGGTGGAATATTTTGTTTATCAATTTTGCATAACTGTCGAACATTTTGAATAGAAAATGAATTTTCAGATTCATCACTATCTGCAGAGGAATCCAAGAAATTCTCATGTTTTCTCTATAAATATCTACAATATACTTGATATAAGAGTCAGGAGTATAGGTTAAATAACTCGCGAAACGCTTCCTGCCAGACATCTTTCAGCTATCAAAAGGGCGCTCAAAATGCTACAAAAATTTCTTCTATATTTCTCAGAAATGTGGACAATTAAAGACATCTGCTAGTTTACAGCTAAATAAACAATTAAAAATCACAGTAAAGCCAAAATGAAAGAATAAACTGGGAAAGAGCGGTTTGCACAGTGAAATAGACGGCTAAAATGGCAAAACAAAATTTAAAACAAAATATATTTATTAAGTATAATGTTATTTTAAGATATCACTATTGGTATTAATTTAGTTATAATTTAATATGTGTCTAGAAAATATCACAATTCATGCTAATAATTTTTAAAAACTCTTAATAACATCCAATACCAATAACGTCTTTATTAATATTCCATCACTTATATATATGTGTTATTTATAAATGCCAATACAATATCCTCTTCGGAATATCGATGTTCATTTTATTTTTCACTCATTTCCTCCAAACAGAATCGTCAATTAAGTAAATTCTTACATGAACTCGAGTATATCGAGATCCTTTCCTAAGATATAAACCCGTAACTGTGTTCTTTAACGATTATTTAAACAGCCAGCAAGTCCTAATACGCAAACACTGACACAAATGAAATGTTCAATGTTACGAATAAGTTCAGATTGAAAGGCTTAATTAGAAGCGAAATCCCCTCGACTCGATTAATATCTCACGAAATATTTTTCCGCCTGATAAAAGATGCTTCAATACGTCTGTAACATTCATCGTTGAGTATTATTAATTCACCCTATTTATTCTACATTGTTTACATTTTGTTATCTATGAATGAGATTTGGAGAACGGGGAGCACTCGGCTTCATGATTTTTGTTTCTGAATTTGCGGTGCTTTCTGGAACATGTTTGAAGAGTTTATATAATTTGATTATAGTAAATTGCTATTTTAGTCTCAGAGAAACCTGGAGCGTGTAATTGAAGTTTATTTGACGCAGGGTTAATCATAGTAAAGTTATTGGCTCAAACATAGAGTTCCTTTCCTCTAGATCAGGAGGTACACCCTTGACAAAACACACTGGTTTGGATTGTGTAAGACAAAAATGTAAACATATTCCTACATTTAGATAAATATGCACATATGCACACTATTATACATATTTCTACCCCCCATATATATATACACATATACATACATACATGCATATATATATATATATATATATATATATATATATATATATATATATATATATATAATATATATATATATATATATATATATATATAATATATATATATATATATATATATATATATATATATGTAATATTAAAATCAGTTATTTATGTATTTTGATATTAATTTAATAACTTTTGTTCATAAATATATCGGGTTTGGGCGGTAATTTTGATATTTTCCCTATATATATAGATTAGTTCAGCATATGTCTGTACTATATTAGCCAATATTAGCGAGTTCTCTTTAAACATGGGTATATATATGTATACGTATATATTATATTATATATATATATCGTATATTTTATTAGGAATCCCTACTTGAAAAGAGTATGTGCATACACATTGTCTGTTTACGAAGTATGTAAATGTCTATATTGTACGGATATATATATTATTACCAGAAATAAACTGTGTTGTGATTTTGAATATTCTCATATATATTGATATATATACATATATATATATATATATATATATAATAAATATATATATATATATATATAATATATATATATATATATGTGTTATATGTGTGTGTGTGTGTGTGTGTATTATATATTATAATATAAGGGATATTATAAAATTATAAGCAAGTTGAGAATATATTAAAAAGAGAATCTTTTATAATAAATAAAATAAATGAAAAAAATCATGTTCCCGTAAGCTTTTAGGATCATTCGGTCAAGCGGAAAGATATTTGAAGAATTTGATGATTAAGCTCAGCGATAACTATCAGTTCGGTCTCTTTAGCCCTCGTGTTGCAAAAAGTAGACCGTAGCACTCCAAACCAAACCAAACCAAACCTCCTGCTGTTTTAATTGATACTAGCGAAGTCTTGGCGTAAGGACGTCATAGCGTGGTGTAACAATGAGTTACACTTCTGCAGAACGCCAGCACGGAAGACTGACCTAAGGACGAAAGTAATTTCAGAGACCACCCCCCCATCGAATCCATTGGACAAGAGAGGTTGCTAACGCGGGTCAGTCGTCTTTGGCCCTGGCAACAGTAGTCATTGGATTTTGCTCGGTAGATTTGAAGGCCCTTTCATAGAAAAAGCAGGCCAAAACAGAACGAACGGATAGTTTTATCAGAGGCAGGGAGTGCTACATTATTTTTTTTACCTGAACAGATAGCGTCATCAGAGGCAGGGAGTTCCTCCAACATTCCCAGAATTATATGGAGACTTCATATTGATACTCAATTTGTTTTATTTGATTCACCAGATTAATCTTCATCAAAAATAGAATTGTAAATAAAGAGTCCTCAAAAGGATAAGTCTTCGTTCGTTTGTATCTGGTAACTTATTCCTTGTGTTATCTCTGAAGGCCTGGTATAAGTCATTGATACTTAATACGTGGGGACTTTCTCCTCTGATACAGACTTGGTCTATAGAACGAACTAATGATCAATGCCATTTTCATCCATCTCTTTTACAGAAAATTTGATCTAGACGTAATACACAATTAACTTAAACATAGTGTACGTATTGACATAAACCTCGAGTATAAAATCTCAAAGGAAGTTTTAAAAATCTATGCCTGAAATTTATAAAATAGATAATTTAAAAAACAAAATAAAATCACAACTTAAAAAAGTAATGAAGAAACTGAATCAGATCAGAAACCTGTAAATAAGTTTTTTGCCAAGGTTCTTCAAGAGTAAGCTCTAGATTACCAGGAATAACTGAAGACCCAAATCACTCAAGTAAATCCCGGGCGCTATCAAACCAAGTAAGGCACATTTAAAGTTTAAACCCTACTGATTTCGCACTGTTTGGCAAAAAGACCTTCTTACAGAATTCACCGTCTGTGTGATAACACCTGCTAGATAAACACTTGCTTCTGTTTTCATTGATACTAGCTAAATCTTGGTGTAGATATGTCATAGCGGGGTGTACGAATGAGTTAGACTACTGAAGAACGCCAGCACGGGTGACCTAAGGACGAAAGCGATGTCAGTGACCTCCCCCTTTGACCCAATGGGACAAGAGGGGTTGCTAAGGCGGGTCAGTCGTCTTTGGCCCTAGCAACAGTAGCCATTGGATTTTGCTCGGTTTATTTGAAGGCCCCTTCAGAGAAAAAGCAGACCAAGTCGGAGCGAACGGACTTCATCAGAGGCAGGGAATGCTCCACCATTTTTTTTTACCTGAACAGATAGCGTCATCAGAGGCAGGGAGATGCTCGAACATTTCCATAAGTATATGGAGACTCCACATTGATACTTAATTTGTTTTATTTGATTTACCAGATCGTTCGTCATCAAAAAGAATCTTCAAAAGGGTGTCTTCGATCGTTTGTATCTGGTGACTTATTCCTTGTGGTATCTCAGAAGGTCATTTTACTTAATACATGGAAACTTTCTCATCTGATACAGACTTGGTCTATCGAACGAACTAATGTTCAATGCCATTTTCATCTATCTGTTTTACAGAAATTTTAAGGGGGGGTGTTGCAATGATTCACCTTTGTCGTGCCTCGGTGCGGCTGTGGAGAAGAGCAACAGGGTGTTGTACTACGGTACCTCACCTAGGACAGCTATCAGCATCCTCGGGGCGCCCCCTGGTAACTAGGAGTGTCTCTCCTAGGCCAATGATAGCCGTCTGAAAACCTCAAGGGGTATACCTCCTTTAGGTATACTCGGGTGTCAAGAAACCGGGGTTTCCTGAGTGATCCTTCTCTTCCGACTTCCCTGGTAGTCCCGAACTTACTGTTGTAGCATTGTTCCTTACTGGGGTCGTCTACATTAATTTCGAGCCATGACGGAGCCTCTCGTAGGTCAGCAGCTGTGGTGTTGTGGTTACGTAGTGGCGACCTGTTTAGCAGATATGTATGGCTTCGGCCGGGTCAGAGTAAAACTCACTTACAGA
>CM063509.1:96002641-96047641 GCA_032207245.1 Pardosa pseudoannulata | reverse complement strand
ATGCGGCCAGGGACATCCGTATACTGCGACTCCCAGAGATGAAGTGAATGTTGTTTAGGGCTGGCCTTAACCGGATTTCGTGGGTTCGAATCCCACATTCATGGATGTTCGAGCCGTAATCGGCTTTAAGTGTAGGTGGTCTCATTAGCCTCGTGTTGCAAAAAAGTAGACCGTAACTCCAAACCAAAACCAAAACCAAAACCCAGAGATGAAGTGAGTAGTTTTGTCATTACAAGGCATACAAGGCGATGGTGCAACTGGTCTGCTTGGGCCGAGCCCTCTAATCCAGAGATTTGTAACAGTAAGCAGAAATATGACAACAGGCAGAAAATAAAACAGCTAAAAGATGAAAGAGAGAATAGGGATGTAGATTCATGAGTTCATAACACAACAAAACTAGAGAGGAGAATGCTTAGGAATATAAAGAACAAATATTTTTGTGGGCAGGGAGATCCGTATACTGCGACTCCCAGAGATGAAGTGAGTAGTTTTGTCATTACAAGGCATACAAGGCGATGGTGCAACTCGATTTCCTGGGCCGAGCCCTCTAATCCAAAATATTTCTAACAGTAAGCAGAAAAATGACAACGAGCAGAAAATAAAACAACTAAAAGCGGGGTTTGGTTTGGTTTGGTTTGGGAGTGCTACGGTCTACTTTTTGCAACACGAGGGCTAATGAGACCGGGACCTACTGCTTAAAGCCGATTCCGAACGGCTACGAACATCCATGCCATAGAGGGATTCGAACCCACGAACTCTGGTTCCGAAGGCCAGCACCCTAACCATTCGACGATCGTTCGGCACAACTAAAAGAGGAAAGAGTGGATAGGGATGTGGATTCGTGAGTTTATAACACACACACACACACAAAAAAAAACAACTAGACAGGAGAAAGTTTAGGGATGTTAAACACAAATACTTATGCGGCCAGGGACATCCGTATACTGCGACTCCCAGAAATGAAGTGAGTAGTTTTGTCGTTACAAGGCATACAAGGCGATGGTGCAACTGGATTGCCTGGGCCGAGCCCTCTAATGAGATTTCTAACAGTAAACAGAAAAATGACTACGAGAAGAAAATAAAACAGCTAACAGATAAAAGAAGGGGATAGGGAGGTGGATTCGTGAGTTCATAACACAAAAAACTAGAGAGGAGAAAGCTTAGGGATATAAAGAACAAATATTTTTGTGGGCAGGGACATCCGTATACTGCGACTCCCAGAGATGAAGTGAGTAGTTTTGTCATTACAAGGCATACAAGGCGATGGTGCAACTGTATTGCTTGAGCCAAATAATTCGAGGGCTGCGCTACTACGGAGAGATTGAAAATAATTTTTAGTTTTAAACATAAGAATAAAAACAAATCGTAAAAACTAATTATTCTGCATTGTCTTCGTAGTGGAGCCCTCGAGTTTGAAGACAAATTTTAAATGGCTCCGCTCCAGAGCCCTCGAATGCAAAGGGTTAATTAACAGGAAATTAATTACTAATGAAATTTTAATATTTATTGAAAATTATCTAAAATCTTAGTCTTTCCAAAAGTAAAAAGGTAATTCCTCAGCTGACCCAGGCTTTTCGCCCATACAGCAGTTTTCACTGAAGACTAGTCGCCACGACCGCAACCACAACAGATACAGAGCTGCTGCTGACCTACGCGAGGTTTCGTTTTGGCTCGAGGGTTAATGTGGTCAACCCCAGTAAGGAACAAGCTCTACAGAGGCAAGTTCAGGACTACCAGGGAAGACGAAGATTAAAGATCACTCAGGTGAACCCCGGGCTCATGACACCCGTGTATATATAAAGGAGGTATACTCCTGAGGTTGTCTCTCATTTAGCACTACTCAGAGGACAAGTACTGCTTGAAGCTCGTGGCCGCGGACGCGACAGACATTGCCCCCCTTCATATTGGTAAGGTAATTCCTCAGCTGACCCACGCTTTTCGTCCATACAGCAGTGTTCACTGAAGACTAGTCGCCACGACCGCAACCACAACAGCTACAGAGCTGCTGCTGACCTACGCGAGGTTCCGTTTTGGCTCGAGGATTAATGTGGTCAACCCCAGTAAGGAACAAGCTCTACAGAGGCAAGTTCAGGACTACCAGGGAAGACGAAGAATAAAGATCACTCAGGTGAACCCCGGGCTCATGACACCCGTGTATATATAAAGGAGGTATACTCCTGAGGTTGTCTCTCATTTAGCACTACTCAGAGGACAAGTACTGCTTGAAGCTCGTGGCCGCGGACGCGACAGACATTGCCCCCCTTCATATTGGTAAGGTAATTCCTCAGCTGACCCACGCTTTTCGTCCATACAGCAGTGTTCACTGAAGACTAGTCGCCACGACCGCAACCACAACAGCTACAAGGCTGCTGCTGACTTACGCGAGGTTCCGTTTTGGCTCGAGGATTAATGTGGTCAACCCCAGTAAGGAACAAGCTCTACAGAGGCAAGTTCAGGACTACCAGGGAAGACGAAGAATAAAGATCACTCAGGTGAACCCCGGGCTCGTGACACCCGTGTATACCTAAAGGAGGTATACTCCTGAGGTTTTCTCTCATTTAGCACTATACGGAGCGCACGTACGGCTTGAAGCTCGTGGCCGCGGACGCGAGAGGGTTTGCCCCCCTCCAAAAGTAAAAGGAAAAATTCCCTTTACAAATGCTATTTAAACCAAACAAAAAGGTTTTTTCAAAAACAACGGGGTTTTCTTCCAACCGTAGTTTGCAATGAACTTGTTGCAAGTTTGATATGACAAGTTTCCGGCAAGCTTGCACGACTAGTGTACTTGTAACTTGCATGACAAGTTTGCTGCAAGTTGGAGGTATGGTGACTTCGAAGTTTCCGTAGACTTGCTGCAGTCTTGTGTCAAACTTGCAGACTTGTCATGCTGAACTTGCTGAGAGTTTGCAGGGTTGCCAAGAAAGACTGCTGAAAGTTTGCTGCAAACTAAATTTGCTATCTAGGAATAGCATACAAATATAAAAAACTGAATATTTTTTCGTAAAGAATATTTTTAGTTATAAAAATCATTAAATAATACCTTCAAACTTTCAACACTGATGCTTTTAACTAATAATAATGAATAAACAAAAAAAAAGATTGAAAATTAATTCACGAAAAGCATTTGTATAATTCATAAAATATTAAAATTTTTTTTTGTTACTATATAGTTTCGTGCATCATGCCAGTTTATTTTCGAACTTTGAGGAAAAAGTCCACGAATTAAATTATCCTCATGTTTTTCGTTCTTCGAATCTCATTCATAGATAACAAAATGAAAACAATGATAAATAGATATATTGAATTAGTAATATTTGATGATGAATGTTACAGATATGTAAAAGCCTCCTTTATCAAGAAGAAAAATATTTTGTTAGATATTAATCGAGTCGAGGGAATTTTGCTACAAATTAAGCCTTACTATACGAACTTATTCCTAACATTGAGCATTACATTTGTGTCAATATTTGAGTATCAGGACTTGCTAGCGGTTTAAATAACCGTTAAAGAACGTGTCTCTGGGGTTTACATCTTAGAAAGTATCTAGAAACACTCATATGCATGTAAGAATTTACTTAATTGACAAATGGGTTGTTAGGAAATAGCGAAAAATAAAATGATATTTGATATTACAAAGCAAATATTGTATATTATATTGAAAATATATAAATATTGTAGAAAATGTTGTATGGAAATTGTATTTCAGGGTGTCCCAAAATGACCTCATAAACTCTGCACAGCTAGATTCCTCGTTAGTAGTATATAAAAACTGCCCAAAGAAGCGTTCCTGTACGATCCATAGTTTACGAGAAAAAGGCGAAAAACAAAGTATGACATCACTGTCGGAGCAAGAAAAAACCCGTTATTGAACATACCAACAGAAGTATATGCAGGGCATACTACCTAACAGTTCGTAAAACATTTATTTCCATTACACTGGTCTTACATCAGGTACATGTCGCAGTAGTCACAAACGGAATACATGGCCACCATACGAAGGCTACCGGTAGCTGCAAAATGCAGCCTTTTAAATACCAGTGCAACTGCGGCTTAACGTCATTCCGTAGCGCGCGCATGCGCGGCGAACGTTTTAAACATTATCGTCTGGAAAGATATGCCAATACTGTTTTTGATATGTCTAATAAAGTGTTTTTTTCTAGCAAAAGCAGTGACGTCATACTTTGTTTTTCGTATTTTTCGAGTAAAGTATGGGTCGTACAGGAATACTTGTTTGGGGAGTTTTTATGCACTCTCAACGAGGAATTGAGGTGTGCAGAGTTTATGCCGTCGTTTGTGAACACCCTGTATAATCATGTTTAATATATGTTGCTCAGAGATCTATTGTAAAAATAACGAACTTCGCTTCTCAAATTGTTGAATTCAACTGTAAATAAATAAAAATAGATGTACTATTTACTCTGAACTCTTTTTAATTATATTTTTAATTATTTACTACTTTTTTAATTATAAATGGTACACCACACAAATTGATCCAATATAATTAATTCCAATATAATCGAAGAGTGATAAGGTTTTTATATCTAGGACTATTACTTCAGAGTTTTATCTTTCTTTATATTTTGTTTCTCTACGTGTAAAGCTAATTTGCATTAAATAAGTATTTTAGAATCTACTTTAATTTATTTACTCTAAATAAATTAAAGTAATGCTTTTATCCCTTTTCTGTGACGCTGGAACTCAGTTCGGATAACGCAAATGAGCCAATTTTAGAATGTCAGACTACAGTTCGGTCAAGAAAAAAAATCGGTATTTCAATTTCATGAAGCCTGAACTCAGTTCTACCAATGCATAATACCGAGTGATCCAAAAGTCAGGATGAATTTTAAAAATGAGCAATTCGAAAACGAATGAAGATACAAAGATAGGGTTTGCACCAAACGGATGGAAAAGAAATCGGATTTTGTGTGTCAAAGAAAAATAAGTTCTGTTGGTGACCATCAGATGGCGCTGCAGTGTTTTATTGCACCAAAGGATGATTTATAAATGAAAAAAATATGGACAAATTCCAAGTTAACTTAATTACAGTTAATTAGTGCTACAGTAAACGTTCAATGTGCTGCCCATCTCTCAGTAGTACAGCTGTGAGACGAGTTACCACACTGCTATACCCTTTATGTGGCGATATGCTCGCAATCCCGCAATGTCCCATTCAGAATTCTAATAATACAGTTTAACTAAGTAAGTCTCTCTCAATTATGGACAGCAGACGAGGCATACAAGCTTCGACTACCATTACCTGCTGCAATTTTTCCTTTTTATATCGTTTGTTGCTTTGCATAATTCTTCATCAGGAATTAGACAGCGCCATCTGTTGGTCACCAACAGAACTATTTTTTCATTGACACACAAAATCCAGTTTTTTTTTCCATCCGTTTGATGCAAAATTAATCTTAATTCGTTTTCGAATTATTAAATTGTAAATTTCGTCCTGACATTTGGATCACCCGGTATGTAATTTACCATTTTTCTATTAAATGGCGATTCTTTCTTGAGAAAATTCGGCAGTTTCGCGCCATTTGTCGGATACTGTAAAGAATTTGTGAAATTCAATTGAATCAAATGGACACGGGATTCATGACAACTGATTTAATAATGATAATGTTGTATTAGTTTATTATATTTATCTTGAAAATTATGCTATTTGATTTATTTTGCTATAATTCGAATAAAAATTGTTGTAATCCATTAACATTTCTCATATGTGTGAAACCATTGATACAGTAGTTATTTCGTTTAAAATTTTGTATTTTTTAAAAATAATCTGTTTCTAACATTTTGATGATAATAAAGAACAAAATTAAAGAAAAATAATTCCATTTCTAGCACGTTTTTCTCAAATATATACCAGGCAAAGGATTCATTGAAAATCTTTTAACATTTAATATCAATAAACTTTAGACGTTTATCCATTAGTTTTCTACATACCAGTTTACCAAACCTGTAAGTATATATTTCAAATCAATTCATCTTTCATTTTTCATTTATAGTTTTTAATCCGTTTAATTTATTAGAAATATTTAAATAAAAAACAGTTGTACATTAGAAAGATTTTAATTTTATAGTTGTATAATTATAATTCCAATGCTGTAATGCATTTTTTACATACTAATTAATCCTACCTCTCAAAGAAAATGCTTAAAATTAAAGAGAAAAAAATTTCTATTTCTGGAACGTTTTTCTCAAATATATACCAGACAAAAAGTTAATTGAAAATCTTTTTTGTTTTTATACCAATTAACTTTGGACATTTATCATTTAATTTTGTACATACCAGTTTACCAAACTTGTAAGCATATCTTTGAAACCAATTCATCTTTTACATTTCATATATAGTTTTTAAACCGTTTAATTTATAATAAATATTTAAGTAAAAAACAGTTGTATCTTAGAAAGATTTTATTTTTATAATTGTGTAATTATAATTCCAATGCTGTAATAAATCTTTTACACACTAATTTATCCTACATCTCAAAGAAAATGCTTAAAATTAAAGAGAAAATTTTTTTTATTTCTGGCACGTTTTTTCAAATATATACCAGGCAAATGGTTAATTGAAAATCTTTTAAGATTTCATACCAATTAACTTTAGACGTTTATCCATTAGTTTTTCACATACCAGTTTTCCAAACCTGTAAGTATATCTTTGAAACCAATTCATCTTTTACTTTTCATTTATAATTTTTAATTCGTTTAATTTATAATACATATTTAAATAAAAAACAGTTGTCCTTTGAAAAATTTTAATTTTACACTTGTATAATTCCAATGCTGTAATAAATCTTTTACTTACCAATTAATCCTAAACCTTAAAGAAAATGCTTAAAATTAAACAGAAAATAATTTCCATTTCTGGCATGTTTTTCTGAAATATACACCAGGCAAAGGGTTAATAGAAAATCTGTTTAATTTTTATACCAATTAACTTTGGCAGTTTATCCCTTAATTTTGTATATACCAGTTTACCAAACCTGTAAATATATCTTTGAAACCGATTCATCTTTTACTTTTCATTTATAGTTTTTATTCCGTTAAATTTATAATAAATATTTAAATGAAACACAGTTGTACCTTAGAAAGATTTTAATTTTATAATTGTATTATTATAATTCCAATGCTGTAATAAATCTTTTACACACTAATTTATCCTACATCTCAAAATGATTAAAATTAAAGAGAAAAAAATTTCTATTTCTGGAACGTTTTTCTCAAATATATACCAGACAAAAAGTTAATTGAAAATCTTTTTTGTTTTTATACCAATTAACTTTGGACATTTATCATTTAATTTTGTACATACCAGTTTACCAAACTTGTAAGTATATCTTTGAAATCAATTCATCATTTACTTTTCATTTATAGTTTTTAAACCATTAAATTTATAATAAATATTTAAATGAAACACAGTTGTACCTTAGAAAGATTTTAATTTTATAATTGTATTATTATAATTCCAATGCTGTAATAAATCTTTTACACACTAATTTATCCTACATCCCACAGAAAATTCTTAAAATTAAAAAGAAAAAAATTCCAATTCTTGCACGATTTTCTCAAATATATACCAGGCAAATGGTTAATGGAAAATAATTCTAGTTTTTATACCAATTAACTTTGGACTTTTATTCATTAATTTTGTACATACGAGTTTATCAAACAGTTGTAAGTATATCTTTGAAACCACTTCATCTTTTACTTTTCATATATAGTTTTTAAACCATTTAATTTATAATAAATATTTAAATAAAAAACAGTTGTCCTTTGAAAAACTTTAATTTTACAGTTGTATAATTATAATTCCAATGCTGTTATAAATCTTTTACATACTAATTAATCTTACATCTCAAAGAAAATGCCTTAAAATTAAAGAGAAAAAAAATTTCCATTTCTAGCACGTTTTTCTCAAATATATACCAGGCAAAGGATTCATTGAAAATCCTTTTAGTTTTTATACCAATTAACTTTGGACTTTTATTCATTAATTTTGTACTATCAAACTTGTAAGATTATCTTTGAAACTACTTCATCTTTTACTTCTTTCATTTATAGTTTTTAATCCGTTTAATTTATTAGAAATATTTAAATAAAAAACAGTTGTACATTAGAAAGATTTTAATTTTATAGTTGTATAATTATAATTCCAATGCTGTAATGCATTTTTTACATACTAATTAATCCTACCTCTCAAAGAAAATGCTTAA
The DNA here is from genome assembly GCA_032207245.1 of Pardosa pseudoannulata. Lineage (NCBI taxonomy): Eukaryota > Metazoa > Arthropoda > Arachnida > Araneae > Lycosidae > Pardosa > Pardosa pseudoannulata. The sequence continues at coordinate 96,039,422 of CM063509.1, read as the reverse complement.
AATTAAACAGAAAATAATTTCCATTTCTGGCATGTTTTTCTGAAATATACACCAGGCAAAGGGTTAATAGAAAATCTGTTTAATTTTTATACCAATTAACTTTAGACGTTTATTCAGTAATTTTGCACATTTCAGTTTATCAAACTTATAAGTATATCTTTGATACCAATTCATCTTTTACTTTTCATATATAGTTTTTAAACCATTTAATTTATAATAAATATTTAAATAAAAAACAGTTGTACCTTAGAAAATTTTTAATTTTATAGTTTTACAATTATAATTCCAATGCTGTAATAAATCTTTTACACACTAATTAACCCTACATCTCAAAGAAAAATCTTAAAATTAAAGAGAAAAAAATTCTTATTTCTGGCAAGTTTTTTCAAATATATACCAGGCAAATGGTTAATTGAAAATCTTTGAGATTTCATACCAATTACTTTAGACGTTTATTCATTAGTTTTTTTTTTTACATATGAGTTTACCAAATATGTAAGTATATCTTTGATACCAATTCATCTTTTACTTTTCATCTATAGTTTTTATCCGTTTAATTTATAATATATATTTAAACAAAAAACAGTTGTCCTTTGAAAACTTTTAATTTTACAGTTGTGCAATTATAATTCCAATGCTGTAATAAATCTTTAACACACTAATTAATCCTACATCACAAAGAAAATGCTTAAAATTAAAGAGAAAACAATTTCCGGCACGTTTTTCTCAAATATGTACCAGGCTAAGGGTTAATTGAAATCTTTTAACATTTAATACCAATTAACTTTAGACATTTATCCATTAGTTTTTTACATACTAGTTTTTCCAAACCTGTAAGTATATCTTTGATACCAATTCATCTTTTACTTTTCATATATAGTTTTTAAACCATTTAATTTATAATAAATATTTAAATGAAAAACAGTTGTACCTTAGAAAGATTTTAATTTTATAATTGTATTATTATAATTCCAATGCTGTAATAAATCTTTTACACACTAATTTATCCTACATCCCACAGAAAATTCTTAAAATTAAAAAGAAATTTTTTTTTATTTCTGGCACGTTTTTTTCAAATATATACGACGAAAATGATTAATTGAAAATCTTTGAGATTTCATACCAATTACTTTAGACGTTTATTCATTAGTTTTTTTTTTTACATATGAGTTTACCAAATATGTAAGTATATCTTTGATACCAATTCATCTTTTACTTTTCATATATAGTTTTTAAACCATTTAATTTATAATAAATATTTAAATAAAAAACAGTTGTACCTTAGAAAATTTTTAATTTTATAGTTTTACAATTATAATTCCAATGCTGTAATAAATCTTTTACACACTAATTAACCCTACATCTCAAAGAAAAATCTTAAAATTAAAGAGAAAAAAATTCTTATTTCTGGCAAGTTTTTTCAAATATATACCAGGCAAATGGTTAATTGAAAATCTTTTAAGATTTCATACCAATTACTTTAGACGTTTATTCATTAGTTTTTTTACATACGAGTTTATCAAACATGTAAGTATATCTTTAAAACCAATTCATCTTTTACTTTTCATCTATAGTTTTTATCCGTTTAATTTATAATATATATTTAAACGAAAAACAGTTGTCCTTTGAAAACTTTTAATTTTACAGTTGTGCAATTATAATTCCAATGCTGTAATAAATCTTTAACACACTAATTAATCCTACATCACAAAGAAAATGCTTAAAATTAAAGAGAAAACAATTTCCGGCACGTTTTTCTCAAATATGTACCAGGCTAAGGGTTAATTGAAATCTTTTAACATTTAATACCAATTAACTTTAGACATTTATCCATTAGTTTTTACATACCAGTTTACCAAACTTGTAAGCATATCTTTGAAACCAATTCATCTTTTACATTTCATATATAGTTTTTAAACCGTTTAATTTATAATAAATATTTAAGTAAAAAACAGTTGTATCTTAGAAAGATTTTAATTTTATAATTGTATTATTATAATTCCAATGCTGTAATAAATCTTTTACACACTAATTTATCCTACATCCCACAGAAAATTCTTAAAATTAAAAAGAAATTTTTTTTTATTTCTGGCACGTTTTTTTCAAATATATACGACGAAAATGATTAATTGAAAATCTTTGAGATTTCATACCAATTACTTTAGACGTTTATTCATTAGTTTTTTTTTTTACATATGAGTTTACCAAATATGTAAGTATATCTTTGATACCAATTCATCTTTTACTTTTCATATATAGTTTTTAAACCATTTAATTTATAATAAATATTTAAATAAAAAACAGTTGTACCTTAGAAAATTTTTAATTTTATAGTTTTACAATTATAATTCCAATGCTGTAATAAATCTTTAACACACTAATTAATCCTACATCACAAAGAAAATGCTTAAAATTAAAGAGAAAACAATTTCCGGCACGTTTTTCTCAAATATGTACCAGGCTAAGGGTTAATTGAAATCTTTTAACATTTAATACCAATTAACTTTAGACATTTATCCATTAGTTTTTACATACCAGTTTTTCAAACCTGTAATTATATCTTTGAAACCAATTCATCTTTTACTTTTCATTTATAGTTTTTAATCCGTTTAATTTATGATACATATTTAAACAAAAAACAGTTGTATCTTAGAAAGATTTTATTTTTATAGTTGTGTAATTATAATTCCAATGCTGTAATAAATCTTTAACACACTAATTAATCCTACATCACAAAGAAAATGCTTAAAATTAAAGAGAAAACAATTTCCGGCACGTTTTTCTCAAATATGTACCAGGCTAAGGGTTAATTGAAATCTTTTAACATTTAATACCAATTAACTTTAGACATTTATCCATTAGTTTTTACATACCAGTTTTTCAAACCTGTAATTATATCTTTGAAACCAATTCATCTTTTACTTTTCATTTATAGTTTTTAATCCGTTTAATTTATGATACATATTTAAACAAAAAACAGTTGTATCTTAGAAAGATTTTATTTTTATAGTTGTGTAATTATAATTCCAATGCTGTAATAAATCTTTTACACACTAATTAATCCTACATCTCAAAGAAAATGCTTAAAATTAAAGAGAAAAAATTTCCATTTCTTGTACGTTTTTCTCAAATATATACCAAGCAAAGAATTAATTGAAAATCTTTTTAGTTTTTATATCAATTAACTTTGGACTTTTTTTCATTAATTTTGTACATACCAGTTTATCAAACTTATAAGTATATCTTTGAAACCACTTCATCTTTTACTTTTAATTTATAGTTTTTAATCTGTTTAGTTTATAATATATATTTAAATAAAAGCAGCTGTCCTTTGAAAACTTTTAATTTTACAGTTGTATAATTACAATTCCAATGCTGTTATAAATCTTTTACATACTAATTAATCTTACATCTCAAAGAAAATGCTTAAAATTAAAGAGAAAAAAAATTCTATTTCTGGCACGCTTTTCTCAAATATATACCAGGCAAATGGTTAATTGAAAATCTCTTAAGATTTCATACCAATTACTTTAGACGTTTGTTCATTAGTTTTTTTACGAGTTTACCAAACATGTAAGTATATCTTTGGTACCAATTCATCTTTTACTTTTCATTTATAGTTTTTATTCCGTTTAATTTATAATAAATATTTAAATGAAAAGCAGTTGTACTTTAGAAAGATTTTAATTTATAGTTGTATAATTATAATTCCAATGTTGTAATAAATCTTTTTCACACTAATTAATCCTACATCTCAAAGAAAATTATTAAAAATAAAAAGAAAAAAATTTCCATTTCTGAAACATTTTTCTCAAATTTATACCAGAGATAGGGTTAATTGAAAATCTTTTAAGATTTAATACCAATTAACTTTAGACGTTTATCCATTAGTTTTTTACATATCAGTTTACCAAACCTTAAGTATATCTTTGAAACCAATTCATCTTTTAATTTTCATTTATAGTTTTTATTAAATTTGACTTGTAATAAATATTTAAATAAAAAGCAGTTGTACCTTAGAAATATTTTAATCTTACAGTTATATAATTATAATACCAATGCTGTAATAAATCTTTTACATACTAATTAATCCTACATCTCACAGAAAATGTTTTAATTTATTTATAAATTTATAAGTTATTTTTTTCCAAATTTCATTTTCATTCATAAATTACGGGAAAGGATCTTATTTTTTTATAGTTTCCCAATCTGTCTGGAAAGCATATCTCACAGATGAAAGGCACATATATTATTTCATATAAAAACTGATTAGATTTGTAAAATTTTAATCAATCACGTATATTAAAGAGAACGGAATGATTGTATAAAGACAGGAATCATTTCTATTATAAGTTTGCGTAATGAAATCAAACTTCAAAAGATTTGATCAATGGGTAGTTTTCTTTTGATAAGAAAAGGAATAAATTTTTGATAGTATCTTTAAAAAGAAACTAATATTACTGACTTGAAAAAGTTTTTTTTTGTCTGTAAAAACAAGAACGGTAACTTGTAAGTATATCTTTGATTCCAAATCATCTTTCATTTTTCATTTATTTATTATTTAAAAAAATCCTTTTAATTTATAATAAATGTTTAAATAAAAAACAGTAGCAACTGTTTTTAATTTTAATTTTACAGTTATGTAAATATAATTCTAACATTGTAATAAATATGCAAATCGAGATTAATAAATTATACAGTCTTAAAATTCTACACATTTTGTGACATGTTGAAAAGTGATAACACTATTATATCTAGCACTTGATATTTTAAAAGGTGACATAAGTTGATTCTGTTTTTACTTTAAGGAATTTTCAGAATTCTAACTTATTTTAAAATTTTGTATTTTTGCTTGTAAAGCTGATTTATATTAAATATAAATTTTAGAATCTAAAATCTTCAATATCTGTGTTTTAAAATAGCAATAGTATGAAACTGAAAAAATTGTAGCATTTAATGCTATTGAACTCTTAAACACAATCAATGGTTAATCTTAAACAAACAAACAAACAAAAAAAAAATTCTGCTTTATTCAGAATTTGAATGTTAACAAATTTTCTAAATTTCATTTTCATTTGTAAATTACGTGAAATGGCCTTTCTATTTACAAGTATAGTTACTCTAATTGTAAGTTTCGAAAAATATATCTCACTAATACAAGAAATGTTTTTTGTTGTTTAAAACTTATTAAATCTATAAAATTCAAATCAGTGACCTATATTATACAAAATGTAATGATTCTGACGCTGATTTTTTTTAAGATTTGACATTGGTGATCTTACACAATGTGAAGATTTAACACAGATTACCTTTAAGCAATAAAATATCTCAAAGAAAAAAATTTCTATTTTATAAAGAATTTAAGTATGTAAGTTTGTTTTCTAAATTCCATTTTAATTTGTAATTTATCGGAAATGAACTTTCTATTAAGTTCATCAAATTATACTTTTTTAAAAAACATGTCTCACAGATAGACGACACTTTTTTTTTTAAAACTGCTTTGATCCATAAAGTTCAAATCAATGATCTAAATTATACAAAATGTAATGATTCTGATGCTGATCTTGTTTGAATATTTAATGCTGATGATCTTCGTTTAAGATTTAATATAGATTAACTTTAAACAATAAAAAATCTCATAAAAGTTCTATTTTATGAAGAAGTTTTAGTAGTTAATTTTGTTTTTTTATATTTTATGTTAATTTTTGTAAAATATGGAAAATATATCTATTTATTAAGTTTTCTAAACCATACCTTTCGAAAAACATATCTCATAGATTCATGAAAATCTTTTTTTGTTTAAGATTTGGTTACATCCATAAAATTCAAATGAATGACCTGTATTATGTAAAAAGTAATAATTCCTACTCTGATCATCTATGATATAATGCTGTTGATCTTGGTTTAGGATTTAAAACAAATTAACTTTAGACAATAAAAAATCTCAAAGTTCTATTTTATAAAGACGTTACAGTAGTTAACTTTGTTTTTTATATTCTATTTTAGGTTTTGTAAATTATGGGAAATGATCTTTCTATTTATTAAGTTCTATAAACTATGCCTTTCAAAAAACATATCTCATAGATTCATGAAAATCTTTTTTTGTTTAAGTATTGGTTGCATTCATAAAATTCAAATGAATGACCTGTATTATGTAAAAAGTAATAATTCCTACTCTGAACATCTACGATATAATGCTGCTGATCTTGGTTTAGGATTTAAAACAAATTAACTTTAGACAATAAAAAAATCTCAAAAAAGTTCTATTTTACAAAGAAGTTTCAGTAGTTAACTTTTTTTTATATTTTATTTTAGGTTTTGTAAATTATGGGAAATGATCTTTCTATTTATTAAGTTCTATAAACCTTGCCTTTCAAAAAACATATCTCATAGATTCATGAAAATCTTTTTTTTGTTTAAAAATTGGTTAAATCCATAAAATTCAAATGAATGACCTGTATTATGAAAAACGTAATAATTCCTACTCTGATCATCTAAGATATAATGCTGCTGATCTTGGTTTAGGATTTAAATCAAATTAACTTTAGACAATAAAAAATCTCAAAAAAGTTCTATTTTACAAAGAAGTTTCAATAGTTAAGTTTGTTTTTTTATATTCTATTTTAGGTTTTGTTAATTACGGGAAATAATCTTTCTATTTGTTAAGTTCTATAAACTATGTCTTATAAAAATATATCTCATAGATACAAGACAAAATTTATTGTGTTTAAAAATTGAATAAATTAAAAAATTCAAATAATTGAGCTCTATTTTATAAAATGTAACGTTCCTGAAGCTGATTTTCTTCTAAGATACGATACTGATCTTCGTTTTAGATTTTATAGAAATTAAATTTAGGTAATTAATACTTCTGAAAAAAGTTCTATTTTATAACGAAGTTTTAGAACATAACTTTGTTCTAAATTCTATTTTTATTTGTAAATTATGGGAAATGATCTTTCTTTTTATTAAAATCATCAAACTATGCCTTTCGAAAAACATATCTTACAGATACAAAAGACATTTTTTAGAAACTGGTTTAATCTATAAAATTCAAACGAATGATGTATGTTGCGTTTCAATATTTGTTTTAAAAATATTATCGTTTGTCATTAGCTTTATATTAATTTTTCTTTTGTGGTGTGGCAACTTTTGAAAAAGAAAGAATAATCAGTTTTTTCTGATTAGACTGGAGTTTAATAAGGTAGCTGAAAGCATAGATATGAAATTAATGAAAGAAATCTTATGGTGCTTCCTGACGTATTTCCATGAAACCGTCTATATCATGCAGTATTTGAATAAGAAAACAAAAACGTATGTTATAGAAAACGGAATGATTGTATAAAGAACAGAATCATTTCTATTACGGATCTTCATAAGAAATCAAACTTCGAAAGATTTGGTCAATAGTATCTTTCGATAAAAAACTAATAAATTGGAAACAGTATCTTTGAAGCAAACTAATATTGCTGACGTAAAAGATGACTTTTTTTGGAAAGACAAGAATGATAACTTATAAATATAGGTTTAAATCCGAATTGATAGAATAATCTTTTTTTACAATTTATATATTATAGATTTTAATTCTTTTAATCAATAATAAATATATAAATATAAAAATCAGTGACAACTTAAAAAGAATTAAATGTTATATTTATGTGAATATATTGCCAAATCTGTAACAAATATGCAAATTTAGTTTAATAGATTATAGAGTCTCAAAATTTTCTTCTAATTTGTGATGGGCTGAAGAATGATAAAGCTATTATATCTAGCTCTTTATTTATAAGTTGACTTTTCAATTTAAGAACATTTATTTTATAATTTTGTTTTTCTACATGTAAAGCAACATTAAATTAAAAGTTCAGTTTCTAGAAAAATAAATATTTGTGTATTAAAAGTAGCAGAAGGTATTTTTTTACACATTTAATACAGTGAACTTTAAACGCAGTCAGTGTATATCACAAAGAAAGATAAATTAACTTTATTCAGAATTTTGAGTGCTAACATTTCTTTTAATTCGAGTTTCAGTTAAGAATTATGGAAAACAGTCTTTAAATTTACAAAGAGAGTTACTCAAATTATTCGTTTAGGAACACATATAACATGGATGCAAGAAATATTCTTTTTATCTATTATTGATTAAAATAACCATAAAATTCAAATCAGTGACATATGTAATAATCAATAATAAATATATAAATGTAAAAATTAGTGGCAACTTAAAAAGAATGTTATATTTATGGAAATATAATTGCAAAACTATAACAAATATTCAAGTCAACAAATTTAATATATAACTATAATGTCTTAAAAGTTTCATGCAATCTATGATGCATTGAAGAATGATAAAGCTGTTATACCTGGCAATTGCATTTATAAGTTGATTTTTCAATTTCGGAAATTTCCAGTTCTAATATGTTTTTACATTTTGTTTTTTTTTCAAGTAAAGCTGATTTATATGATATTAAAACTTCAGTTTCTAAAAAAATCAATATTTGTGTTTTAAAATAGCAGTAGGACTTACTTAATTTTTTAAAAATATTTAGTAGTTAACTTTAAACACAGCCAATGTATACCTGAAAGAAAATGAATTAACTTTATTCAGAATTTTGAATGTTAACATTTTTTTAAATTCGAGTTTCAGTTGAGAATTATGGAAACCAATCTTTCAATTTACAAAGATAGTTACCCTAATTATACGTTTAGGGAAACCTATCTGACAGATGCAAGAAACATTCGTTTGCTTTAAAAATTGATTAAACCATAAAATTCTAATCAGGGACGTATGTTTTAGAAAACGTAATGATTATATAAGAACCAGAATAATTTCTATTACCATTCTTTGTAATAAATCAAACTTCAAAAGATTTGGTCAATAGTATCTTTTGATAAAAAACTAATAAATTGAAAACAGTATCTTTGAAGACAAACTAATATTGCTGACGTAAAAGATGACCTTTTTTTGGAAAGACAAAAATGATAAATTATAGGTTTAAATCCGAATTCATAGAATACTCTTTTTTCCAATTTATATATTATAGATTTTAATTCTTTTAATCAATAATAAATATATAAACGTAAAAATCAGTAGCAACTTAAAAAGTATGTTATATTTATGTAAATATAATTGCAAAACTATAAAAAATATTCAAGTCTTATTTAATATATAATTAACTATAATGTCTTAATTTTCATCCAATCTGGGAAGCGATGTAGATTGTTAAAGCTGTTATACCTGGCACTTTCATTTATAAGTTGATTTTTCAATTTCGGAAACTTCCATTTCGAATACATTTTTACAATTTCGGTTTTGTACATGTAAAGCTAATTTACATTAAATTAAAAGTTCAGTTTCTAGAAAAATCAATATTTGTGTTTTAAAATAGCAGCAGAAGTTACATATTTTTTTTTAATATTTAATACAGTAAGTTCTAAACGCAGTCAATGTATATCTCAATGAAAAATAAATTAACTTTATTCAGATTTTTGAGTGCTAACATTTTTCAAAATTCGAGTTTCAGTTACTAATTATGGTAAATGATCATTCAATTTACAAAGAGAGTTACCCAAATTATATATTTAGGAAAATATATCTCACAGATACAAAAACATTCTTTTTATTTAAAAATTGATTAAAGCAACCATAAAATTAAAATTAGTGAAGTATAGTATAGAAAGAGGAATGATTGTATAAAGAATGGAATTATTTCTATTACGAATCTTCGTAATACATCAAACTTCGAAAGATTTGGTCAATAGTACTTTTTGATAAAAAACTAACATATTTGAAATCGTACCTTTGAAGACAAACTGTGATTGCTGACGTAAAAGATGAATTTTTTCGGAAAGACAAGAATGATAACTTATAAATAGAGGTGTAAATCCGAATTAATATAATGCTCTTTTTTTCTAATTTATATATTATAGATTTTAATTCTTTTAATCAATAATAAATATATAAATGTAAAAATCAGTAGCAACTTCAAATGAATGTTATATTTATGTAAATATAATTGCAAATCTATAACAAATATTCAAGTCTAAATTAATATATAATTAACTATAATGTCTTAAAAGTTTCATTCAATCTGTTATTCGTAGATGAGTGATAAAGTTGTTATACCTGGCATTTATAAGTTGATTTTTCAATTTCGGAAATTTCCAGTTCTAATATGTTTTTACAATTTCGTTTTTGTACATGTAAAGCTAATTTACATCAAATTAAAATTTCAGTTTCTAGAAATATCAATATTTGTGTTATAAAATAGCAGTAGAGCTTACTTCATTTTTTAATATTTAATACAGTTAACTTTTTTGAGAATTTTGAGTGAGAACATTTCTTTTAACCGAGTTTCAGTTAAGATTTATGGAAAACTATTTTTAAATTTACAAAGAGAGTTACCCAAATTATACGTAGGAAAACATATCTGACAGATGCAAGAAACATTATTTTTATTTAATATTGATGAAAACCATAAAATTGAAAGCAGTGACATATTTATAGAAAGTGGAATGATTATATAAAAACAGAATCATTTCTATTACGGATCTTGATAATACATCAAACTTCGGAAGGTTTGGTCAATAGTATTTTTTGATAAAAAAAACTATTAAATTGGAAACAGTATCTTTGAAGACAAACTAATATTGCTGATGTAAAAGATGACTTTTTTCGAAAAGACAAGAATGATAACTTATAAATAGAGGTAAAAATCCAAATTGGTAGAATAATCTTTTTTTCAATTTATATATTATAGATTTTAATTCTTTTAATCAATAATAAATATATAAATATATAAATCGGTGGCAACTGAAAGGAATTAAATATTATATTTAAGTAAATATATCGCTAAATTTGTAATGTAGCCTTCACACTATAGCCAATTGTTCACCACTTCATGATGGTGACCTTGAAAGATGGTTCATGGATTGCATTCTCCTTAATTAAAACCATAAAATTCTAATCAGGGACGTATGTTTTAGAAAACGTAATGATTATATAAGAACCAGAATAATTTCTATTACCATTCTTTGTAATAAATCAAACTTCAAAAGATTTGGTCAATAGTATCTTTTGATAATTTTTTGGTTTTTGGTTTTTTGGTTTGGAGCGCTACGGTCTATTTTTGCAACACGAGTATCTTTTGATAAAAAACTAATAAATTGGAAAAAGTATTCTTGAAGCAAACTAATATTGCTGACGTAAAAGATGACTATCTTTTGGAAGGACAAGAATGATAACTTATAAATATAGGTTTAAATCCGAAATGATAGATTTTTTTTTCAATTTATATATTATAGATTTTAATTCTTTTAATCAATAATAAATATTTAAATGTAAAAATCAGTAGTAACTTAAAAAGAATGTTATATTTATGTAAATATAATTGCAAAACTATAACAAATATTCAAGTCTAATTTAATATATAATTAACTATTATAATGTCTTAAAATTTTCATCCAATCTGTGATGTGTTGAAGAGTGATAAAAGGCTCTCAGTGTTCTGTAGCGCGATCTATTTGCGAGAATGACGCCACATTTTGTAGGAAGATGAAACAAGACGGGGGACGAAGGATTCATTAAAAAAAATTAGTTCCAAAAGTCACCGCTAGGGGAATATTTGGCGCAATGTTATAGAAAATAGAGTGTTAACAAATGTAAATTTCCTTTTATTACGCACTTTTTCTGATTTAGTTCAAGTGCAATATGGCAACACTTTTTAAAAAGCGTAAAATCTACATAAATACCGATAAAGTCGTGATCTGCAATATCAGGTACGCTGAGCAGAAGAAGTTCTTTATTCAAACTTCACGTTACATCCATTGGCACAGTGCCAGCTGCTTGGGTTTTAAAAGGCAATGTGTTACGTTTCGAATCAATCGGATTGAAAGTTTATGTTCAATGTCTCCTTCTTTAGTCGAGCGTGCGTTACTGGCCAAATTCTTTTACTTCAACCAGTGCAACGCGTCAGCCGCTCTTCGTGATTTTAGAACGCACAAAAAATGTGTAAAAGTAACGGTCCTGTGTCAGTTAATGGGCTGAAAGCAATGGTTGCGACGTTGAGAAAACAGGTTCTCTGAAGGTTCAGTCAGGCAGAGGACCAAAACCTGTACCACAGGATATAATCGAAGCAGTTGCCACGGCGATTGTCGACAGAGGACCAGACAATATTGTTGCCACCTCTAGCGATCGTGGAGTAGCTCTGAATATGGATATGCCTTACAGTACGGTATGGAAAATCTTACAAAAAATTATCAACTTTTATCCGTAAAAGGTCAGCCGTGTGCAGGAGTTACTGTAACCCGACCATGATAAGCGACTGACTTTTGCTCTCACCTTTCTTGCCAGAATGGAGGTGGATGATGCTTGGCCGTATAAAATCTTATGGGGAGACGAGGCCCACTTTTACCTGAATAGAACTGTCAATACCCAGAACTGCCGAATTTGGGATGATAAATCACCACATGCAGTCACAGCAATTCCCTTACATTCACCAATGATAACTGTTTGGTGTGGGATCACAGCGAAATTTATCGTAGGTTCATTCTTCTATGAGAACATTACCCCGACAGGACCGGAAACCTGTTCTGTTACCGGAGAGAGATATCGCCACATGTTGAACAGCTTAGTCATTCCGGCACTTCAGTAAAGACAATGCCTGGGGGAAATCATTTTCATGCAAGATGGAGCCCTTCCACACATTGCTGTACGGGTGCAACAGCTGCTACGACAGAAATTCACAATAGAAAGAGTCATTAGCCGCTACTTTACAACTGCATGGCCATCTCGGTCGCCTGATCTTACCCCATGTGACTTTTGGCTATGGGGGTTACCTGTCCAAGGTCTATCAAGGAGTGGTCCAGGATCTAGCTACGTTGAAGGATAACATATCACGGACTGTACGGGAGATTAATGCAGACAGGTTATATTTGTGCATACTGTGCACAGAATGCAATATGTGGTCCACAACAACGGCAGCCACATTGAATCTCATTTGAATGCAAAATAAAAGGTAATTTCCGTACTGATTTGCATTTGTTAACACTCTATTTTCTATTACACAGCGCTAAATATTCCCCTAGCGGTGACTTTTGGAACTAATTTGTTTTTTCGCGGAATCCTTCTTCCCCCGTCTTGTTTAATCTTCCTGAAAATATGGCGTCATTCTCACAAATAGATCTCTCTACAGAACACTGTGAGCACTGTCAGTTTAATTATGGCCACCCTGTATATCTCACAGAAAAATAAATTAACTTTATTCAAAATTTTGATTGCTAACATTATTTTAAATTCAAGTTTCGAATGAGAATTGCGGAAAACGATCTTTCAATTTACAAAGAGAGTTACCCAAATTATACGTTTAGGAAAATATATGTCACAGATGCAAGAAACATTCTTTTTATTTAAAAATTGATTAAAACCACAAAACGCAAATAAGTGGCGTATGTTATTATAGAAAACGTAATGATTATGTAAGAACTACAATCATTTCTATTACCACTCGTTGCAATAAATCAAACTTCAAAAGATTTGATCAATAGGTATTTTTCTTTTGATGAAAAAGTAATAAATCGGAAATAGTATCTCTGAAGAAAAACTAATATTGATGACGTGAAAGAGATCATTTTTCGCAAAGACACGAAATGATAACTTATAAGTCTATCTTTGAATTTGATTCAATAGAAAAGTCCGTTATTTTTGACTAATTTATTACAGTTTTTAATCCTTTCTCTTCTATTATTCTTGCATGTGCCCCACACGGGCTAATATAATATCCTGGAATGTATTTGTTTTGATTTTGAGAAGCTATGTTCAATGTCATGTTACATAAGTTTACATAACATAATGTTTGTACAATGTTTTGCTCATTAATTACACAGAGAATTATTTCTTGAGAGAATACACAATATCACAGTAAGGAAAAAGATGCAGTATTTTTGAAATACTCTGGAACAAATAATACTAATGACGTAAAAAAAGTTAATTTTTTTAAATGAAGGAATTACAACATCTAAGTCTATTTATGAATCCAATTCATCAGAATATTTTCAGATTTTCATTATTTCTTATAGTTTTTAATCCTCTTTTATCATTTGTTTTTGTATATGTTATGTATGTTATATTATAATAATCTGAATAGCTTTGATTTTGGAAGGGCAAAGCAATGAAAAGGTCTCATTACTTTACACAGGGATCCACTTCTGGAGGTCGCATTATTAAAATAAGAAAAATAAAAGGATTTTCGGAAAATATTACGGGAGCAAAATCCAATGACTACTGCTGCCAGGGCCAAAGATGTCTGTTCCGCGTTAGCAACCCCTTTTGTCAAATGGGGTCGAAGGAGGGGGGGTGTACCGACATCGCTTTCGACCTTCGGTAAGTCTCCCGTGCTGGCACTGTCCTAGTTACACTGCTGTTAATGAACATTTTCTAAAAGAACTATTAAAAATACTAAGCTTTCCACATAATGCTAGAAAAAGAAGATTAGAAGCATATAAAAAGACCTACACGTAAAATCTGTAATTCAATCATAGTAGGTTTACTCTAATAAATGTTGTACCAACATTAGACTGCGATAGTAATATTAATAAGTACTATAACTTACTTATAAGAATTACTGTCTAAATATATCTAATATGATAAAAATGTTTAAAGATATATGAATTATTTTAGACATTTTTTACTAAAAACTATCGTCTATTTTAAAAATGTTTCGTAAAAATTTACTTAAAGTATTTTTACGTTTCTAAATCTTACATTTAAACTTTAGGTTGCATGAAAAATGTATTTCTGTTATTAAAATTTTAGTTAAAACACTTTATAAAATCAAATTTGTACCTTAAAATGTTTTAAAAAATTTAATTTCCTGTTGAGTACCGTAGTAATAAATTTTTTTATAAAACAATATAAGCTGAGATATATGCAAACAATTTTTTTAAAAGTGTTTTTGTTCATTTTATTTACTTTATTGCTGTGAAGATGATCTTATGAAAAGGCGTTCCTTCATTTCAAAAAAGGATGAAATGAAAAATTTATGCTAAAATCGGATATTTGTATAGATTATCAGGACTTAATAATAGACAAATAATAAAAAAATAATAAGATATGAATAATAATAAATAATAAAGAAATAGTTTATTGTTTTTATTGTTAATATTATGAATAGTTATAATAATAATAACCTATAATATAATATAATTATTTATAAAGATAAATATTGTCATTTTTTTATTATTATTGATTATTGTTATTATTTATCATTACTGATTTATTTTTTTTAAATATATATCACTTTATGATATAAGAAATAATAAAAATACAATGGAGAAATGGTGTTGTAGAGAATAATTATGCTGTCAATAACATTTTCTAAAAGAACTATTAAAAATACCAAGCTTTCCACATATAGCTCCATACAGTTACATGGAAGTAATTATTTTAAAAGTGTTTTTATTCATTTTATTTACTTTATTGCCGTGAAGATGATTTTATGAAATGGCGTTCTTTCCCTTCAAAAAAGGGTAAAATGAAAAATTTATGCTAAAATCGGATATTTGTATAGATTATTAGGACAAATAATAGAGAAATAATAAAAAGAATAATAAGATATGAATAATAATAAATAATAATGAAATAGTTTATTATTATTATTATCATTATCATTATTATTATATTAATAGTTACAATAATAATAATTTATCTATAATATAATATTATTTATAAAGATAAATATTGTAATTACTTTATTATTATTTATTATTGTTATTATTTATTACTACTGTTTTTTATTTTTTTAGATATATTATTTTCATTACATAAGAAATAATAAAAATACATTAGAGAAACGATGTTGTAAAGAATAATTACGTAGACTGCTGTCATTGAACGTTTTTTAAAAGAACTATTAAAAATACCAAGCTTTCCACATAACGCGAGATAAAGAAGATTAGAAACATCTAAAAAGAGCTACACGTAAAATTTGTAATTCAATCGTAGTAGGTTTACTCTAATAAATGTTGTATTAACGATAGACTGCGCTAGTAATATTAATAAGTACTATAACTTATAAGAATTTCTGTCTAAATATATCTAATATGATAAAAATGTTCAAAGATATATCAATAATTTTAGACATTTTTTAAATAAAAATTATCATTTATTTTAAAAATATTTCGTTAAAATTTACTTAAAGTATTTTTACGATTCTAAATCTTATATTAAAGTTTTAGTTTGCATAAAAATTTATTTCTGTTATTAACATTTTATTTAAAATACTCTATAAAATCAAATTTGTACCTAAAAATGTTTTAAAATATTTAATTTCCTGTTGAGTATCGTGGTTATAATGTTTTTTATAAATAATATAAGCTGAGAGATATGAAAACAATGATTTTAAAAGTGTTTTTATTAGTTTATTTACTTTATTGCCGTGAAGATCTTATGAAATGGCTTTCCTTCCTTTCAAAAAAGGATGAAATGAAAAAGTTATGCTAAAATCGGATATTTGTATAGATTATTAGGACAAATAATTGAGAAATAATAAAAAGAATAATAAGAAATTAATTATAATAAATAATAAAGAATATTATTTTATTATCATTATTATTATTATTATTTATAGTTATAATAATAATAATTTATGTATAATAAATTATAATTATAATATAATTATTTATAAAGATAAATATTGTAATTATTTTATTATTATTTATAATTGTTATTATTTATTATTTATTATTGTTATTATTTACTATAATTTATAATTGTTATTATTTATAATTATTTATTATTTTTATTACTTATTATTATTGATTTATTCTTTTCATATATATTATTTTTATTATATAAGAAATAATAGAAACACAATATAGAAACGGTGTCGTAGAGAATAATTATGTAGACTACTATCATTGAACATTTTCTAAAAGAACTATTAAAAACAGCAATCTTTAAACATAATGTGAGAAAAAGAAGATTAGATACATATAAAAAGACCTACACTTAAAATTTGTAATTCAATCATAATAGGTTTACTCTAATAAATGTTGTGTCAATATTAGACTGCGATAGTAATATTAAAAAGTACTATCACTTACTTATAAGAATTACTGTCCAAATATATCTAATATGATAAAAATGTTCAAGGATATATGAATTATTTTAGACATTCTTTACTAAAAATTATCGTTTATTTTTAAAACATTTCGTAAAAATTTAAAGTATTTTTACTATTCTAAATCTTACATTTAAACTTTCGGTTGCATAAAAATGTATTTCATTTATTAAAATTCTAGTTAAAATACTCTATAAAATCAAATTTGTACCTAAATATGTTTTAAAACATTTAATTTCCTGTTGAATACCTTTGTTCCTGCATATATTAGACTAAGTCAATGAACATTTTTAAAATTAAAATGAGTAACAGCAAATTGAATAATTTAAAAACCAAACTTAAAATATGTGGACACCTCATGACTTGCCTATGCATGGTGTATAAGATTATGTGTAAAAACCAAAACTGAGCTAGCAAGTACCGGTTACATTACAACGGAAAACAAAAGTATAGATCAACCATGGAAAATATAATACAAAATAACGACTTACCGTTTTGTCCTAGTTTGAAGTAAACATTAAGTTGAACTAAATTTTGAAATTAAAGAAGTAAAATCTGATGAAAAAATGACTTAAATATTTCCAAAAATACAAATATAGCATACACAACGCCATCTAGTGGCCAGCTAATTATAGAACTCGAGACCGAACACACGGCTATCAATTTATATACATTTTTGCTATATTTGAATAGGAGATATGATTTTTCATTTCTTTAACCCCTTGCCTGTGACGCTCGAACTCAGTTCGGGTAAAGCAAATGAGACAATTTTGGAATGCCCAAACTGAGATCGGGCAAGAGAAAGAAAAGGTATTTCAATTTCGTGAAGCCCGAAATCATTTCGTCCAATGCATAATACCGGGTGATCCAAAAGACAGGACGAACTTTAAAAATGAATAATTGGAAAACGAATGACGGTAGAAAGATACGGTTTTGTACCAAACGGATGAAAGAGATATTGGATTTTGTGTGTAAAAAAATGTGTTAGCGACGAACAGATGGAGCTATAGTGTTTTATAGCACCAAAAGATGATTTGGTTTGGATTGATACGGTCTACTTCTTTGCAACGCGAGGGCTAATGAGACCGGGACCTACAGTTAACACCGATTCCGAACGGCTACGAACATCCATGCCACAGTGGGATTCGAACCCATGAGCTCTGGTACCGAAGACTAGCACCCTAACCAATAGGCCCTCGTTTGGCCAAAAGATGATTTATAAATGAAGAAATGTGGACAACTTACAAATCAACTTGATTATAGTTAACTAGTTCTACAGTAAATGTTCAATGTGCTTTCATCATTCGGAACTACAGCTGTGATACGAGTCACAACACTGTTCACAACATTTAGTAGCATTTCTTGGGTTATGGCAGATACATTTTAGTGGATAGCATCTTTAGTACTGCTGGTAATACCAGTCCTACATCAGAAATCTGACAGCGCCATCTTTTGTTTGCCAACGGAACTATTTTCGTTGCATTGTCACACAAAACCCGGCTTCTTTTCCATTCGTTTCTTGCAAAGCGCATCTTTTTATCTTTACTAGTTTTCGAACTATTCATTTTTAAAGTTTGTCCTGACTTTTGGAACACCCGGTATTTAATTTGCCATTTTTTGAATAAATAGAGTTGGAATGCCCGAACTGAGATCGGGCAAGATAAAAAACTGTATTACATTTCCATGAAGCCCGAAATCGCTTCGTCCAATGATTAATACCGGGTGATCCAAAAGTCAGGACAAACTTTAAAAAGGAATAATTTGAAAACGGACGAAGATACAAAGATACGGTTTGCACCAAACGGATGGAAAAAAACGGATTTTGTATGTCAAAGAAAAAAAATTGTGTTAGCGATCAACAGATGGCGCTATAGTGTTTTACAGCACCAAAAGAAGATTTATTGTTGGGGTAAATTTCATCTTATTTGCAGAGTGCCCAGCGTCATGTTATGCGTGCGGTGTGGATATACGGAGAGAGTCCAAAACACAGTTCATTTCATGAATGTTTATTCATCCAGCTCGAAAGATCAAAAAATATAAAACAAGGTATTAAAATCAAAGTAAAGCAAGCATTTTTAAACATAGTATGTCGTAGTTTCTTGACAACATTTTTAGCAACACCAAACAGAGTAAGAGACAAGGCCCGGAGCTAACCGGGAAAGTTAATTTATACCACGGCTGTCTCAACTTATTTACATAGGAGGAAATGAGGTTACGACCGAAATAATTTGTATCGATATTTTTTTTTTATCGATAAACCTTTCCAACATTTACAAATGAAGAAATGTTGTCAACTTACAAGGCAACTTAATTAAAATTAATTATCACTACAGTAAATGTTCAATGTGTTGTCCATGATTCAGAACTACAGCTGTGAGACCACCACGCTGTTCACAGCATTTAGTAGCATTTCTTGAGTTATGGTAGACACATTTTGGTGGATGGCATCTTTAGTGCTGCTAGTGATGTCGGTCCTACATCAGAAATCTAACAGCGCCATCTGTTGTTCGCCAACGTAACTATTTTCGTTGCATTAATACACAAAACCCGGCTTCTTTTCCATTCGTTTCTTGCAAAGCGCATCTTTTTATCTTTACTAGTTTTCGAACTATTCATTTTTAAAGTTTGTCCTGACTTTTGGAACACCCGGTATTTAATTTGCCATTTTCCCAATCGATAGAGGCTGACCAACGGCCGATTGGTTAGGGTGCTGGCCTTCGCTACCATAGTTCGTGGGTTCGAATCCCACTGTGGAATGGATGTTTGTCGGAGCTGTAGGTCCCGGTCTCATTAGCCCTCGTGTTGTAAAAAAGTAGACCGTAGCACTTCAAACCAAACAAAACCCAATAACCAATAGATATAGAGACCAATAGATAGATAGATAAAGTAGACCTTAGTACTCCAAACAAAACCAAACCCAATAACCAATAGATAGATAGACACCAATAGATAGATAGATAAAGTAGACTGTAGTACTCCAAACCAAGCCAAACCCAATAACCAATAGATAGATAGAGACCAATAGATAGATAGGTAAAGTAGACCGTAGCACTCCAAAAAAAGCAAACCCAATAACCAATAGATAGATAGATAAAGTAGACCGTTACACTCAAAAAAAAAAAAAAAAGCAAACCCAATAACCGATAGATAGATAGATAAAGTAGACCGTAGCACTCCAAACCAAGCCAAACCCAATAACCAATAGATAGATAGATAAAGTAGACCGTAGCACTCCAAAAAAAAGCAAACCCAATAACCAATAGATAGATAGATAAAGTAGACCGTAGCACTCCAAACAAAACCAAACCCAATAACCAATAGATAGATAGAGACCAATAGATAGATAGATAAAGTAGACCGTAGTACTCCAAACAAAACAAAACCCAATAACCAATAGATAGAGATACTTTACAGGGAAATGTTCTGCAATTTTAATCCATTTGTCAGTATTTCTCGGATACTGTAAATGATTTGTGAAATTCAAAGGAATTTGAGGGACATGGAATTCATGACATTAATAGAGATAATAATAATATTGTGTTAGCTTATTATATTTATCCAGGAAATTATGTCATTTGACTTTTGCTGTCATTTGAACAAAACTTGCTGCAATCATTATCAATTCCAATATGTGAAAATATTGAAAATAGTAGTTATTTCTTTAAAAATATTGTTTTTTTTTAAAGTAATCTATTTCTAACACTTTGATGATAATGACGAACAAAATAAAATTGAAAAGTGAAAAAAAATATACAATTTTTGGCATGTTTTCCTGAAATATATTCCACAGGCAAGGGGTTAATGGAGTAAACAGTTACACAATTGTTAAAATATTTGGAGATCTAGTCGCCAAACGAAAATGAGAGAGATATTTAGGGAAGGGTCTATGTCCCTTAGAAGAGCATTTATGTGTGCTGAGTTAGATAAGCGGTCTGGGTCGACCTTCTTAAGAAAACTATATAGAGTACGGCCAGCTTAAATAGAGTCCCAATAGCACTGCCAATCCTCTAATAGTTTAGGATACAGAATGTTTCTAATATGTTTAGGTTTGGTTTGGAGCTGTACGGTCTACTTTTTTTGTGACACGAGGTCTAATGAGATCAGGACCTACTACTTAAAACAAGCCACCCACCCAAAGTCGGGTGTAGGGTGTTGGATTGCTGGTTCGATCTGACCGTCCTCAAGCATTGCATTAATCAGAGGTTAAGCCAGCATTCCGAGCATATATTTAAAATAGCAACAATGTAGACAAACTAGAGAAATAAGTACAACCAATGCAGCTTCCGGAAGTGCGAGGGATACTCCACAGGAGTCCTGCCCATGTTAAAGTCCAGTTGACCTGGTGTACCACCACATGGAACTTTCTGACATAATAGTAGGTGTTGGTGGTGAAATAATAACAGCACAAGGCAATTGTGATGGGTAGTAATGAAGGGGTTCATTGCCCCGTGCTGTGCGATTTTAGGCTAAGAACTTCATGGCCGTACGATAGCGCTTTAATATGAGGTGATCCAGTCAACCAGGCTCCTGGCCTTTCTTATCGGTAACGGGTTTTTGATTAGGCTCTCGAACGGCTGCGAATATCTATATTACAGTGGGATTCGAACCCACAAATTCCGGTACCGAAAACCAGCCCCCTAACCTTTCGGCGATCATTCGGCATTTTCTGTACAGAAGTTCGTGGATTTGAATCGTAAGGCTGACATGGATGTATGTAGCCTTTCGGAATCAGCTTTTAGCAATAGGTCTCAGTCTTATTATATTTCGTGTAGCAAAAGAGTAGAGCGCAGCCAGCCAAACTAACGTTTCAACCTCATATGACTTATAAGTGAAATCTTAAATAACTGTGTGGTAACATCACCATGCAAATACTTTATTTTTATTTTATTCATATAAATTATTTTTTTTATTTCTTTATTAGAAGAAATATTGAAATTCGATAAGCCTTTCAAAGTAAACATACCATTTTAATTTATAGCTATATTTTGAATAAATCAGAATATAAAATTCTCTGAATTAGAAAAACTTTAAGCGAAAAAATAAAAGTCTATCAAACTCATGCTTAAAAAAACAACCAACTACAAAATCGAAATCATGAAGTAGAGAAAAATCAAACTTACATAAACACAATTAAGCTACCCTCTAGCAGTGATTTCTCATTACATTGTGATCGAAGCTAACAAACGTCAAAAAATTTTCTTACATCTCGCGAACTGCCTCAAGAAGAAAAAAAACAGCTAAACAAAAAAGGCCATGTAGAGGCATCTCATGATATTGAAAGACATTTTTTTTACAAACAGCACTAATCTTCAATCTGAAGAATTCAGATCAATCTTCTATTCAATATCGAAATTTTTGCTTATAGAAAACAAGTTCTTTTTCTGCAACATGGTTTCGCAATAGAAAAAAAATTGAGGAACTGAGATCAAAGGAATAGAGACCGCACTGTGATCAATAGTCTCGTATGATCTTCTATGAAATGACAGATAGTTTGATACTTTAAAGATGTAACAGAAAAAGTGCTTGGTTTGGCAGGAGAGAAAAGATCTATGAAATGCTATTCAAGTAGTATATATAAACTTTTACCGCGCACTTTTATTACATGGCTAGAGGAAAATATTTTGAACCAGCATAATTTATTTTTGGAGTCATTAGAGGGTTTTATATGGTTGGTTTTTAACTTATGACTAAACATTTTTAATGAATACATGATACAAGATTTATTTACACTGTACATTAGAGGATTTTTGTATTTCTTTTAATTTTGGATTTGAAATTACTTGATTAAAAAAGGTCACTTTTTTTCAAAAGAAATTTTAGTTACAACTATCAACTATTTGTAAACACGTAAGTATGAATTGAGGAAATATAATCAAATATATTCAACAGATGGTTTTCTATTCACCAAAAAAAAGCATATAAAATAACTTGTACTAAATGAATACAGTAAAAAGTTTTGTATCCTGGAAATTTAACACAAATTAACTTTAAGCAATAAAACATCTCAAAGAAAAAAATTTCTATTTTATAAAGAAGTTTAAGTGTATAACTTTGTTTTAAAAATTCCATTTTAATTTGTAATTTATGGGAAATGATCTTTCCATTTATTAACCCCTTCCGGTAAAATGACGAGTCTAGCTCGTCATTAGTTTTTCCTTTCATACCGCACAATGACGAGCTACACTCGTCATGCGATTAAAGTTACTGTTAAATATGATAATTAATTTAGTTTAAATTTTCTAGTGTACTGAATTTGGCAACACTTTTATCACTTGTGAAAATCACAAGTCACTATTGCATATTGTTTACTTAGAATTTCTTGGTACAAGTCATTGCCAAATTAATGAGTCAGAATAAAAGAAAACCTACTAAGAAATGCCGTGTGTGTTACAAGAATCAAATTAAAAGTGAGACTACTTGGCGGTGTAAACAATTAAGAATTCCTTTGCACTTTGTTTTGAAAAGTACCACTAGCTTGAAGACTATTATCTGTATACCTTTTTAATGTTTTGCTTTGATATTTTCTTAATTTTACTGTTTCTGATATTATTTAACACTATGTAAAAAGTGGATTTTAATTAAGAATATGTAAGAATTGTAAAATGAAACAAGTTTTTTAAATAAAAATTAAATGGTTATTTCATGCACAGTTTTTCATTATTAAATCATACCGGAAGCGGTTAAGCTCACCAAACTATACTTATTAAAAACATGTCCCACAGATTGAAGTCACATTTTTTTTAAACTGGTTTTATCCATAAAATTCAAATCAATGATCTAAATTATATAAAATGTAATGATTCTGATGCTGATCTTTTTTGAATATTTAATGCTGGGGATCTTTGTTTAAGATTTAATACAGATTCCCTTTAGACATTAAAAAATCTCAAAGAAAAAAGTTTTATTTATAAAGAAGTTTTAGTAGTTAACTTTGTTTTTTTATATTCTATTTTAATTTTTGTAAACTATGGGAAATTATCTTTCTATTTATTAAGTTCTCTAAACCATGTTCTTCGAAAAACATATCTCATAAAATTCAAATCAGAGACTTATATTATATAAAGATTAATGATTCTGAAGCTAATATTCTTTTAAGATTTAATGTTTCTGATCCTCGTTTAAGATTGAATACAAATTAACTTTAGGGAATAAAACATTTTAAAGAAAAATTTCTATTTTATAAAGAAGCTTTAGTAGTTAAATTTATTTTTTTTTAATTCTATTTTAATTTTTGTAAACTATGGGAAATAATCTTTCTATTTATTAAGTTCTCTAAACCATGTCTTTCGAAAAACATATCTCATAGATTCATGAAAAATGTTTTTGTTTAAGTATTGGTTTAATTCATAAAATTCAAATGAATGACCTGTATTATGTAAAACTTAATAATTACTACTCTGATCATCTAAGATATAATGCTGCAGATCTTGGTTTAGGATTTAAAACAAATTATCTTTAGACAATACAAATCTCAAAAAAGTTCTATTTTATAAAAAGGTTTCAGTAGTTAACTTTGTTTTTTTTATATTCTGTTTTAGGTTTTATAAATTATGGTTATAATTAGGTTTTATAAAAATGATCTTTCTATTTATAAAGTTCTATAAATTATGCCTTTCGAAAAAGATATCTCATAGATGCAGGATAAAATGTATTGTATTTAAAAAATTTATAAAATCAAAAAATTCAAATAATTGAGCTCTATTATATACACGTAATGATTCTGAAGCTGACTTTCTTTTAAGATTTAACGTTGCACATTTTAGTTTACGATTTTATAGAAATTACATTTATTCAATTATACAACTAAAAAAGTATGAATTAAGGAAATATAATTAAATATATTTAACAAATGGTTTTCTATTCACCAAAGAAAAGCATATAAAAATGGCTTGTACTAATTAAATACAGTTAAAAGTTTCGTACCTGGAAATAAAAAACACCCATATAAAAATTAATATGGTAAAAGGATATGTATCAAATAGGTACAAGAAAATAGTTTGAATGAAGTAAAGGCGGGAAAAGGATTCTCAGTAATGCAACAAAAGTCTGCATTACTAGGAATATGTTTTGTAGCTTCTCAGTAATGCTCCAAAATATTCATGAACAGTAGATGCAACTGAGAATTTGCACCAAATAAATGCATAGAAACGATTTGCATCAAAGAAAAATTCAATCAAAATGATTTGTATTAAATAAATAGAGCAAAAATAATTTCATGCAGCCAAAGTTTAGCATCGAGTAAAGGCAACTACAATAAGAAACAAAAAAAGTAAATGCAGAAAAATGGCTCTTTCTCAGCAATAAAAAACAAATTCTTATTATAAAGTTGGCTTAGTAGAACAAAGTATATGCAGGAAAATTATTCTTATCGAATAATACAACAAAAAAAATCACAGATAAGAAATGCAACAAAAGGATCTAAACCTAACTAAATCTATAGAAAGGAATCACATTGTGAAGATTATGTAAAAATGATTTGTATCACACAAATGCAGCAAAATGAATTCCATGCAACCAAAATTAACTGCATTAGTAACGAGAAAATGCAAGAAAAAAAAACGTAAATGTAGAAAATTACTCTTGTTCAATACTGCAATTCATAGACAGAACAAAGTTAGCTTAGTAGAACAATGTAAATACAGGAAAAATATTCTTATTGAGTAATGAAACAACAAAAAAATCATAGATAATAAATGCAACAAAAGAATTTGCATCAACTAAATGCATAGAAAGGAATCCCATTGTGAAAATTTTGTGAAAATGATTTGTATCACACAAATGCAGCAAAATGAATTCCATGCAACAAAAGTTACAGTTTTAGTAACGAGTAAATGCAAGAACAAAAAGTAAATGTAGAAAATTACTCTTGTTCAATACTTCAACAAAACAATTCGTAGACAGAACACAGTTAGATTAGTAGAACAATGTAAATACAGAAAAATGATGATTCTTATCCTGTAATACAGCAAAAAATTCATAGATAATAAGTGCAACAAATGGATTTGTAGCAACTAAAGGTATAGAAAGGAATCTCATAATGAAAATTCTGCGAAAATGATTCGTATCAAATAAATGCAGCAAAATGAATTTCATGCAGCCAATGTATCAAGTAAATGCAACAAAAAATAGTAAATATAGAAAAATGATTCTTATTCAGTAGTGCAAGAAAAAAAAATCGTAGATAATAAATACTACAAAAGGATTTGCATCAACTAAATGTATAGAAAGGAATCGACTTGTGAAAGTTATGTGAAAATTATTCGCATCAAATAATGCAGCAAAATGAATTTCATGCAGACAAAGGATTAGTAACGAGTAAATTCAAGAAAAAAAAGTAAATACAGAATATGATTCTTATTTAATTATGCAATAAAAATTTCATTGACTGAACAAAGTTAGCTTAGAAGAAAAAAGTAAATGCAGGAAACTAATTCTTATCCAGTAACAGAACAAAAAAATTCATATATAATAAATGCAACAAAATGATTTGTATCAACTAAAGGCATAGAAAGAATCACATTATGAGAATTCTTTGAAGATGGTTCGTATCAAATAATACAACAAAATAAATTCCGTAAAGCTAAAGGATTAGTAACGAGTAAATGCAGAAAAGGATTCTTATTCCTTAATGCAACAAGAAAAATTAATAGATAGAACAAAGTTAGATTAGTAGAACAAACTAACAGGAAAATGATTCTTAGACAGTAACATAACAAAAAAATTTCATAGATAATAAATGCAACAAAACAATTTGCATCAACTAAATGCGTAGAAAATTAATCGCATTGGGAAAATTTCCGTGAAAATGATTCGCATAAAATAAATGCAGCAAAATGAATTCCATGCAGCCGAAGGATTAGTAACGAGTAAATGCAAGATAAAAAGTAAATGCAGAAAATGATTCTTATTCAATAATGCAACAAAAAATTCATAGAACAAAATTAGCTTAGTAGAACAAAGTAAATGCAGGAAAATGATTCTTATTCAGTAATACAACAAAAACATTCATAGATAATAAATGCAACAAAACGATTTGCACCAAGTAAAGGCATAGAAAAGAATCGCATTATGAAAATTCTGTGAAAATGGTTCGTATCAAATAAATGCAGCAAAATGAATTCCATGCATCCCATGTATCAAGTAAATGCAACAAAAAATAGTAAATATAGGAAAATGATTCTTATTCAGTAGTGCAACAAAAAAAATTCTTAGATAATAAATATTACAAAAGGATTTGCATCAAATGAAATCATACAAAGGAATCGCATCGTTAGTATTGAAATTCATTCGTATAAATAAATTCAGCGAAATTCAACGAATTCCATGCACCAAATTGATCGTATCAAGTAAATGGAACAAAACATTTCATGCCCAAAGCATTAAACAATAGTATAGTAGAGAACCAGGGTATAAACTTCAATTTTGAATGACCCGAAATCCCGAAGATTACCCGAAATCAATTTCGTACGTTACACGTGTGCAAGTCCTTGGAATGTGTGTTGGGTAAGTGAAGTAGGGGTAGGAGAACATATATATTGCTTTTTTATATGTAAAAAAATTTTGCATAGTGTCCAATATCTGGAAAATCCGAAAGTGGGAACTACTGAGGTTCTAGCTATTCCGAATTTGAGACTTTCCAGTATATTCATATTAGCATATAGCCCGTTATAGATATAGCCGCATAAATATAAGGTGTGTTTTTTCACTTTGTTTTGAAATTTATTGCATGTGAATTAAAGGGGAGGGGGTAAATTTATCTAATTTTGCATATCGTATATTGTTATCAATCGGTTATTGTTATGAAAATCACGGTGTCCCAAACTGATCATATTAACCCCTTCCGGTATGATTTAATAATGAAAAACTGTGCATAAAATAACCATTTAATTTTTATTTAAAAAACTTGTTTCATTTTACAATTCTTACATATTCTTAATTAAAATCCACCTTTTACATAGTGTTAAATAATATCAGAAACAGTAAAATTAAGAAAATATCAAAGCAAAACATTAATAAGGTATACAGATAATAGTCTTCAAGCTAGTGGTACTTTTCAAAACAAAGTGCAAAGGAATTCTTAATTGTTTACATCACAAAGTAATCTCACTTTTAATTTGATTCTTGTAACACACACGGCATTTCTTAGTAGGTTTTCTTTTATTCTGACTCATTAATTTGGCAATGACTTGTACCAAGAAATTCTAAGTAAACAATATATAATAGTGACTTGTGATTTTCACAAGTGATAAAAGTGTTGCCAAATTCAGTACACTAGAAATTTTAAATTAAATTAATTATCATATTTAACAGTAACTTTAATCGCATGACGAGTGTAGCTCGTCATTGTGCGGTATGGAATGAAAAACTAATGACGAGCTAGACTCGTCATTTTACCGGAAGGGGTTAAGCGGAGTTCACAGTACTACCAGTACTGTATGCTTGTATAGGTCAAAGTTCTGCATGACCGTTAGCATTCCAATCATATAACGATTTGTAAATAATACAAAACTATTTTTTTATCAATAAAAAGAACAGCAAAGTATTATATATCTTTAAGGGAAGAGACAAATTTCAATTTCGCAAAATATAAAAATCATAACTAAAAATTTTAACTAAACGAAATTTTTAGTTAAAATAGAGCAATAACGTAAACTTTATGTATGTATTCTTTTATATTATAACTAAATCATAAGATGTTTTTATTATTGAATTAAATATAGAGACTCAAATAAATATTTACTATAAACAATTTTATAAAATTTTATAATGAATGGGTAGTTTTCAAAGTTTTCTATCACTTTAAAAAGCAAAAATTATATTTTAATACTAATAATATATATATCTACTTTTAAGTAAAGTAATTGTTATTCCGTTATATTGAGTATAAAGTTTTATAAAATGAATTAAATTAACAAAAATTTTAAATTATAAGAAAATGGTACTTTTTTCTTTCAATTTATACGAACAAAAATTATATTATTTATCAAAGAAATAAATTATATTTATTGATTAAACTATCATAGAAATACTCATACAAAATTTCCCTCTTATCAAAAAGTTGGTTTTTTGTACAAGTCTACCTAATGAGGAATTTGCACATGGGGGGGATTCAAACAACTTAGTATTTTTCTGATAATTCCAGACTCGTAGATTCCAAAAATATTCTCAAAAATGTAAAACACTGGGCCCATCATTTTAAAAATTAATTTTAAAGGTTAAGCGAGAATCACGTGACATCAAAACGCTCCATGATTGGTTGTGACGTCATAGTTCATGATATCCCATATTTCTTATTGCTTGTAAGCGAGAACTATTTTCCGATTTTGTTTTTTGCAAGTTCTTTAAATTTTCTAGGTATCAAAATTTATTTTTATTTAAACCTGAAGGTTTATTTTATCGATCTTGATAGCTTAATTACCTCAATTTGTTATAAGTGTCTCTTCTACTTGGATTTACCAAAGGTCAGTCGGACAACCTCCCGAAAATTCACAGCATGTCAATGTTTTCGTTCTTGGATAATAAAACCCGGATTTTATGGGATCAGAAATACGGGGAATAAAACCCAAAGGTATGTAAAATCATTTATATATTTATCCAATTTTATTTAACATGTATTAATATTTTATTCATGCTAATCACAGCTTTTCTGTTTGTAGATACAGACAAGTCAAATAAATATACATATATCATATACACACATTTGTAGTAGCATCGCTTTTTATAAATAGAGATGGATGTAATATTAAAATAAAAAATACAGGAGGTATTTATACTTAATTTTATTGGAAGTTATTTTGATCTGGTTAAAACAAAAAATATCTGAAAATTATTTTAATGTTGAAGTTTAAAATGTATTAAAAATCATTCTTGGATTAAAACATCAAATTATGTAATAAAATTACCATTGTGGTTTTAAAATTTATTAACATTCCTAGATGTTCACTTTTTTAGTGTGTAAATTACTAATTATTTCATATTTACATTCAAAGTAATACAATTTTTTTACCTTTTAATATTAATATTAAATAAAAAAGTATTGAAAAGTGTTGAGTTCTGAAATTATATTTACATTTTTTAATCACTCTGAAGTATTTTAAATCTAAAAATTTAATTTAATTTTTAATTATTTTAAATTTGATGAAAAGAAATCTTTAAAAAGGCTTTACTTAATTATTTATACTTTTTTAAATAGCAATGCAATTTTGTTGCCTTTAATATTAATGTTAAATTAAAAAATGTATAAAGTTTCTGAAATCAAATTTAATTTAATCAAAAGTAATATCATTATTAAGTATTTTAAAAATATTATACTTTTTTCAAATTAGTCACAAATTTAATCGAAAAATATCACCGTGAATTGATATATTTAAGAAAATATGCATCTCTGAAGAAAATATTTATAATACCTTGAAAATACATAACCTTCCTCTCCCCGAGTTATTTATTACATAATTATATTCTTTAGATATTTATATGTTTTACGATATTTATATGCTTTATCAAACATTTATTGTACTTGAACTCTGTGATAATACTCGAAAATTAGCAGTTTTAAAGGTAAAATAGCACTTCTAATTTAGTAATATTTAAACAAAGGAAGGCATTTGCTTACCGAAAAATGGTCTTCACAAACTCATAGAGATGATTTATATGATAATTTGGGGTTTAATTTCTCATCCCTTTTCATCACATTTGTATAGATTTTGCGGGTATTTGGATCTTTGGGAACACTGAAAAATATCTTCTCATTGCAATTAGTTGTATTTTTACAGAGTGGCACAATACAATATTTATAATATGATTTTTTAATGTCAGACATAATAAAAATATTTCATTTATATGCGATACTTTACACAGAAACAAATTTAAAAGTCGCCTTTTAACATGTAAATAACATAAGCGGTCGGTGTTTTCATGGACTGTGACGTTACAAACTCGGAAGAAAAGTATCGTTTTTGAGAGACTTTAAAGAGTTCGATATAAAACCCATTAGAAATAACTATTAGTCCCCCAGATGAAAGAAAAATAGGTACTGTCCTTCTTACTTTTTTGTCTTCTATTGTTTAAAATTAAAATTACAAAACATGAAAATTCCTCTTTGTATAAAAATATATTTTGAGAAAAACTTAAATAATTTTATAATTTTGAGTACATTACAAGGGTAGTATACATTCTATTATTCTCATTAACTGTCGTAATTTCTATTGAAAAACTAGACATTTCTGGAATCGGCGAAAAAATTTGCTATTATTTTAAGACAATACAACTTTTAAACCTTAAAATTTCGATTTTTTATTTTTAAAATCTCTAGCAATTAAAATTAACACAAATCTCATTGAAATAATTGAATTAGAACCGAATTGAAATAATCGAACCTGTAAAACTATATAATCTTTGCATTTAATATTATAGATGTAAGGAAAAATATAAAAAAATTCAATGCATTTTACGAAAAATAGGGTTTTTTAACTCGCTCACACTGTAAATAAAAATCTATTGCAGATATTGATTTCAAATTTTCAGATAAATACATCATAGTTCTACGAGGAAATTCCACCTACTTTTTTCACTGTTTTTTACTTCACTTAGTTTTTATAATACTTGAAATGGAATTTTTAAACATCATTTTAGATATTCCTAAATTCAAACCCTTGCTGTAATAGTTCTGATACTTTTTAAAGAATTAAATAAATTGAAATTAAATAAATAAAAAAATTAAATAAAATAATCGTACAATTATGTAATTGTATTTCGTATTGCATATATATTTGTACAAATATATACAAAATACAGATTATATTGTAGTTTCTGTATATACACAAGGTGTAGTTTTGTTTAGTACACAAGGTGTATTGTAGTTTCTGTATATACACAACCTGTCGCAAATAATGCACAAATATAAAGTTATATACAGTATTGTATATATATTCGAATGAACACACCGCTTAACTTAACAGATGAATTTATTGAAGCTAAGTAGCAACTCGCAACATTACAAGATCGGGAAGTTGCCTACAGCTAGTGGGTATCAGCTTTTATACCCAAACAGTATATTCGAGAAATAACTAATTTACATATTAAAGAAAGATCTAGAATGTTCG
The DNA here is from genome assembly GCA_032207245.1 of Pardosa pseudoannulata. NCBI lineage: Eukaryota > Metazoa > Arthropoda > Arachnida > Araneae > Lycosidae > Pardosa > Pardosa pseudoannulata. Next base: position 96,007,204 of record CM063509.1, on the reverse strand, counting down.
AGAACATAAGGAAATAGTAAATAACATTTTAAAATTAAAACTCACTACTTTGGATCAACCGCCATGGCAAGCATCGAACCCACAAACTTCAGGTCTGGACCTCGCACTTTGACCATTCGGCCACTGGGCTCTTTGGCAAAGCTTCTTTGTGCGGCAATATTTTTACAAAAATAATTGTGCAAATCTATACACAATACAGTACATATTGTAGTTTACGTCTGTACACAACCTGTATAGCGCTTTCGCAACTAATGGTTAAAGCTTTTCGAAGCAGTCTGGAAATATGTATCTACTAATTATTATTTACACAGAGAGTAAAAATTATTAGCGAAACTCACTTTGTGCTGTTGAAATTCTATACACAGTGTGTCAAAAAATTTCAAAATTTTTGAAACAAGCTCTCACTTACTTCATTTTACGAGGGTTGAAGTCATGACAACCATTTTTTTTCTTGTATACATGTGAACGGACCACAAACGTATATGTGTCGTGTGGAAGTTCTGCAGGCATAGTGTGTATGGAGAACAACAGATCGCTCTGTGATAGCTGGTAGTAGCTCATCGAGGACTGTGAAATCAGTCGGTTAGTGTTGTGCGAGATGGAAATAACCCATGTTGAGCAGTACGCTTACATCAAAATAGCCATTCTCCGATGGAGAAATACGATGGTATGTCACAGTGAATTAGTGGAAGCCCTTGGGAATAATGAATTACCATACCCTACAGTAGCATAGAGGGTAGGAAAGTTTCAGCAAGAACGTGTGTCAAATAGTGATGAGAAACGTTCGGGACGACCGATCAGTGTGCGGATCGAAGTGGCATGTGCCATCATCGAGTAGCACATGGATGAAGACAAACGATGGACGCTACTGGAGTTAGAGAGGGCAAGTGGCATCGAGAAACGCATCTAGTGGCATTGCATAGAATTTCAACAGCACAAAGTGAGTTTCGTTAATAATTTTTGCTCTCTGCGTAGATAATAATTAGTAGATATATATTTCCAGACTACTTCGAAAAGCTTTAAACATTAGTTGAAAAAGCGCTATACAGGTTGTGTACATACGGAAACTACAATATGTACTGTATTGTGTATAGATTTGCACAATTGTTTTTGTAAAAATATATACACAATACTGTATACAATTGTATAATTGTGCAATTATTTGTGACAGAGCTATACAGGTTGTGTATATACAGAAACTACAATATAATCTGTATTTTGTATATATACACCGTCCGCAAGATGTTGTGTAATGAGTTGCACCTACGCAAAATCTCATCGCCGTGGGTACCGCATGCACTGATGGAAGTTCAAAAGTGGGTGAGCTATGAAATATGCTCCACCCATCGTGTAAGTGACTGTATCAGAGGACTACTTTGAGGGTCTTTAGGCAGGCCTAGGTTTGTCATGTCAACTTTATGTGTACTGTGTTGTCAATATTTTGCAACATGAAAGCTATATTGCCCTGTATACAACTGTAATAAATTTGTGTGTTATGATATTTCAGGGCTATTCATTGTCCACACATGTAATTAACACTTTGTTCTTTCATCTGTATATGTCATTCTATTCCAACTGGACTCTTATCTTCAAGAAAGAAAATAGTTGTCATGACTTTAGCCCCAACCCTCGTATATATAAAAAGTTCTTATTTTTTAGATACAAATTCAGCAAAACTAATGCTGAAAATCTGATATATTTCAAGTTACTTAAAAATGATGTGTCCCTCTAAAATAAAAATTAATAATCTGATATATTTACGATACTAATTAAAAGAGATATGGCAAGGAGAATAATAAAAAATCACCCATTTCAAGTTGCTTAAAAATGATGTGTCCCTCTAAAATAAAAATTAATAATCTAAAATAAAAATTAATAATCTGATATATTTACGATACTAATTATAAAAGATATGGCAAGGAGAATAATAAATAATCACCCATTTCAAGTTGCTTAAAAATGATGTGTCCCTCTAAAATAAAAATTAATAATCTGATATATTTATGATACTAATTAAAAAAGATATGGTAAGGAGAATAATAAAAAATCACCCATTTCAAGTTGCTTAAAAATGATGTGTTCCTCTAAAATAAAAATTAATAATCTGATATATTTACGATACTAATTAAAAGAGATATGGCAAGGAGAATAATAAAAAATCACCCATTTCAAGTTGCTTAAAAATGATGTGTCCCTCTAAAATAAAAATTAATAATCTGATATATTTACGATACTAATTAAAAAAGATATGGCAAGGAGAATAATAAAAAATCACCCATTTCAAGTTGCTTAAAAATGATGTGTCCCTCTAAAATAAAAATTAATAATCTGTTATATTTACGATAAATCTGATATATTTTCGATACTAATAAAAAAGATATGGCAAGGAAAATAATAAAAAATCACCCATTTCAAGTTGCTTAAAAATGATGTGTCCCTCTAAAATAAAAATTGATAATCTGATATATTTACGATAAATCTGATATATTTTACGATACTAATTAAAAAAGATATGGAAAGAAGAATAATAAAAAATCACCCATTTCAAGTTGCTTAAAAATGATGTGTTCCTCTAAAATAAAAATTAATAATCTGATATATTTACGATAAATCTGATATATTTACTATACTAATTAAAAAAGATATGGTAAGGAGAATAATAAAAAATCACCCATTTCAAGTTGCTTAAAAATGATGTGTTCCTCTAAAATAAAAATTAATAATCTGATATATTTACGATACTAATTAAAAAAGATATGGCAAGGAGAATAAAAATAAAAAATCACCCATTTCAAGTTGCTTAAAAATGATGTGACCCTCTAAAATAAAAATTAATAAATCTAGTTTTTAAGTAATGGTAATGTCTCTAATAATTTTAATTAGTAAAAAAAAAACCCAAAATCTATTCACTTCAAGCATAAAACATTGTGGCGGTTAGAAAATAAATAACTTTTGGATATAGGTACAAATCATACTCTTTAGTCTTTGAATACTAGACCTATATATAAAACATGTTCATACTGCCGACAGAGTTTGAGTAGAAGAAAAAGACATACATTTGTTTTTGCGAAAAATAAAAGCTCTGTTAGGAGAGGAATTTCAAAAAAGGTGTTATATACGCATCAAAGAAATGATTCAGCTTTCAAACATCATGACTGAAGTCGAGATCGGGATCTCACTGCCGAAATGTATGAATATCTAAAAGACGAACAATGACTATCGTATCAGAAAAAAAGGAAAGAATTGTTTTGTGAAGGGTAGAATTTAAATGAAATGCTAGGCTGAGACGCTTCAGTTTTTGAATACTAGAGTTAGAAGCCAGGAACTGTGATGTCTTATTTATGTTGCGTGATAAGTCATATTTATGCATACAGGAAGAATTTGAGTTTTTAAATATTTTCATAAACGATCCGAAGGTAAAATAAGGTAAGCTATGGCAGAGGTGATTTTTGACAAAATATTATAAGCAATGTTAAGATCAAGAGAATAATCCCCTATATAAAAATAGCCTAAGTTATCTATCTGTCTGTCTAGGAATTTATGAAGCGGTAGAACCTGGAAAGGGCATATGGACATTCATATTGGATTTTCGATGAATTAGGATTAGCAGCGTTCGAAATCCACCCATTTCACCCTTTTTTGGATTTAATGGCATTATTTCAAGCCCTATTTTTCCCGGTTAGGAGCAGGCGATTAAATTTATCAATTTGTCACATAATAAATAGGTAAAAACAACATTTTTTTCTATTATTAGGAAGTTATTTTGTTAGCAATCTCATTTAATCATTTCTTATTTTAAATTGTTTAAATATCGTCAACCGGTGCCAAATCATCGTTTTCTAGATTAAGGGCTCTGGGGTACGAAGCATATGTTCCGGTTAGGTGGTCAGGCTTACGCGGAACCCCCAGTGTTTAGTTCCCAATCATGCTTGGTCCTCAGTTTCTCTACCCACTGAATTGATGAAAGGCTGTTTCAGGTGGTATATATATATATATATATATATATATATATATATATATATATATATATATATATATATATATATATATATATATATATATATATATATATATATATATATATATATATATATATATATATATATATATATATATATATATATATATATATATATATATATATATATATATATATATATATATATATATATATATATATATATATTTATATATATATATATATATATATATATATATATATATACATATATATATATATATATATATATATACTATATATATATATACATATATATATATACATATATATATACATATATATATATATATATATATACATATATATAATATATATATATATATATATATATATATATACATATATATATATACATACATATATATATATATATATATATATATATATATATATATATATATATATATATATATATATATATATATACATATATATATATATATATATATATATATACATATATATATATATACATATATATACATATATATATATATACATATATATATACATATATATATATATATATATATATATATATA
>CM063509.1:95985141-95990141 GCA_032207245.1 Pardosa pseudoannulata | reverse complement strand
TATGTATGTGATGACTATACTTGTGGTGGTGTCAAATATTTTTAAAATAATTTGTCTTCTTACTTTTCCAGGAAAACGGTCCAATTTACAATTTATTTAAAACAATTTTACAATTTTTGGATTTAGAGTATTAAAACAGGGCAAGGTCTGTCGTATCGTCTAGTATATATACATACATATATATATATATATATATATATATATATATATATATATATATATATATATATATAAATATCCCCTAAGTGGTTTTCACGTACAATTCCGCCAAACCAATGATTTTCCAAAGCGGTTGTCACGTACAATTTTCGACCTCCTTATATAAACTAAAATATGTAATGGATATAACATATCTTCCAATGATTCTCCCCATGGAATTTTGCGGTAGCATATCGATTGTTTAGGAACGGCATGTTTGAAGGACATTTATATATACTGCCCCCTGAGAAACAAAGACGATGATATATTTTCATGGCATTATAAATCTCTATTTCGAAGTATTCGTTTGCGGTAACATATGTATCTCTAATTGCACCTCTTAAATATCTTAGATGACTTTCGTAAAAAATTAAATAAGTCTCTCTCGAAGAATATTTTATTTGCTTTTAGAATCCATTATTTCTTATATATCGTCGAGACTTGACGAGCTTTATGTGAATTAAAAAATTAACAATCTATAATATCTATTTATATATCTATTTATAAATAAAGGGACAATAACGATGGGTTTCTCGTAATCCATCCTAGTCTAAAAGGGTGAAGGAAAAAAATCATAGAACGCTTTAGCCACTGACACAGTTAAACTTTACGTATTTCTTCCATAAATATATATATATAAATAATATATATATATATATATATATATATATATATATATATATATATATATATATATATATATATATATATATATATATATATCTTACTTTATACATACAGTAGAACCCGCTTAATAACTTTTCCAAGGAAACATCAGATTAAAACTTCTTAAGAAGGAATGTTTTTAAACGAGAAAAGTTAAAACACTAAGCAGTATCTAAGTTGAAATTATATAGTCTCTCGATGTAACGATATGTACTTATGTAACGATAATTCCATTTCATCTACAAAGTATTGTTGTATCGAAGTTTATACTGTATACACACACAGACACACACACATATATATATATATATATATATATATATATATATATATATATATATATATATATATATATATATATATATATATATATACATACATATACTCTTGTCTTCGAAATTAAGAAAAATTTCAAATTTGATCAATTATCCCCACAGCAACAGGACATATTATTTCAATTAAAGTTACTTTATGTACATTGGTACCATACAAAAGAAGCAGTTTCAATATACATGCATACGCATCACTCGTTGAAGTAGGTAGGTATAAAACAGCAGCAACAGTATAGAACAAAAAGTAGGTTAATAAGGTTTCCCTCTTAGAGATATAGAGGTCTCGCAGCATGATTTCGTACATGAGAGAAGGAAGATTATGCGTTCCTATCGAAATTGGTTCCAGTTGTTCAGCAACACTGTTTCCATGCCATGGATATTTTTCGGAGAGGAAAAGCGAGTTGCATTTTCTCTTCACAGAGCATCCTATATATTTTCTATAGTGTTGAAGTCTGGAGATCACGTTGGCCAATCTATCCGGAGAATATCCTCAGTTTCTAGAAATTAGTTGACCAGAAAAGCATTATGTGGCTCCAATTTATACCCATAAAAATGAACTCAGGATCAATTGCACTAATGAAAAGGGGAGACAGTGCTTCAATATCTTATTTCTATACATCTCAGCTGTTTTTCATTAAAAGACACGAAAGAATGCACAGCCACCAACCTTGATGCCTGCCTAGACCATTAAACAACCGGTGCATAATTGAGGACCTTATTGACATTGAGGGCTTATCTCTGGTAATCTTCATATAAACGTATAGCAAGAACTTGAAGCTGAATGGAGATTCATCAGTCGTCTATTGATCCATACTCCAATCTCTATGCTATGTGCACCATGGTAAACGGACTCTTTGGTTCACAGAAGTGATCGGGATGCAGGTATTCTTGCAAGCAATACTCTCCTGAAAACTTCTAAACACAGTCACCCTTGACACTCGGGTTCTTGAGCCCCCATGAAAGACAAGCTATGAGAGTGCTAAGCTGTAGGATTGATCATCCACAGCGAATAAATCCGTCTAATAGACAAAATAAGGTAAAAATAGACAAAACAGGATCCAAAAACAGAAGTAGATGCTTCTATAGCTGAAGAAGAGTACACATCGAAAATAGGTTCTCAAAAGATGAGGTTATATACTAAAGCTGATGAAATGAAATTGGAAACCATTGGGGACATCTTATAAGACACACTGGTAAGAGATCAAACTAAGTTGCTTTCGAAAGACTACCATAGTAAAGGAAAGAAAATCATATAATGAAAAAATTTCCCCAAATAAATACAATTCGAGAATAAATGCTCCTAAACAGGTCTCTTCGAACGAAGACGACTTGACATGCATCTTTGTAGAACATGCCAAACTCTACTGAAAATACAGTACTTTAACAGGTCAGTACGATAAAATATATTTTTAATAACTATAATTCAGAAAGTCTTTATTAGAGATTATCTGAATAAAATTAAGTAAAATTTCATAGTTTATATATTATGGGTCTATTTTTTCTGTAAAAAAATATACCATAATTCTTCTTCTTTATACCACTGATGTGGCTATTAGATTGTCACTCTAAAAACATCGAAGACAAAAGTAGCTGTTCGAGTTTTGTTTAGTATTCCCCCCATAGATGGTGATACTGATAAAGTTTTTGAAGTTCAGCGAGAGGTGTTGCAGTATTTATGCCGACGTGGAGTAGTGGGGTTGAAGGTACATTCAAGGTTTGGACTGACTGAAACTGGCGAATACGAGATTCAGTCTTACGAGTAAACGTGGTGTGGAGTGCCGTTCTGAAAGACTGAGTTGTTTTATCGAGTTTATTCTTTACTGAGTTTTAGTCAAGTTTACAGATTTTATGGTTTACTCTTTGAAAGATTATGTGAGCGGTATTACTTCAATTTCAAGTACTGTATCATTTCAAGTAATTTGTTATTTGTCAAGCTTGCATTTCAACGCCGGAACATCTACATAACTGAATAAATTACTGTCCATTACAGTTCGACGTCTGTTTCTTTAGACAGAGTGTCATTTACAACAGTAGCTCTCAAATGATACCGAAGTTAATACAGCTGATCAGGTGTTGTACAGTAACCTTTTCAATATTACACCCTGGGCAAACAGGGAAGTTCCTAGTACTATTAGAAAACCTGAGGGTTTTAAAAAAACCTGAAATCCGTCGGGCCAACGCAGTTTAATTACTCTTGTGTTTTCTAAGAGCGATTGAGTTACCAGGACCCTCCTTAGAATACTATGGATGTGTTGGTGGTTGCTTCCAAGAATGTTTATAAAAAACTTACAATACAGGAGCCATTACTGCTGACATAACAGCATGGTAATAACTTTGTAGAGATGAGGCCGACTGAGCGTCTAGGCCAACCTCATGTATAAATGGAGTGAGAAAATACAAACTTAAAAAAAACTAATTCTTCTTGCGGAATTTTTTTTATTTTGAATATAAATAGAGGTGTAAGTAGGAAATAATAAGGTTAATTAGGCCATTATGCCAAAGGAACCACACTCAGTCGAAGATATGCCAAACATGGCGTCTTGGTGTAAAAAAGAAATGGTCTAAGAAAAGGTGCAGAAGAAATTAAGCTCCACACTCCTGCTTCCTTTGCTCTCTCTCTGAGGGAGCCCGCAGATCACCCGAAAAAGTTTGTTGGACAGCGTTGCCTTGGTCGAAGATGGTTACTCCGCTGTAAGCAACCCCTCTTGATCTATGGGTTCGAAGGAGGCTCACTCACCTCGCTATCACCTCTAGGTCAGCTTCGTTCTTATGTTGTTGAACTGTAACTCTTTGTTACATTTCCCTAAGGGAAGATAGATTCCTCTCGGCAAGAGAAAAAGAATTACATAAGGATGAATCATTGCACCACTGAAGCAGCTAGTGAAACTTCTTTAGCTCGTACTGAGCCTTGTAGCTGTAAATTACAAATTAAAAAAATCTTCGTCCCATTTGCAATTCTATATCTTCTAAATTTACATTCAAAATTTTTGATACATTTTCTCTTGTTAAAATAGGATTTGTCTACATAAGCAACCCCTCTTGACCAATGGAGCCGAAGGAGTGTCAATCACTTCGCTTTTGTCTGTAGGCTAGCTTCGTACCGGTGTTGTTGAACTGTAACTCTTTGTTACAAACATAATAATAATTCAAAATATAATAATATCTAAGTTTCACAGCATTATATTTCAATATATTCCTTAATATAATGATATAACACATTTAAATAAACAACATGCCCCACGGAAAAGCAAGATATTACCAAGTAAATTTATGCTAGCATCTTTTAACATTTAAATTGTAGTTAGTTTACATGTTTCCAAAAGAATGTTTTAAATCTCCAGTAATTTAATCATCCTTTAAAATTCTTGAGCATTATTTTTATAGTTCCCTTATAGATAGAGGAAATTCATTGCCTAATTCAGCAGACATCGTTTAGGAGAAAACGCTTTTTTAACGAAGGTACATTTTTTTCTAGCGAGTATTTCAACTTTGGGAAAAGAAATTTACTCGTACAGAGTGAAATGTTTTGAAGAGCATAAGATAGAAAAATAAAAATACTCTGAACATTGATGTAATACTTTAAGGTATTTTTTTCGTGAGTTCAGAAACTTTTAAGAAACTAGAGCGAAAAAAAATGTACGAATCTTTCAAGCAATGTTAGATGTAGACTATAGGAAGATACTGAGTATGGATACTTCAAGTGTTTTAAACAACTCTTGACTTCAAAAATTTTTTTAGTGTTAGGATCGACTTCTAAGTTTCACAGCTGTTGAAGTATATTGAAAGAAAAAGGTTTTTGAGCGA
>CM063509.1:95975141-95982641 GCA_032207245.1 Pardosa pseudoannulata | reverse complement strand
TTACTGTGTTATGAACTCACGAATCCACCATCCTATCCTTATCTTTCATCTTTTATTTTTTTATGCTCTGCTCGTTGTCAATTTCTCTGCTTACTGTAAGAAATCTCTGGATTTGAGGGCTTGGCCCAGGTAATCCAGTTGACCCATCATCTTGAAGATCTTGAAGAACGGAAGATGCGAGAATTCTCACGCCTCAGTGGAATCCGGCGTATTTCGCCCTCGGAAGCACTTCTGCATTCGACTGCGAGATCCAGCTTGCTTGACAAGAACGTTCGCCGGATGACTCTTCTATTGCATGCTGCAAGCATTGTATCCGCCCTTATTTACTTTGTTTCTTTCGTTACTATTATTTTTATTATACACGTCAGTCTCGTATTAAAAGAATTTTAACACAAGCTTACTTTTTTGGAGTTTATTTTTCGATTCGCTACAGTAGTAGCATTATAGTGGTGGAAACACCACTACAGGGTCCTAAAGGTACCTAAGGGTTTCAAATTAATTTAAGAGGTCCTGTAGATCAAGTGCAGGAGAGAGATGTATCATAGAAAAGGAAATAAAAATATGTTTAAAATAAAGTAAAGAGTGATAGAGATACTGGGGAAAATAATCTAAGAATACCTAAGGGATCCTATTAGTATTAACCCTAATGTTATGAGCTGATTTACTGAGGTAAACTACAGTTTGATAGGGGATCCCAAACTGATAAGAAGAATGTGGCGAAGTTGAGGAAGAAAGAGCTTTTGTACAATTATTTATGGGTACATAAGGGCCAAGTTTGAAGCACTCTCTTCATAACACAAACATAGAGGAGCTATGTTGTTTCTCATGCCCCTTGGACAAACCAAGCACGATTCACCGGGTGCCTACTCGATTTAAGGCGAAGAAGTGACTTTCGTTTTAATGAGCACCGTTAAGGTGAAAGAACGGCTTTGCTCAAGTGGTCCATCGTAATTTTGAAGGAGGGACCAAGCAGAAGACCCATAGACTTTGCCTACCACCCCCCAGAGGTATTGATTGAGAGAACATGGAGGGCATTGTGACCACGTACATATTTTGACATAAACGCTATGTTGTTTCTCATGCCACTTGGGCAAAACAAGCACGAATGACCAGCTGCCTACTCGATTCAAGGCGAAGAGGTTCGCCTTTCGTTTTAATGAGCACCGTTAAGGTAAAAGAACGACTTTGCTCAAGTGGACTTTGAAGCAGGGACCAAGAAGAAGACCTATAGACTTGGCCTGCCACCTCTCAGAAGTATTGATTGAGAGAATATGCATTGTGACCACAAACATATTTTATGTGCCCCAGTCACCTATAACGAACACGGTGGATCTTAGATCGGCTAAGGTTCCAAACCCGCAACCTCTCAGTTACGAGAAAGTTGCCTTTGCCGACTGAACTACCGCGGCTCCAGAGGGGTTATACACTTGGGAGGTGAGGAAAGAAGCAATTGCAGGAGACTTTGGCCAAACCAGAAGGTCTCACTCAACCAATGAAATAATTTAAGAGGTCCTGTAGATCAAGTGCGGAAGAGAGATACATCATGAAAAAGGAAATGAAAATATGTTTAAAATAAAGAGTGAGAGAGATATTTTGGAAAATTAAGAGAGGATTTTGGAGAACCGAGAACGACAACTTGAAAAAGTGTACCGTGAGTTAAACCTCACCATCCACTTCTGGATTCAAATAAAATAAACACTGAAAATTATCCGCATTACTATAAAAAGCAAAGATTTTTTTAAAAAAGATATTAGTCACATTACAAACTTTCTTCAGTTAGAATGAAGGCGGAATCTTTTCATGAAACAGAAAGAAAATCATTCAAGTAGTTTTAAAATTTCTTTGACGTGTCTTCAAAACTCAGTTTTCATTTGAAAGGCACAATTAATGATTTTTCTATTCATAAAGAAAGTAACTCGAACTATATTTGGATAAACATATTTCAAAGATGAAAGATATGTTTTTTTAAATTCTGAAAACTGATTAAATCCATAAAATTTAAATCAATCACGCAATCTACAAAAAAGAGAGTTATTGTGTAGAGGCTAGGCATTATTTCTATGGCATGTCTTCGTTATAAAATCATGCTTCAAAAGATTTCATCAATGGGATCTTCATTTTGATAAAAAAGAAATAAATTGGAAATAGTATCATTTAAAGAAAACCTACTAATATTGCTGACATAAAGGAAAAGTTTTCCAGAATGAAGGAAGGGAAATAAATGTAACAAGCTTAATTTTTGATACAAAATCAATATATATGTATATATATATATATATATATATATACAAAAAAGAGATTATTGTATCAGAGGCTATCATTATGTATAAAAAAGAAATAAATCGTTATAATCATGTATCATTTTATATATGGATATGTATATAAAGGAAATATATTTAAAGAAAACCTACTAATATTGCTGACATAAAGGAAAAGTTTCCATGAATGTATGTAATATAATAAATGTATATATAATTTAATTATATATGTATATATATAATATGTATATATATGTATATATGTATATATATATGTATATATATATGTATATGTGTATGTATATATGTTATATATATGTATATATATATATATATATGTATATATATATATATATATATAAATATATATATATATATAATATATATAATATATAATATATATATATATATATATATATATATATATTTATATATATATATATATATATATATATATATATATATATATATATATATATATATATATATATAAATATATATATATATATATATATATATATATTATACTGAAAAACTCTATTATCTTGCGGGTAACAGAACAGCATAAACGGATGGAAGTGATCACCCAGCAACTCGATTTGCATTGAGAGAAGTTGGTACACGCACTAAAGATCCCAAACAGGGCCACAAAAAACACCCCAGACTATGGTTGAGTCATTATGCCCTTGTAAGTTCCAATCTGGCATAAAGGATCCATGGCTTGTAGACCCCGAAGCCATATTCTCAGCCTCTTGTCGTCGTTAAGTAGTCGGAATCGAGATTCATCACTCCATGCTACTTGTTTCCATTCATCTACACTCCAGTTTGTGCTCTCTTGCCCATACAAGGCTTACAGTCCGATAGCGAGCATAGAAAAATGGCACTCTCGTAGATCGAAGGTTCTCGAAACCCATACGGTGAAGAGAGCGTTGTACGTTTACTGACTGTACGACTGGCACTGTCTTTCAACTGAGTTGTAATTTGAGCCAATGTTTGGCTTCGTTGGCTACGTGCAATAGGCCTAATGGCCCTTTCACGCTATGGTCCACTGAAAGCCATTACCACCGTCTGGAGGGGGTATGGCTTATCGTGGTCGATGGTAACAGACAATAAAATTGCCTTGACAAACAATGGCTTCGGAGGCGGTTTTTCTCTAAAGATGAAAGGCAGCCAGATGCGCAGTTAAAGTGTTCAGTAGATCCTATGGACGAATCCACGCGCTTGGCTCATTTAGTGTCCCAGCGTGTGGATTCAACTCTTGAACCATCGATCAAAATCACCATCAGGAAGTGGTGAACAATTGGCCATAGTGTGTAGGCTACATAACAGTTGCTAGTTTTTTCTGCAATTCATGTATTCTTGGTATACTCTTGACACTGTCGAGCTTGAAAATCCTAGCTGTCTGACGATTTCAGAAATTGAAAGGCCCATGCGTAGCACAGCTACAATTTGCTTTTAAAAATGCAAGTGACGTCTAAATCAGGTAGTTTAATACTGGCAATCCAAAAATATTCAAAAATGCACTAGTGACTTATATAAGTTACAGACAGTGTTCAGTTGAATAAAATGATGCGCAGCGTTAAAAATGCTAGCTCTTTTATTATAATACAGAAACTAATGTTAATAAAATTAATAGTAGTAAAAATATTGCTTGTTAAAAATGCACTAGTGACTTATTATAATAAGAATTACAGAATAGAAGTTAATGAAATTGACCATCAAATGTAGTAAAAATATTGCTTGTTAAAAATGCACTAGTGACTTATTATAATAAGAATTACAGAGTAGAACTTAATAAAATTGACCATCAAATGTAGTAAAAATATTGCTTGTTAAAAATCCATTTAAACAAAAGAATAAAATTATTAAAAAACAAAAAGAATAACTATAAAAATAAGCTACGCAGTGTTCATATAATTTTTTTAGATTAATGATTCCTTAAATCAATACAATTGTTTTATTTGCAACTGTCCCAGATTTAAATTTTGTAAATACGCTTTCTAAGAAATTGCTTAACTTTTTTGTTTGCTTCCAATAACTTTCATATCTCAAAACGCCTTTAAGATATTAAAATGAAATTGTGCCAAAAATATTTTAATCTGCGATATGGAACCGGGACCAAATATTTATGTAATTATTTCAGTTCCTTTTTCTGAATATTGAGGGGGTATTTTAAGATAAAAATGGAGAAATATAACAAATTTTGTATATTCCAGTAGTAATTTTTAGAAGTAATAGATATCTTCTGTTTGCTAAAACAACCAAATTCGTCAGCTATATGTTTTATAAAAACTACCTTATATTTTATCAAAATACAAAAAAGAAATAATATAAGCACTTTTTAAAATTTTCAGCCACCATTTTAATTTATTATTATTTTATTTTTGTAATTACGTATTAGTCTATACTTTTAATATGAAAATGGTTTACTTTGATGCAGTTTAACAAAAGATTTTAAACGATTTCTGATATCAGTAATCTCAGTTAACTTATTGTTCCATTGAAAAAGAATTTATTAGTTTTTATTATTAAACTGTTAATGAAGGAATTTATTAGAATATTGATAATAGAACATTTATCGTGCAATGCAGACTAACTAGATAATAAATTTAAAATTAACTGGAATTATATGGTTAAATAACGTGAGAATATGAAATATGTAAATTATTTGTGTCCTGTATAATATGTAATTCATCCCAGAATATCTTAATTTGAAAAAAAAAGAACGGATAAAAAGTAATGAATAAATGAGATATTTCAGTCAATGACGTCATAGTGCTAAAATACGTTAAAATAATGTTAAATGCATGCAGGTAATTTGCATCCTTGATGCCAAATCTAATTTTGAAAATTTGCTGTCTATTTTATTTAATCTAAATTAGGCCAAATTTATCGTCTGCGACTTATTTTGAAGCAATGTCTCTGAACCAATTTTCGTGCACGTTAGTTCTCCGTTTAAGCGCAATAGTGTTTAGAGACAGACACGCAAACACTCCTCGTTATTAATAAAGCTGCAATGTTTTGCATGTTATCATACATTATATCATCTGATATCATTTTAAATCAATCTGGTGTAATAAGATCTTAAAACCCAAAAATATTTTTTTCAGTGCTATTAAACACCTTCGAGCATTTGTAAAGCATATTACCTAAATTTTAAAATAACACAGTTAGTCATTTTTAGATATTAACTTAATACTATGTATATTATAAAAAGAAATGGTGTGAGTTGTAAGGAAAATGTTTATAAAGAACAGGTGGTATCAATGATTATATATACTGTAAACAACTACTACTTTAATTAGGGGCTTACTCTAGACGTTAGTAGTCGGTCCCAACATTCGTTGTGACGTCAGCTTGATCGTTTACTCTCATAATGCCCTTACTCTGGACGTTGTGGTCCGGTTCGAACCTTCGTTGTGACATCACTTTGATGTCAGTTTGCGGACTATATGCGAACAAAAGATCAAGCTGATGTTAAAAATTACGTCACAACGAAGGTTCGAACCAAAGCGCAACGCCCAGAGTAAGCCCCTTAATGCCCGCAAACTGACTACAAAGTGACGTCATAACGAATTTTCGAAACGACTAAGAACGTCCAGAGTTAGCCCCTTAGGAATCGTAGTCGTTTGAACGGCTTCATTTAACAGAGATATAACCACGATTAATCATAAAACAGATTCGTGGTTAGCCATTAAACGACTTTGGTGAGTCCAGCTCTTAGACTAGGGTCAGTCTCACCAAAGTCTTTTAACGGCTAACCGCGATTGATCTCTTTTTAAACGGATAATTGCGTTTTACCATTGGTTGGCCCCCATGTGTTAATCAAGGTTAGCAATTAAACGACTTTGGTGAGACCGGCTCTAAGGCTGCTACTCACAGGGATTCTAAACTATCGGAATAGTCGATTTTTTGACTGGCTGCGTCATTAAGACGAAAATACCCTCCACAGTATCAAAATCTCAGATCTTTGACATAACGTGCTGAAATGCACTTCTAGTAACGTCATTATATAATATAATTGTGTAGGTGATCGTCGTGAGTAGCAGTCTAACTGCTACTTTTAACAAGACTAAAAAAGAACTACGACTTTTACTGTTTTCGTATAATGTGTTCAGTTTTCATGAGTGTTGCAGAAAAAAGTCGTTACTCCGCTTTAGGATGAGGCCACATGAATTTATAATTTTGTGGTTAAATAACACATTGACTGCCACACGCGGTTACAGTGAACAGGCCACGTGCACCGCTGTATAAAGCTTACTATGCTGGTTACTCCCATCGATATTTTAATAATGCGAATCGCTGGTGGTCTCAAAAATAATCTCTCGTTCCGTTTGTTTCCATGATATCATTTCTGTTTATTTGTGTTCATTACTTCTCATCTGTTTCTCATCTTGTCACTTCACACCATAAGTTTGAATCTTTTCAGAGTAAAGAGACTATAACATAAAATCTTTACCCTAATTCGTTGAAATGTCGAAAGATAATTAAAGGAAACTTATTCCTCAGTGAGTCAAATCGTAGTAAACAAAAAAGCTTTTACGAGTTTTACAATAATATTCTTAATAATCCATTTTCGTATTACTTTAGTAACAATTCAATAATCTTGTTACTTCTATTGAAATATCTTTTCAAATACATACGAATATCCTTCGCAAGTAGTCAAATAGGCGACATCTTACTAAGGGTGGCTTGGCCTGATCAGAAACTTTGCTGTCACTCGATATTTTTTTTGGTTTGGAGTTTTACGGTCTACTTTTTGCAACGCGAGGGATAATGAGACCGGGACCTACAGCATAAGCCAATTCCGAACGGCTATGAACATCCATGCCACAGTGGGATTCGAACCCACGAACTCTGGTACCGAAGGCCAGCACCCTAACCAATCGGTCATCTTTCTGCCCAGCTGTATATGGAGAGGACATTGGTAAACTTGACTTTCATATGACAAATCCTCTGGTTACACGTCTAAATCAAATGCAACTATCAAAGAAAGAATTACAAACAGGAATAAAGTTCCTCATTTAAAGAAATACCTGACGCTTCTCTATAAGGCTTTGGAGCTTTAGGTTTATTAAACCGAACCTTAAGAAAACGCTTGAGAATTGCTGGACTGAATTGGGAAATGCTTGGGACGTTCTTGGTAATCCAAGAACACTGAAAGGACTCTAGATAACAAGTCCTAGAGGGACCGCTAGAGATACCGTCTGTGGGATAAAATTAACATACCAGTACTTTTAAA
>CM063509.1:95967641-95970141 GCA_032207245.1 Pardosa pseudoannulata | reverse complement strand
GTTAACCCCAACTCATCAAGAATCCAATATGGATGTCCCTATCCCTTCCAGGTTCAACCGCTTCATAAATTCGTGGACAGACGGACAGTTTACTTATTATTATACAGTGGATGTTTAATTAATACAGTTGTATTGTGTTGCTCCAAACCAGCCAACAACAGAAACTAGAAATTGATTCAGATATTTGTAGAAGTTTATAATATTTTGATTTAAGGTAAATATACATGAGTAATACTGGATTCCTTTAGTTCAATGTGAATTAATGGGGAAATATTTTTATTGGCTGACTTGGATTTAAAGATTGCGGAAAGAAATTTGGCCAAGTAATAGAAGAAAAAAAATTATTATATTATTTTTTTAAAAAAGGAGAACAAAACAAATTCAATTTACGATGTATAAAAAACTTCTGGTTTATATTATGAATGCAAATATATCCTCGAACCGGCAAAATTATAAAACGAAAATACACTGGCATACAAAACTTTCTGTATTATCAGTTGAGAAATTTTGTTTAAAGGGATCATTAATATGCTCATCAGTAGGTATATTTTCCGTAAGTTAACACTGGGGAAAAATCTATTTTTTCCAGTACTCAGAGATCTTAAACATTAACTTACTTTTTTAATCTTAGACATTAAACAATTTTATAGTAAAACGTTGATGTGTCTGGTATCAGCTATTCCACTACTAGTTGATTGACCTTTGACATATATATATATATATATATATATATATATATATATATATATATATATATATATATATATATATATATATACATACATATATATATACATATATATATATATACATACATATATATACATATATATATATACATATATACATATACATATATATATATATATATATATAATATATATATATAATATATATATATATATATATATATATATATATATATATACATATATATATATATATATAATATATATATATATATATATAATATATATATATATATATATATATATATATATATATATATATATATATATATATATATATATATATATATATATATATATATATATATATATATATATATATATATATATAAATATATATATAATACTATTTGAAACCGTCTATAAGATTGTTGTCATTGTTTCATGAGCTTGTATTGAATTACATACAATACATTAATTTGTCAATACGTGCCAACATCGAATCGTCCAAACTCAATTAAACATGGAAAAAATATGTTCTTGTCTTTGACTTCAAAACATTTTGACCTACGTAAAATTTTTAGCTACCTGAATCGCCGTGGTCATCTACGTATGTATGAAGTGAATATACGTGAATCAAGTAACTTTGGAAAAGTATTAAAAATTTGGACGTAATTAAAGAGTAAAATATAGCAGATGGTGCCTACAGAGTGCTTCCAAACTCAATTTAGAAAGAAAAAAGCAAGATTAATGTCTACATCTCTTTGATCGTTCTATGAACATGGGTATCATTTAAGTAACCTTCTAATCGAAAAACATACATTACTAGTCTTTGAACTCTGAGCTGCCTTCGCAATGACATTCCAAATGTGTTCTATCGGATTGAGATCCGGTGAGTTAGGCGGCCAGGACATTAATTGCTCTTCATCATCAGTGTCTCAAGAACCACTCCAACACAATTTTAGCCTTGTGACACGGAGAGGTGTCTTGTTGGAACATTTTTTCCAGCTGAAAATACAGAGGCCATTTATAAGGGTGCAACTGGTCCACAATGATGTTCCGATACCTTAGTCCATACCATGTCCCAGAGACAAATCCTCTAGCCACAAGCATAAATGAACCACCGGCCTTTGTATGACTTACTTTATCAAGATGGATCAAGAATTCGCCTGGAATAAACGGCGTATCCTGACACGGCCATCTAAATGACAATACTGACGCTTCTCTATAAGACTTTGCTGCTTTCGGTTTATTAAACTGAACCTTAGGAAAATGCTTGAGAATCGCTGGACAATTCCATCCAGCAATTCTCAAGCGTTTTCCTAAGGTTCGGTTGGGACTTTCTTGGGAATCCAAGAACACAGAAAGGTGTTTGATAACAGCCCGACAGGAAAGGGATAAAATTAACATGTCAGTACTTTAAAAAAAGTTATTTTAAGGGAATCTTTGAGCTACAGCTACTGTCAGGAACGATGGCTACCAAAAAAAAAAAAAAAAAAAAAGAAAATCACCTCACAAAATAAGGCATTTGTACATACAGTTTAACTATGAAAATCGTTTCTAAAAAGTCCAAACGATTTTAATAAAATTTTTGAACGATAGGGAAATTCTTGGCTTAGTTATAATTGTTAAAAAACCAGGTGCTTTCTTTTTGTATTTTACATTATGAAACTGGAAAATAACTTTTATGAAAAAAACTCCTTGCATGAACAAACTATAAAAAATACATTTATATATGTCCAAAATGTCTAAGGTAACCATATGCCATATTTTAAGTCTGTTTTGAAATTTTCTATTACCGTCATAATTAC
>CM063509.1:95946713-95967541 GCA_032207245.1 Pardosa pseudoannulata | reverse complement strand
TATTTGAGATATAGGCCGAGTCATTGTCCCTGTTGATGTGAGTAGCTTGATCACTCTTGTAAGTTCATCTGGACCTGGGTACGTCTGAAGGATTCTACCCAAGCTCCACTTCAATGGTGGCAGGCTGACATCTTTGATCATGACCAGGTCTCCCACTCTAATGTCTCTCTGAGTTCTCCACTTTGGGAGAGACTGCAAGGAATGCAGGTAATCTCTTCTACAACGTCTCCAGAAGGTTTCCTTAATCTGCAATAGGAGATTGTACCTGGAAGAAATACTTAAAACAGAAGAATTAAATTTTGACTTCTCGGGTAACTCTAATAAAGGATTTCCGATTAAAAAATGACCAGAGGTCAGGGCCCGGAAATCTGAAGGATTGGAGGATAAAGGAACTAAAGGTCTCGAATTAATGCAGGCTTCCACCTGGCACAAAATGGTGGAGAGTTCCTCAAATGTAAGGAGAGTTCCCTTTGTTGATTTGGCGATATGAGTTTTTGAGAGTTTAATGGATGCCTCCCATAAGCCTCCGAAGTTCGAGGCATATGGAGGAATAAAATGCCATCTAATCGATGGGGCGAATGCATCTTGGACTTGAGAGTCAGCAACAATGTGGAACAGTTTCTTGAGATAAGAATTTGCCCCAATGAAGTTTTTCCCGTTGACTGAGAAGACATCACTAGGCCCACCTCGACGAGCCACAAAACGTCTCATGGCGGCAATAAAGGCAGCAGTGGATAAATCTGAAACTGCCTCAAGGTGCACAGCCTTTGTGCACATGCAAATGTAGGATTTAAAAGTACTTGATTTTCTCTAATGTTCACACTTGGTGGGAATCGGACCCGCGAAATCTGTTCCCACTCTTTCGAAGGGTCGAGCTCTGTGAATTCTTGAGGGAGGTAAATCTCCTATCAACTGTTGTGTAGGCTTGGCATTTAATCGAAAACATGCAATACAGTTTCTAAGTTCTTTCCGTACTGTGGATCTTCCATCTGGGATCCAAAACTTTTGTCGAATCAATGAAAGAGTAAGGTTCGTACCAGAGTGCATACTCCTTTTATGAGATTCTCTGATAATTAAAGCAGTTATAAAATGGTTCTTAGGAAGGAGTATCGGAAATTTCTGGTCATAAGCTAATGATTCATGTTTACTCAGTCTGCCGCCTACACGCAAAATTCCGTTGGAATCTAAGAAAGGATTTAGAGATATGCACTTGTTATTTCTTGGTAGTACCTTCCCCTTTAATAACAACGCAATTTCTTCTTGGAAATTAGAATTTTGAATAAGTTTAATGACACATAAAGTTGCGTCTTCTATTTCAGCGGAGTTCAAAGGTCCCTTTACCTTTGTTAATTTCTTGATTCCTTTAATAAATCGTTGCAACCAAGCTACAACTCGGATTAATTTCGCGAACGTAGAAAATTTCGTTAAGAGGTTGCACATTTCATTCATTTGAGTAACAAGACTAATTTGTTGTATTTCTTCTGGCTCCTTCGATACATGTGAGTCTATTTGACTAACTGGTAATTTGCTTGAGTGAAATTCCGTTCTTTCATAAAGCCAGTCTGGTCCGTACCACCACTCTTGATTTCTTTCTAATTGCTCCGAGTAAAGACCTCTAGTGGCACAATCGGCGGGATTTGCTTTTCCTGGGACATGTCGCCAGGATTCGACTGATGATAAGACTTACATATATACATATATATATACATATATATATATACATATATATAAATATATATATATATATATATATATATATATATATATATATATATATAGACATATATACATATATATATACATATATATATACATATATATATATATATAATATATGTATATATGTATATATGTATATATGTATATATGTATATATGTATATATATATATATATATATATATATATATATATATATATATATATATATATATATATATATATATATATATATATATATATATATATATATATTATATATATATATATATATATATATATATATATATATATATATATATATCGTCTATATGTATATAGTACTTGTATTGAGTTACATACAATATATTAATTTATTTAGAATATAATTAAAAATAAAATCGAGCACATGTGCCATCATCGAATCGTCAAACTCAATTTAAATGGAAAAAATGCGTTCTTCTCTTTGACCTCAAAACATTTTGACCTACCTAAATTCTTTTCACTCCCTGAATCTCCGTGTCATCTAAGTATGTATGGAGTGAATATACGTGAATCAAGTAACTTGAAAAGTAGTAATTAATTTAGGACGTAATTAAAAGTAAAATAAAGCCGATGGTGCCAAACTCAATTTAGAAAGAAAAAAGCGTTTAATGTCTACATCCCTTTGACCTCTGAATATTTTCCTCAGCCTAAAACCTTCTTAGTACCAACATGAATTACTATGCCATCGATGAATGTATGTTGTGAGTATACATGGTAATCCTGGTCTATTGTACACTCAAGAGCCAAAACATTATGACCATCTGTCAATAATGAGTTTCCCTGCTTTTGACGCACAACACAGCTTCAACCTGCCTTGGCTTGGATGCCACAAGTCCTTGTTAGATGGTCGGAGACAGATAGTACCTGATGTTTAAACCTGATGTGAGTTAGGCGGCCAGGACATGAACTGAAATTCAGCATCATGTTTCTGGAACCACTCCACAATTTTAGTTTTGTGACACTGGGCGTTGTGATGTTGGAGCATTCCTTTTCCAGCTGAAAAAACAGAGGACATGTAAGGGTGCAACTGGTCCGCAATGATATTCAGATACCCTGTAGCATTTATGGCCTGCTCTACCACAACCACAGGTCCCAGAGATGCCCAAGGGAACGTTTCCCAAAGCATAACACCGCCATTACCGGCCTGTGTATGACCTATTGTACATTGAGGGAGCAACTGTTCGCCTGGAAGGCTGCGTATTTCTGACACGGGCATTGGCGTGATGAATGACAAACCGTGATTTACCTGACCAGGCAACACTCTCCTACTCGTCTATGCACCAGTCTCGATGTTTCCGGGCCCAGCTTAGGCGCAGTTGGCGATGACGCGTGGTCAGCAAAGGCACAAGAGAGGGACATTTCTGCGTAGCCCCATATCCAACAGTGTCCTCTGAACAGTGTGCTCCGATACTATTATACTTGGCCCTGCATTATATTGTGTTGTCAGTTGTCCGACGACCTTTTTCTTTGATAGGGTGTGTAGGTCCAACACCATGTCGTCTACTGCTGGTTTCACCGTCATTCATCCACTTTGCATAACTACTAACAACTCTAGATCACCGTGCAGTTTCAGAAATACTTGTTCATAACCTTCGAGCCATTACAATCTGTCCTCTGTCAAAATCGCTTAGATCCACAGCCTTTCCCATCACACACAGAAGTAAGAGAAAGAATGATTCTTCAGACTCTCCAACAGTAGTTAAATACCACTTCCGCCTGATCATGTGCCTTCTACGTCATCCAGGCGAGATCATTGTAAAATGTAACTGTGGTCATAATGTTTTGGCTCTTGAATGTATTGTGCTCCATGTAAGTTATGTGAACAATATTAATTAATTTAGAACATAATAATTGAAAATAAAGTATAGTAGATGGTGCCTTTATAGAGTCTTCAAGCCCAACTAAGATAGAAGAATGCCTTTTATACACTCTTGACCTCCAATCATTTTCGACTGTCTAAAACCTTCTTAGGACTGACGTTAATCACCATGTCATTTACAAATGTATGTAGTGAATATACACAAGCACAAATAATTTTATATTTACGAATTTAACAATTAACTATTGATAATAATTAAATCCAAACTTTATAACATTAATGACGAGAATGCCATCTTTATTAAACATGACATATCGCTCTTTTACATCCTTCACATTTTTGAGAATATCATTTTTCTTTGTCGGAAAAGAATATATTATCTTTTATTGACTTTCCTTTTCAGTGCCACATATTACAAGATTTTTCCAGTATAATCTTCAACAATGAACTTCTCTATTTTTGGAACGCAAAAATAATTTCTACAGAAACATGTCACTTCTACAGAAAGTTTAGAAGTAAAAAAATTTTTTAAGATCCATTCAAAGAATAAAGACGATGAAAAGTTTAATACGCTCCATTATCTGTGTTGAATGAAATTTCCTGTCAAAGTTTAATTCCTGTTACTAAAAATGTATAATATAGCTAGATATTATCATTTAAATTATTTTCTCTTTGTATTATGACTTAACAGAAAATTCTTTTTTTATTTTTAATCTAGGTAGGATAATTAACACTTTTATATCTGAGCTTTTCATACTGTATGTCTACTACTGTACTTTTGTTATATTTTTAAATTCTCTGAAAATATTTATCTTAACAAATATTTTTGTTAGAAGTTTCAAACAAATTTCTTTCATAATAAAGAAAGCATTATGATATCCTAATAAATAATATCGTAGTAGGATTAAAAAAGTAAGTTCCACATAGGTAAACATAATTTATTCATACAACCCCCCTCTAATAAACACACACACACACACACACACACATATATATATATATATATATATATATATATATATATATATATATATATCCTATCAAACAAGTTTTGAAGACATCTATATGTAAGCATACATTGCATTTTCGGAAACTAGCCCACATTTGTGTTTATTAAGGATAAACTCTGTAAAATCTAGTTGCATTGGCCATCAGGCAATAATTCCCTTCAACGTCCTAAAGAAGTTATTTGAGATGAAATTCTATAAAATATTTGTGCTAGTCATTTGCCGAAAATTCAGTAGAGTAAAAGGAGATAGCTTTACAAGTCAAACGCTAACATCTTATGTATAGTACGCTCTCAAGTCTCAGCATTTATAACCTATGATCAGCTGACAAGCAGCTTTACTCCTATGCTAACAAGCTATATGTAATGTAGATATGCTATATGTAATGATATTTTAACAAAACTAACTTATTTACAATTGCATTTTAACATAAATTTCTGCCGATTTTATTCTATTTACAACTGTTGGTGAGATACTCCTATTTCAATCCTGACTACAGGAAACTTATCGACTCCGTATGTTTCAAAATTAATCCCTGCTTAACTCAACTATAGCTATACAATTCTTTTACGTAACACGAATTTGAATTTCGAGACCCGATGTGACTAGTTCTTACCATTCTCACTGGTTCATTCACTAGCTCCCCACACCACTATAAAACCGTAGACGTAAGAGCCATAGACGATTTGTCTCAAATGTGTTACTTTTGATTTCAAATTTTGATGATGACTACAACTATCCAGTCTAAATAAAATTTTTCATGTGTGGTGGGTCTAAAACAACCATAGAACCCACATATTTATAATATACCTATATCTATAAAAGGTATATGCATATATTTTATTTTTTTATATATGGATTTCAAAATATACTGCATTATATTTAATGATTTGATTCTTCCAACTAATGCTGAAAAGACAATGTGCATAAGATTATAAAAGCTAGTATATTATATAAGAAAGATTACATGAGCACATAACATTTTGATTAGAACTGCGCTTTAAAGTTTAGTATTTGGGTTTCTTCCAAGAAATATGCTTTAATTTGTCTGCAGGAATGAAAGAACCCGTATAGACTATAAATATTATGCATAACGGCTATTCTGAGAATTTGTACATATATTTTCCAATTAGAACTGAAATGACTAAATAAATACTTTCAATCCTATAGAAAAGTTTCCCAGACCACCTAGACTAATTCTTATCACAATAGCTTCTTACAAGACTTATAAGTATTTTAACTTTCAATGGTACTTTAGAATAACGTTGCTATGTTTTTCCTTTAATGTTTCCGTATTTTGTAGCGATGTTAGTAATATAATAATATTAATATATTTTTATATTACTAACATTGTATTATAACCTATGATACAATATTATCTTGATATAATAATAATTTTATATCAAATACGTTCTATAACATATTTAGTGTTTATCCTGTTTAGTCCTAATTCTTGTTTTACTATTAAATGATTTAATGATAATATACCGTAAGAACATATAATAATACACCATAAGTATATGAAATGCCTGAAACCTTTATGATATTATTTATGATTATTTTTCAAGCCTTGTATGAGAAATGTTACCATTTCTGAATATGTATCATTTTTTCCTATATATATTGTAGCGTACTGGGGCTCTAAGTGAGCCCGAAAAAGGATAGCGGAGGCCTACGTACAGACTATGATATTTATTTAGAAACACAATATTGAAGTTATGATAAATACAGATGAAACGATGAATATCTACAAATCAAAATGATGATCGATGCAGGAATCAGCTTCCCAAGAGAAAAAAAGGGGGGGGGGAGGACACTTAGTTGCTCCCTCGTCGTTCTGAACCGATGATTTCACAGCAGACTCGATCGGTCAAAAATCCTCTCTGTGCCTCGAACTCTGCTCTTTTATATCGTTGTCTGACCGCAAGAATGTCCATCACAGCTGATCGGACAGCTGGTTGATGACGTGGTGGGGAAAGCGCGGGTAGCGCCAGCAGGTGCCAGTAATCGGTATGATGTAATCGGAGCAATCTCGCCGATCATTAATCGCCGTACCTGGATAATCTCTTGGAGAACAAGGTAGGAAAGTATTGTTGCTTCCCTTACAATGTAGAGGACTTCTGTCGTGTGAGACTCTTTCTTCCGGATGTCATTGAAACGAACACTGGAAACACTTTGCCAACATCCCAATGAATTTCTCAGACAGAATGATTTAGATGGTCCTTGGTGCTCACAATCCTCTATTCAGCATCATATTTTGCTCGAAACAACGTCCTTTCACTAGGTAAAGAAGAGCTCAATTCAAGTGCTCACAAAAGGCACGATTGCTATTCTTCTACGTTATATCGTCTTTTCTTATGGTTTTAGTTAAGTCTGTATCAGGAATTTAATTTAACGAGAATTCTTTACATTATACATATATATATATATATATATATATATATATATATATATATATATATATATATATATATATATATATTATTGTCAGTAAAGCTAAAACTTTCTCTTTTCATTCTAGTTTTCTTAATCTTAACTTTCCTAAACACCCAAAATAAGTCAAGGATATATACGATTGATGTTTGTATTTCTTCCATAGTTTACCTAAATATAAATAGAATTTATCTTTTCTAGATTTAGATTTTTCTCTTTTTAAACCCATCTTTCATTTCGCACAGAAGAAACTGAAGCTCTGTTTAATTTTAATGCTGTTGTTCGCAGTTTCACCAATAATGTTTTAAGATGCTTTATAATAAATGTTTATCTTTCACATCAGAAGTCGAATTACTTATTTTCCTCACCTCGGGAAGATGTTTCATAGATCAAACAGATGTACGTTTGTCTCTTGTCTGTGTAAGAGTACTTTTCTAGCCATGATGACTGCAAGCTAAATTGCCTAATATCTTTGTTAAATTGATCAGTAAGCTCTGTCAATTAAATATATAAGCTATTTTTCTAGTTTAATCGGTTAAGAAATTTTTTATGTATTACATATTTTTATATGTGATTTTAATCTGTCTTTCTAACCATCTATCGAGTAAGTAGCGTACCCTCTGGAAGATTTCTGATGTGTTAAATATGTCTGTGTCAACAACTATTATCTCTACAAGATTTTCGAAAGAACAGACGTCTCATACACCAAAGATAAAAAAGTCAGTGAGCAAAGAGATCATGCCTTAGGTTCGCTACATCCAATCCTAAGTGTGGGGAAAGTAGGATTCATGGAGTGTCGAATGGTACTGGAAAAGTGTGCTGGGGCTCTATCGTGCTAACATCACATGTCTGTCTGTATGGAGAAAGAATAGTCTGTAATAGAGTGGGAGCACTAGTTTCAAAACTATACTGTATGTTGCAGGAGTTGAACTGTCTGACAAGAAGTAAGGGCCTACAATGTTATCACCAAAGATAACTACTTAGATTTTCACAGAAGTTTTCTGCTGCCCTGTAGTGCAGTGGGGACTGCTGTCAGACCAAACGTGCTGATTGCAAATTAAAATTGCCTTAAATTGCCTTTAAAATTGCCCTTTCTGCTGAATATATTTTTCCATAGTTAAATAATAATAATCCAGGAAACCCTGGATTGTTCATTCTCATTTTGACCCTTCATTTCAAAAATTCTGCTTGACAGAGATAATCATTTTTGAGTAAACATTCCATCTTTAGCTAGTAGAAGTGTATGCATACCATGTTTAGAATACGTCACACCACTTTCTTGAAAATAACTATTTCGTATGTCATCATTCGCAGGCTTATGGAAGGAGCTGCTGCAATTAACTTTATTTAGCTCTCTCTTTCCTTTTTGGCATTCTTACATTTCATGAATGTTTTGCATTGCTGTTTGGGATGGAAAACAAACCATTTTCTCGCAGTCGTTGATCAACATTGGCGAAGGTTGGATGATTAGTAAAACAACGCGTTAGAAACCGTTGCTTCTACTATCTTTGTGCTTCGTCCATTCGCTTTTGTTAATTCTTCATTTCCGCTGTATATGAGTGTATGAGGTGTATATATGCCAAATAGTCGTGTGTGAGATCCACCATTGCTTTTCACTAAACGTTTCGGTAGTTGTTATCAAAGAAATAAAGCGTTGATGGTTGTGATTTTAAAGTACAAAGCTTGATTTTGATTGACTGCCTACAAAACCTACTAAACGCGTATATGATGCATATATTTACATTTGATTTTTACATACGTAAGTAATTGAAAGCTGAAAGTGGATTAGAATATATGCTACATAGGCAGGTACACGTGGATGTCAAAGTGATCACTTGTTCTTGTTTTGATACGTTCGACTTTTCTCTTTTCTCACTCTTAGTGTGGAACACGACCCTATGTTTCATGGTGTAAGTGGTTGCAATGTCCTCCTAATTCCCGAACAATACTTCTGGAAGTGTCAGACTAAGACTGGGAGTTTCCTGTGTCTTTTGTCTCTGCTTTTAAATTACGAGGACACACTTTGTGTTGTATTAGGGGTTTGTCTTGGCTGCCTTTATGATGCTCCCATAATAATCTGGTCAACAAAATTCTCGGTGTTGTATGGGCAAATGACTATCAGGTCAGTACCCCTCCTGTTTTTATAAAAATGTTCCACGTCACTTTTTGTTAGTTCTGTGCATTGTATATATATGTATGTAATATATCCAAATTATTTAACATTAATATTTCCTCAAAAACCTCCTCTCTTCCATTCTAATTCCTTAAATTCTTTTTCCCAGCCTATAAATGTCTTAATCAAAGGAGTGTTTTTGACTTAAAATTCTTTCGATACAATTCCCAAAGTTTTCCATCCTCCTCATTTTTTCCTGATCTTAACACTTAATTCCATCTGAGTAAGTTTCTTCTACCTTAAGAAAATTCTTTCTATATTCGCTCTTGGGTGCACCTCTGTTCGAGCAGAGTGATTTTTGTGTCTATCATTGACTAGTAAAGATGTCCGCTTTAGCAGCTCTAAAATAAAGTTTAATTAAACTTGTGTAGATGTCTTCAATGTGGCCAGACTGCATGGTTCGTTATTACTGCTAACTGATTAGGCTTCTCTTTGCCCAGTAGCTCCGGAAAGTAAAAACAACAGAGGATACATAATTATTGTGACTAGAGGAAATAATTTATTGCATGTATATATAATATAGGTCCCCCTATATATATATATATATATATATATATATATATATATATATATATATATATATCATGATTTTAAGATTGCTTAGGTTTTTAGAGGGTTATTTTGGGATCTTAATGGGGAACTATTTAATAACGCGGAAGGATGTGTGATGAGGCAGATAATAAAAGTTTCTAATCACGTGAATAGGAGAGAACGTTTGGAATTACAGAGCTAATGTGTCCACGACCAGAAGTGCCGACGAATCCAACTATTGTCTGAGGTTTAGGGTCAAAACAGCAGCCGCCATGTTTGATTAAGAGTGATATGCTAGTCAATAAATAGTTTTAGATTTATGAGCCGTGTCTATTTTCCTGCGCCCATTGCATATACACCGAGAGCCATGAGATTAGGACTACCCTCCAATTATAACAATGGGCTCGCGCAAGAATAGAAGCACTGCACGCGAGCTTCCCATGTTGGGGGTATGGAGGATATATGGAGCAACTATATGTTGTTTTTCCAAACACAGCGTGATTAGCGACATAATGGGAAAAGTATCTGATTTATTGGACTTCGATAAAAGTCAAATCGTTTAGTCTCGGCTACTGGGCACATCATTATCAGAAACGGTACGTTTAGTAGGCTGTACAAGTTCAGTTGTTGTGAGCACATATCAAAACTTAAGTATAATTACTATTATTGGGAAATTACCTGTTGCGTAATAAATGCTTAATTTAATACAATTGTTTATAGTGCCTTTACTACTTGCGTTAATCAATGTGGTATTATAAAGCAGCGAAAAGCATTTGTAAGCACTAATTTATATTATTTTAAAGTGTATTTATAAATTTAAACTGGGCATAAAATTATATCAAATGTTGGATTTACTTATTTAATGCTTAATGTTTTGGAACTCTTCCAATAACACAGTCTGCCATATTTGAAAATACATGCTTTAAACTGTTAAATGTTTATGTGCAAGAGCCCTTCTCGGAATTGGCAGCATTAGCTTAAAAATATAACGGAGTTTAGAACAAATGAGTCCTTAAAACCCCTCATAAAACCATTTCAAAGACTTCGAGTAATTCTTCTTGAAATAGTATATTATAACAGGTACATCTGCCTAAGTCTTCAATAATATTTGAATAACATAAATTGATTTTACTTTAATTTGCATTTACATTGCTTGCACATGTTTACAAGGATACTTATTAAGATATTTTTTAAGAGTTTGTTTATATTAAACTTAATTTGTGTTTTCCATCTTTGGCCCTGTTTCAAGTTTTATATCTTATTTTATGAATATCCTATAAGAATTACCTTAAATTGTTGGATGACTTGATTTTTAAGGACCCTATTTTTCATAACCCGTTTTGGATGAAGTAATCTTTTTATTAATTTGTTTTGGAAAGGAAATTCTATTTGAATTTTTCTTATAATGTCATAGTTTAGAAAAGAAAGGAAAGTTAAAAATGGTACATACAGAAAAGTGAGTTTTGAAATTTGATAAATTTATTTGGATAAACAAATTATTTATGCCAGTGACATAAGGTTTTTAAAAAGGCATTGTAAACCATTTGTATTAAGAATAACATTAAAAATATAGCTTTATATATACTAGTGGAGTATTTAATTGCAAATAAAGAATGTTAAAGAATGAAATCTCCAGTTCATGAATGTTTAATACCTAAAGGATTATTAGTCGAGTAAAACTAAGTTTAAACAAACATTAGACTGTTTTTAATTTTTCCTCCTTTTAAAATAATTGCTTTCTGTAATGTTTATTATTTATGACTTAATTCTAATTAATAAAAATGTATTACGATATTTTTTGCTATCTACAGGGATTCTCAAAATTTTAATAGTTTATATCTATGTGTTCTACGGATGTCTGTGTTGTAGCATGATTTAACTGAATTATGAAATCCATATTCTAATTTAATGGTCACAATGAGGTGTTATATTTGTTTCATAGAGGTGTTTTATTTTTGCTTAAATTTGACACCAACGAATTCAAGACATTGCAATCCAAGCAAAAGCGGTTTTCAAGTAATTTTATTTACAACTAACATTATTTCCTCACAGTACATACGTTCTATCAAAAATATATAAGCGAAGCAGAAGAAATAGTAACTATAAATTTAGAAACCATTGAATAAGGAATTAAAAATATTACGTAGAGGGAGAAAATTGGGAAGGGAGTATGTAATTGGTAGTTAGTATAAAAGTTTGGTTTCTAGAGACCATGAATCACCATTTTGAAATCGATCCCATAGGAAGAGAGGATAGTAAAATAACAATTTTTTTCTATGCACATCCATTTTAACGTATATCTATATAATCTTATCCTTATTATTTGAAACCGCCAGACCGACTGATTGCGCACACTTTTTTTCAAAAACCTTCTCCTGTATCTAATTTCTAATATGTTGTAAAACCATGAAGTCTGTCTGTTGACCATTAGGGTGAGAGCAAAAGTTATTTTGAGAACTCTTGCTCTCACTTCTAATAAGTTTATTTAAATTTGGAACACTCCATAGATTAATCCATAATAGATGTCTACATTTCCGTCCAGGGTTGCAAATTAACAAAAATTTCTTCACCGTTAATGAATCATAGTTCGCTATGAATATGAGCTTTCTTTTCTCCCAATCATAGTGAGAAATGACTAATTGTTAACGTTTTACCTTTACTACCCTGATAAATTTTACGTAAGATTTATCTTTCGGACTTTTCCCAATTGCATTCTTGGGTAGACTTCAACACTGGACAAATTATCATCAGATAGTCTCCATTCCTATCCGAAGTTAGGAGTAGAAGAAATCGGACAACGTTTTTGTTTTCTAACCAACGCCACCAAAGAAGGAAGTCAAATTGAGAAGGTCCAATATAGAATTGTTCTGCATCGGGGATTTATCCAGGACAATCTAGCCATATCATTTAAGTAATTTGAGAAATCTAACAGTTCCGAGTGAATTAGTTTGCGGGAACGCGCTCGCATACTCCATCGCGTTCTCGGACCACTGGCAGAGAACGTACATTGACTGTAACCGCCTAAAGAGACGCCATAAGCAGAAAGACAATAGACTCCCATACACTGACTGGAGCCATTTTTGCGAGCACTGTAAGTTCTTAGAAATGATTATAGAAAATTTTGGTTTGGATATTTTACCACTCGAAAAGAACGAATTGACCTATTTCAACATAAAATTCCCACACCGTATTTCTAAAGAAGTGTTCGGCAAATATATGTAAGTTTGATTTGTGTGATTTTGCGAAAAAGATATTTTGTGCTGAGGTATTCCTTTCTTCGATTTCATTGTTCCCTATATAATTATAGCCAGGATATAAAAAACTTTATTCTTTCAATACTCATAATTCTACGTAAGAGATAAGTTCTTTTGCAATTATTAGTATGTTTCCTTTTCTTTGAATCTATAATAGAGCAAAAAATAGCAAAGCTGTACTTTATACCACCCCTATATATTTAACAGCCATGAATCTTTTGCAGTGCTCTTAAAAAGCAAACAATTTCTTAAAACTACCCCAACGACCTTAAACACTAAAAAAAACCAGTAAAAAATTGACCCAAGCAGTTTAAATGGCAACAAAAGTAATCAAAGGAATGAAAAAGGTTTTTGTACCTAATTTCGGGACTTTGCTCCGATAAAAAATCAAAGGTTTAATGCTAGAACAGATCTACTATATATATTGAAACAAATACAAATTTATTTATGTTTCTAAGCCCAACAAATATACTATATAATACCGTGTAGATAAAAATTATGTTGTTTTGTATAAGAACTAAAATTAAAATTGAAAAGAAAAGAAAATTTTCAGAAATATTTACTTTGCTTTTCAGAAGCTATAATAAAACTACAATATATTTGTATTACCAATTCTCAATGAGTTTATTTCATGATTTTCTGGGCACAAGATTTATTAAAACAGCATTAAAGTGCTTCCAGTGGATGTTATCGACAACTTTTGTTCTGTTTCTATTACTCAGCAGAAAAACAGAAGCAAAAATAAAATCACCCATCTCGTTTAGGTAATAGCAGTTGAAAGATTGTCGTAAAGCTTAGAGTACATTACGACATGTTGTAACAAACTTTTAGTAGAAAAACAAAGTAAAATACAGAAATGCTGCGAATTGCGTTTTCTACTAATGAACGAATGCTTAGGAAAAAAAAAGGAGTGAAGATTTTTGGATTTGTCTTTTCAAAGAATACTTTAAACATTTTGTTTTCTTAGTTAAAGAAGGTAAAGGTTTCAGCAGAAGGGCAGAAACAACAAAATGTTTGTGTTCTAAATATAAAATAAATGGGACCAATTAAAAATATTGAATGCATACAATTTTAAAAATATACACACCAAAGATACATTTATGAAATATAATTCATGACTTTGTTTAGTCCTTAAAAATTCATACATTTATTGTTTTTGCTTTAGATACAATCTTTTGAACTCTATAAAAGAGAAGGTTTTCAAATTTCAAACTTTTGAGAATCTATACTTCTGTAATAATATATATTATAAAAATGAAAGTTGTAATAAAATATATCATAAAAGTCATCCTCATATTTTAGATTTTAGGCTATAATTATGTTTTATTAACTATTTCAGCAAGGTAGGAAAACATAACATAAATAGTGTGAACCGTTAATAAAAACAATATTTTAAGAGGGAAGCCTGGTAGCTTTACACATTGAGCAAACCGGAAGAGACTTCTGACCTGTTGGAAAAAAAAGCGCAAAGTCTAATAATGAGCCATTTTGGTTTAATATACACAAATGTGTAAATTTGCAAATTCAATTCATAAGTTAAATATTTTAAGGAGGAAGCCTGGTAGCTTTACACCTTGGGCAAACAGGAAGGAACTTCTCACTTTGTTCGAAAGAAAGCGCATCGGTTTGTCTAACAATGAGCCGTTTTGCTTTAATATACAAAAATGTGTAAATTTGCAAATTCAATTTATAAGTTAAATATTTTATGGAGGAAACCTGGTAGCTTTACACTTTGGGCAAACCTGAAAGTACTTTCTTTCTTGTTTGAACGTAAGTGCATTGGTTTGCCTAATAATGTGTCATTTTGCTTTAATATACACAAATGTGTCAATTTGCAAATTCAATTTGTAATTGAATATTTTGAGAGGGAAACCTGGTATCTCTACACCTTGGGCAAACAGGAAGGAACTTCCGACCTTGTTGGAAAAAAAGTGCATCGGTTTGTCTAACAATGAGCCGTTTCGTCTTTTATATACACAAATATGTCAATTTGCAAATTCGATTTGTAATTGAATATTTTAAGAGGGAATCCTGGTAGCTTTACACTTTGGGAAAACCGGAAGGAACTTCTGACCCTGTTGGAAAGAAAGCGCATTGGTTTGTCTAACAATGAGCCGTTTTGCTTTTATATACACAAATGTGTAAATTTGCAAATTCAATTTATAAGTTAAATATTTTAATGAGGAAGCCTGGTAGCTTTACACCTTGGACAAACCGGAAGGAACTTTCTTCCTTGTTGGAACTTTAGCGCATAGGTTTGTCTACTAATGTGTCATTTTGTTTTAATATACATAAATATGTCAATTTGCAAATTCAGTTTGTAATTGAATATTTTAAGAGAGAAGCCTGGTAGCTTTACAGCTTGGGTAAACCAGAAGGAACTTCTGACCTTGTTGGAAAGAAAGCGCATCGGTTTGTCTAACAATGAGTCGTTTCGTCTTTTATATACACAAATATGTCAATTTGCAAATTCAATTTGTAATTGAATATTTTAAGAGGGAAGCCTGGTAGCTTTACACTTTGGGCAAACAGGAAGGAACTTCTGACCCTGTTGGAAAGAAAGCGAAATGGTTTGTCTAACAATGAGCCGTTTTGCTTTTATATACACAAATGTGTAAATTTGCAAATTCAATTTATAAGTTAAATATTTTAATGAGGAAGCCTGGTAGCTTTACACCTTGGACAAACCGGAAGGAACTTTCTTCCTTGTTGGAACTTTAGCACATTGGTTTGTCTAATAATGTGTCTTTTTGTTTTAATATACACAAATATGTCAGTTTGAAAATTCAATTTGTAATTGAATATTTTAAGAGAGAAGCCTGGTAGCTTTACACCTTGGGCAAACAGGAAGGAATTTCCGACCTTGTTGGAACGAAAGTGCACCATTTTGTTTAATAAAGGAGACTTTTAGTTTAATATACAAAATATGTAAAATTTCCAATTAAATTTGTAAATTAAATATTTTAAGAGGGAAGCCTGGTAGTTTTACAACTTGGGCAAACCGGAAGGAACCTTCTTCCTTGTTGGAATGGAAGCGCATTGATTTGTCTAATAATGTGCCATTTTGCTTTAATATATACAAACATGTAAATTTTCAAATTAAATTTGTAAATTCAATATTTTGAGAGGGAAGCCTGGTAGCTTTACACCTTGGGCAAACCGGAAGGAACTTTCATCTCCGTTGGAACGAAAGCGCATTGGTTCGTCTAACAATGATCCGTTTCGCTTTAATATACACAAATATGTAAATTTTCTTTTTTATATTAAATTAAAAAACAAACTACATTTAATGCATTAAAATTCAATGCAAGTTATTGTTTTATGCAATTAGCAATTGTTTAGTGCGTGATCAAAATAGAGCATTTCTAAACAAGACATTTTAAAAATCGTCCCCTTGTAATAAACTTTATAATAAAAAAATATTTCGTAAGTATAAAAATGTTTGAAAAATAAAAACTATTTATTAACTTGATTGTTTATTGTTACGTTACGATATGAAGTATTATTTATTTGTAGACTAGCATATAGCCCATAATATGACGGCATCAGTTACATTTTTAATTTTAGAGAATTATAAAGTACCTATGAGACAAGTAAAAAAATGAATTGATAGAATATTTGTATAATAGAAAATATTTATTTGTATAAATATTTGTATTAATAGAAAATTAAACAGATGCTCTCTTGATATACCTAAATAAGTAATAAGATGTATGATTATTTGTCCTTGACTTCCTCAAATTTATCTTAAAAGTTTACAATGATATCCAAAAGTTTTGGAAATTGTAAAATATAAAATTAACAATGAAAAAAACTTTACTGACCGTATGTTAGTTGCCAACTTTAATTTATTTTGTTATATTACGTGATAGGATAGACAGCAGGGGTTTTAATATTAACAGTGATTATTTGGCGATGCATATGAATGATGTCCAAAATTTAGCAAATCGATTGCAAATCGTGAGGTTATGTATAAAAACAAACACACAAACGAACAAACCTCTTAATTTTCAAAGGCATATCACTTAAATGCTATATAATTATTTGTCCGTGAAATAGGGTCCTAGACTTTTATGAAAATAATTTGTTGTTAGTTCAGATGATAAAATTTTCATTGTAACAAAAAACAATCGATGATTAAATTTAAAATTAGCACATATGTACCTAATCTATTATTTAAGCCAAATATAAAAGAAAATTATTTACGTAATATCTAAGTTTAGTTATAAAACGAATGAAAATAATGCAGATGATATTTAAATAATTTAACTTAAGAAATGTGTAAATGAGATAGTTAAAGGAATGATGTCTTAATGCTAGGAAAAAATGTTATTTTTACCTATTTATTATGGGATAAATAAGTTAATCGCCTGCTCTTAACTGGGGAAAATAGGGCTTTAAATAATAGAATTACTTGCTCGAAAAGGGGGGATTTCGAACGTTTTAAAGATTATAGTATGTTTCGCTGTGATATGAAGCATATTTATACCAATTTATTTTAGAATCGGATCAATAGTTTATTAGAAGATAAACTTTACTCGCTTTGATTTTTGCTAACCCTAACTCATTAATAATTCAATATGGATGCCTCTATACATTCCAGGTCCAACCGCAACACAAATTCGAGGACAAATGGACAGATAAGACTATTATTATATTAGCATATAGCCCGTCATATGACAGGATCAGTAAAATTTTTAATTTTCCAGAACTGTAAAGTACCATTTGAGGCAGGTAAAAAAATGGTTTGTTTTTCGGCTGAGAATTATTTTGCAAAAAAATATTACCTTAAGAAAATTATTTACGTAATATCTAAGTTTAGTAATAAAACGTATGGAAATAATGCAGAAGATATTTAAATAATCTAAAATAAATGATTAACCCTCTAAGTGGTTCGCACGTCCAATTCCGCCAAACCGATGATATCTTCAAAGCGGTTGTCACGTACAATTTTAGACCTCCAAAAACGTTCCGACAATGGATGTAATGTACATTTCTGCCAGTGTTTGAGGTAGGAGGTTCAGATCGATTGTTCAGAAACTGCATCCCTCTTTGACTGACATTTATTGAGGGATGCACCCCTACTCCCTGAGGCACAAA
This sequence comes from Pardosa pseudoannulata, assembly GCA_032207245.1. Taxonomy (NCBI): domain Eukaryota; kingdom Metazoa; phylum Arthropoda; class Arachnida; order Araneae; family Lycosidae; genus Pardosa; species Pardosa pseudoannulata. The sequence goes on along the minus strand of CM063509.1, from coordinate 95,949,483 downwards.
GACGCTGATAGCTTTTCATGGCTTTGTAAATCTCCATTTCGAAGTATTTCGTTTGCGGTAACAGATGTATCTCTAATTGCACTATTGAAATATCTTGGATAACTTTCGTAAAAAAATATAAATAATTCTCTTAAAGAATATTTTTATTTGTACTTTTAGAATCCATTATTTCTTATGGGATAATATTCGAGACTTGAGGAGCTTTATGTGTATTAAAAATTAACAATTTTTAATATCTCTTTAGATATCTATTTATAACCGGAAGTAAAGGCACAATAACGGAGGTGGGTATCCCGTATTCCATTCTAGTCGACAAAGGGTGAAGTAAAAAATCATAGAACGCTTTAGCCATTGACACAATAAAACTTTAGCGTATTTTTGGAGTCTTTTTTTAATCGGTGTGTTCCACTCGGAGGGCTAAATGAGATGGTTAAAGGAATGACGTCATAATGCTAGAAAAAATTGTTATTTTTAGTTATTTATTATGTTATAAATTGATACATGTAATCGCCTGCTCTTAAAATGGGGATTGATATAATAATGGAATTTAATAAAATAAAAATAATAAAAATTATAAAAATGGTAAAAATTTATTTTAAAAATAATAAAACAGCTTTAGGAATAAGAATTGAAAATAAAAAGCAGAAATTATTAAATTAATTAGACATTTCGAAAAATTCGGCTACGCCGGGGGCAGAACCATTAACCCGAGAAGTACGACGATTTTAAGGACAGACATCCTACCCCACGTGCCAGCCTACACGTGGTGGAAGTAATGGTTAGAATATATAAGGGTCAAGTAAAATGTCCAGAAATTTAAATATTGCGCTTCGCCCACGCCATCCTATCAATAATGAATTTAGTATAGAATAAGAGAGAGAATAAGGCTTGAAATAATAGCATTAATCACTCTAAAAGAGGGATGAGGTGGATTTCGAACTCGCTTTGAATTTTGCTAACCCTAACTCATAAAAAATCCAATATGGATGACTGTATCCATCCCAGGTACAACCGCTTCATAAATTCGCGGACAGACAACTTAGGCTATTACTATATAGGGGATAGAGGATATCAGGTATAGAAATAATTTTTATTAAAATGTTTTGGCGCTTCCATGGGTGGAAAATTGCTGTTTAGGATCTGCGCCTTTAATAACTACTAAAATCTTTTAGAGCTTTAACTGAAAAGCAAGAATTTTTAATTACATTTAAAGTGTTTTATAATTGCAGACAGGGAGGCAAAACGAAACGGAAATGTAAGGAATTTGAAATGATTTAATTTATTTGACTTATTGATTAGATTTAAATCGTTTACTCTGTGTTTCCTAGAATCAGAAGAAAAAACAGATTTGCAATTAAATGATCAAAGCAAATACATTAAACTGTCTAGGGTATACATACTTAAAAAAGTTCTTCGACATGTACATGAAAACTAATTTGAGACGATTAAGAATTTAACGGTGAAATAAATTTTGAAAGAGTTTATTGGAATCATGAAATGACACAATTTATACACATAAAATAAAAAGAAGTAAGCAATATTTTATACATAACACTTTATTATGGATGGATGTAAATAAGGTTGCGCAGAAATGATTGCATAAGTTGCATAGAAGTATATTATATCTTAATAACAAGAACTTAAAAAAACTTTTACACATTTTGTTAAGAATTTTTAAATATAAAATATTCTACATATAATATTTCATCCCTGGTTCTGCCAACAGGTGGAATTAACCAATAGTGTATAATTGTGAGATAGTGTATACAAAGCTGTTTGATGACGCAAAAAGATTAGATAATTACAATAGAATTTAGTAGTGAATTTAAACAAGATTGTGAAAAAGTGTAAATAATTTCCATATTAACAAAATAATAAAAATCTATAAAAATTATTAATATTTACGATTTTTAAATATAAAATAATCTCTCTGTCTCTCTCTGTATATATATATATATATATATATATATATATATATATATATATATATATATATATATATATATATATATATATATATGTATATATATATATATATATATATATATATATATATATATATATATATATATATATATACATATGCATATATATATATTCATATATATATATATATATATATATATACATATACATATATAAATATATACCTAATACATGCATTTTTATATATATATATATATATATATATATATATACATATACATATACATATACATATACATATACATATATAAATAATCATATACATATATATATACATATACATATACATATACATATACATATATATATATACATATATATATGACATGTCGGGATCCAGAGTTAAGGCGAATGGAAAACAGTCTTCTTGATAATAATAAGTTTTATTAACTGATCGTTCTTAAGGAAAGCAACAGTGCCATTTTCATTAATCGACCCGGAGCTATCAATGAAGGTGTTGACCGCTCCATGTCCACGCGCCAAATTTCCAACTTATCTGTTTGCAAGCTCATCAAATTTTTGAGAAATGCTTCCGCCTGACCGGGTTATCCTGAAAGCTGACGCGAGCGTGGGTCTTTTCCATTTATTTTATTGTTATAAAAGAGTTCTCTTTTTTAGAATCGTTTTTAACTTACATAATTCCCAACAACCCCTTTTTTAGACCTGACATATATATATATATATATATATATATATATATATATATATATATATATATATATATATATATATACACACACACACACATATATATGTATATATATATATATATATATATATATAT
>CM063509.1:95919213-95939213 GCA_032207245.1 Pardosa pseudoannulata | reverse complement strand
TGGTCTTCAGTGGTTGCTGCTGTTTGTCTTCGGATGGATCAGCGTAAAAACACACTATCTTAATCTTAGGAATAAGACCTTAAAAAAGTTCTTTTAAAAGATAAATTCTAGGCCGCTGATTTTAGACTAAAGTAATTGTATAGAAGTTTTTGTATAGAATGTTCAGGAGTATCAAATGGTATAAGTGTTAAATAGGGGTGAACTTTGTGAAATACTTTAGAAAATTAGTTATTTGTTTTAATATCTTAAAAAAATTGAAAACTAAATTTATAACCTCTTATTGTGCAATAATCTAGCCGAAATTTTAAAACGTATCAACAGACTTTTAATACATCTATGAGCCACCTTAACTAGGTCAGCAAAGGTGTCCAAGTAGCTTGTCCAAGGGGCATAAGTAACAACAACAACAACAGTATATATCTATACCAGATCTCTTAATGGTGTTCCCATGCCCCTAATCATGCAGCTGTACACGTAACTTGAAAATCACATGATTATATATTAAATGAAAGAAAAATTCATTTCAAAGACAGTTCCAGAAGCCGAACGGTGGCTGATTGGTTAGGGTGCTGGCCTTCGGTACCGGAGTTCGTGGGTTCGAATCCCACAGTCGCATGAATGTTCTTAGCCGTTCGAAATCGGCTTTAAGCTGTATGTTCCGGTCTCATTAACACTCGTGTACCAAAAAGTAGACCGTACCACTCCAAACCAAACAAATTCCAGGACTTTCACTTATCTAAACCGATTGTTAATAACTGATGCTCAAGTTTCCGAACAACACCAAACAATTGTATAATTGTGCTGTAATTGAATATAACGAAGCTCTTGTGCCATATTTGGTTACTTACATAAGCATAAGAACAAAAAATTTAAAATATCTTTTAAAAAATATATTCATGGCCACTGATCTGGCACTAAAGTTTTGTGACATTGTGTCGTATTAAATGTTTGTCAAATGATTTTTATGTTATAAATTGGGATGGACTTCGTAAAGTACCTTGGAAAATTACCTATTGGTTTTAAAATCTTAAAAAACTGAAAACTAAATTTATAATGATTACTACTGTGCAATAAACTTATTCAAAAGACAAAAAAGTTTTAATTTCCTAAATGCTTATACTATTGTTTATATGAAGGACTTATATTATTTATATAATATTTATACTGTGTTCTAATGTGAAGAATTTATATAGTCTTATCAAGTACCCTATTTAAAATTGTTTGGTAAATTCTCGCTTTTAGAAAATAGTCAGCATAGTGCATGTCTCACGTAATATATTAAAGGAAGACTATAAATAAATAACAGGATTTGCTACAAAATATAAAAATAAATGCTTCACTTCTAAATGAATAACTTATATAAGAGATACTCAAATATTTTGATAATACAGTGTTAAAAATCTCTTTTTTGCTGTACGTTGTAGTCTAAACTGTTATGTAATGCACAAAATAGTTAATGCAAATAAGGGCTACTCATAGGAACAAGAATTTGAATATTTTTGACAAGTATTCAGCTTCGAATATCAATTTATAACATTCATTTCAAGCTAAACGAAATTTCTGCGTGGTAGAATATGCTAAAATTCTCATCTAAATTTGAATAATTCATGATAATTTGTACTGTACCTTTTACAGCATTAAACGACATGTGACAATTTGGAAAATGTTTGAAGTGGGGTTAAAGGAAGAGTAAAATATTTGTTGACTAAATAAATATTGCACTTGTTCTATTCCAGTAATGATAGAAAATAAAAAAGATAATAGAACAGAAGTCTAGATCATTGATGGACGAACATTTTTAAGATGAATTGTAAATTTCAGTATTTGGTGTTATAAAGCAATTTGTTTCAAAACTCAAGAAAAATACAGTATATTTTGTAAATTTTTGATACCGATGGCTTTTTATTGTATCTTTTATAGAGCTAAATAATATGGGAAAATTCGAAAAAAGTCTAAATTTATTTTTAGTCTATATAAAAATAAGTCAGAGCCAAATATTATTTAGCAAATGAAATTTCTAATTTTTCTTATTTTAGTTTTCTTCAGTCCTCTGCAGATCATAGATTCCCAAAGTGATCTATCCTAATAATGAAGGGTCCATACAAAACTGTAAGAGGTCCAAGTCAGTAAAACGAAAAATTGGAGATGAAGAAAAAGAATATTTTTTTTAAATATGTGTGAAAATAAAAAGAATAATTTTTAAAATGTTTTCCACAAATCCTACGGTTTCATACCGTAATAGAAAGTGAGCAATTTTAGATATTTTACAGCAACAGCTCTTCGAAAATCTTTCATGTACATAGAATTATCTTTATGAACATTTCTGTGCAGAATACTTGCATTCACTAGAGCCATACCAATTATTCGATGAATAGACACCAGCACCATTTTTTTTTTACCTCTTATTGCTATGCTGTGTTTTTCTAGAAGCCAGTCATGATGGTCTACATCTACCATATGTTTGTTAAAATTATTTATTAAATTTGGTTGTGGAATTGATACTTTTTCTTTTTTTCTCAGAAGACCATCTTTGAACTTTTGATGTGCACTCAAAGCTATCAAAGGTTGTAGCAACAGCCACGCTCTTATTATCTTTTCATCTAACTATCGTGATTTCACTTTTTTTGTCGAACCGAAAAATCACAAGTGCCAGAAAACAGATATTCAACTACATCCTGAACGTTATTAAATACTTTTCTACTCATTTTCATCTAAAGGTGAAAAAACACAATATTACCAGAGAGTCAGGGAAAAAACGACCGAACGCCCAGTGATCTATTTCTAGATCAGCAATATTTCGACACTAATTTTTACTATTTATATTTATTTTAAGATAGCATCGCTTTATATTCTAATAGCTACATTTATGAAGATAATAAAACACCAAAAAAAGTTTAACTTACCGGTATCGCTTAGTTGTTTTCGGGGTTTATGCTAAGAAACGTCGAAAAACTGCGAAACGAGATGGTGATACAAAATTTCTCTTATCTCTTTAGATCAATGACCAAACAAAACAAGAAAACCACATGTTGGTAAACAGGTGCATGCCTTGTCTTGCCCCCTGTGCAGTGTGCAATGTGGGGGGTGGGTTGAAGACCTTCTAAAAGCGAGTTTCACACGATATGTTTAGCTATTTAAAAATAGATCATTGGGCACTAATGGGTTAAAAATATTTATACAATTAAATTCCTCAGGAATACTACTGGAAAACAACTTATCGTTTGTAGATATAGAAGACTCCTCTCGACTCTGCGACAGCCCTAAAAAATAAATGGCGTCTGTTTTCCTTTTCCTCGTGTAGCTCCAAAAAATGTCTATACTCATGGATGCAAGCAGCGTTCACCCTCTTCTCTCCTCTGGTAACAACTTTGTCCCCTAAAAAAATCAGACTCCGTGGAGAAAAAACAGGGGCCCACACAAGAACGGATGGGTCAGAATCCCGCCAAACCAACGGGCCCTTCTATTGGTTGGGAGAAGTCTGAAGTTTCTTTCTAGTTCAAATCGGTCCTGTTCTGTATGTCTTCGCCAATGGCTCATGGGAAGAGGTAAAAACACTGAATCAAATGTAATTTATTATTACAGTCAAGCATAAATACTCATAAGGGAAAATTAGCTCTTTTGCTCAAACTTTCTAAACTTGCTAGTCTAATCTTAGAACTAATTATTCCCAGACATACACTTATATATTTTTATGTTAATATTAATAATAACAAATTATAAATATTTAAATTATACATTTTTTATTTTACTTTTAATGAAAAGTTATTTATACATTCCGTCAGTATGTAATAATAAATGTTTCTTGATATTGGAAAAAAAACATTTTCTAAGAATTAAAAAAGAGATATAAAAATATTTAGACAGTTTGTTCCAAAAATATTCTTGAATCTATTCAAGTATTTGCTAGTTATTTCGAACCAAGTATCCCATACGCTTTTATGTACCAATTTTAGTTTAAAGCACCTTTACTAATGTTTCCTTACAAGCAGCTGATTGCTTAGTTTCAGCTGTGATTTGAACGACGGAAAATAGGAGTATTTACCAGCATCTGCTAAAGCTATTAAAAAAAATTATTTCTCTAAATATCTCAACATCTTGTACTTCATACCCATTAATTTCTACACTTTTTAATACTAAATAACGCCGAAACCCAGTTTCCGTGTAAGAAACGAAGACTTTTATAAATAAATAAAATAATGTATCTTTAGAAATTAAAGTTTCTTTTATTTTATCTGGATATATTTAGCTATTTATAAAATACATATCTTGGAATACAATCAGAATTTTAAAATGGACTTTTCTTTGCATCATTTTAACAACATGAAAAAAAATTATTTTATCTTTTTAAGAGCAAAAATCCGATAAGTAAAAGCCTTTGAATATTTACCCTTTACTCTAAATGTTTCCTAGCTAATAACCCTCATAAAAGTTAACGATGATATTTTCTGCTTTTAAAAACGCATATATCGGGTTTTATTGCTCTTAAACATAAATATCAGTTTCATTAACTACGCATTCTGTAGACTTAGTTTGTTTTTCACTTCAGATCAAAGAAGTTCAAAAGCATTAGATAAATTTTCATGATCTTTAAAAGCAGGTTTCTATTTTTTTTGCCTATGTATTATTTCTTAGCTATATCTTTGAAAGGCATAGTTCCCATTTTAAACCTAAAAATAAAATTAAATTTCTCTTTTGTTCGCCACCTTTGTATTAATCTAAAATCTAGATTTTCTTTTTATACTTATTATCAAGGAATGTGTTTTGAAAATTCTCCAAAAAAATGCTTAAAGATATATATTTTATGGCATATTACATTAAAACATCATGCAATATTTTCGCTTTTATCTGCATACATTTTCGGGCACAAACAACATTGAAACTATGATAATGGAGGGTATTTAGCAAACTTTTTTTCAGAATGGAATTCATTCCTGCACAGTGCCAAAATATTTTTATACATGCAAATAATCACGTATTTGCATTTGAGAAAAATTTAAGAAATGAGAGAAATTGAAAAATGACGTCAAGGAAAAGATTATTTACATATTTTTAAACTACTGAAGCATATAGTTAATTTGGGTATAATTTTCTATAAATCTAATATATATTCCTTTTTTTATTTTGGCATTATTGAAGAAATTAGGCCATTGAAAAATAATAATTAACTCCATACAATGACCGAAGATGTAATGTGTTGCTCTGCAATATGGCATTTCATAAGTTGTAATTAATTTGCTGGCATGGATGTTCGTAGCTGTTCAAGATATATAAGCAGTTAGTTCTTTTATAAAGATATGGCAATAATGACAATGACAGTATAAGAAGTGAAAGTGTAGCCTAGATGCCATATGTGGCCTGCGTGAATTTTTTGTGAGGCCTCATAAAAGCACGCTCATGTATTAAATAATATTAAATAATCCCCCCAAACAGGTCTATATTATTATATATAATAATGAAATAATGACTATAAAGTTACTTTCGTAATACAGACATTTCTATTGTCATTATAATAATCATGTAAATTACAATAATTTGAAAATTAATAGACTTACATAAAGAGAGATATCGATGTAAGTTTTATTTCTTTCTGGTAATGAAATCTATTATATAATTTCGAATACATTTCTTTCTGACGCAATAAATTTATTTAAAAAAACTTCTGGCAGAATTATTATTATTTCTACTTAAATTATTGGTCATTTTTTGTTTTTTTCACATGTGAGATATGAGTCACAATAAGTCAATAAATGGTCAAAGTTAGCTGTTAGCTTATACATTCTAATATTGTTCTAGTAACCTACACCCGTACCACGTCACAGACATGCCTTCTAATAAACTTTCATATTTTTGATGTGTAATATTTTAAATAAATCTTGAAATCCTATGATTTTAATTTCATTTTAATTAATATTATGCTTTCAATCGGTATGTAATAATAAATAGTTAGTAAAATTTCAATAAAGTACTAAGAATAAATAGAGTGTAGAAATATTTTAAAGTATTTATTTTATTCCTCATTTATAAAGTTTTTAAAATATTCCTGAATCCGTTTAAATATTTACTAGTTATTTCTAACCAAGTATTCTACATACTCTTATGTTCCAGTTTTAGTTTAAAGCACCTTTACTAATGTTTCCTTATAAGCAGTAGATTACTTAGTTTCAGCTGTGATTTGCTGGAATATTTAACAGCATCTGGGGAAACAATTAAATATAATTTATTTCTTTAAGTAGTTCAACATCTTGCACTTCATACCTAAGACCAATATACAGATAAGTAAAAGTGTTTGAATATTTTATGTACCCTTTACTTTAAATGTTTTCTAGCTAATAACCCTCATAAAAGTTAACGATGATATTTTCTGCTTTTAAAAACGCATATATCGGTTTTATTGCTCTTAAACATAAACATAAATATCAGTTTCATTAACTCCGCGTTCTGTAGACTTAGTTTGTTTTTAACTTCAGATGAAAGAAGTTCAAATGCATTAGATAAATTTTCATGATTTTTAAAAGCAGGTTTCTATTTTTTGCCTTTGTATTATTTCTTAACTATAATTTTGAAATCATAGTTCCCATTTTAAACCTAAAAACAAAATCGAATTTCTCTTTTGTTCGCGACCTTTATATTAATCTAAAATCTAAATTTTGTTTTTATAGCTATTATCTAGGAATGTGTTTTGAAAATTCTCCAACAAAAAGTTCTTGTAGATATATATTTTATGGCATATTATATTAAAACTTCTTGCGATATTTTTGCTTTTATCTGCATAAGTTTTCGGCCACAAACAACATTGGAACGATAATAATGGAGGGTATTTAGCAAACTTTTTATCAGGATGGATTTCATTCCAGCACAGTGCCAAAATATTTTTATACATGCAAATAAGCATATATTTGCATTTGAGAAAAATTTAAGAAATTTAAGAAATTGAAAAATGATGTCAAGGAAAGGTTTTTACATATTTTTAAATTGCTGAAGAGTATAGTTAATTTGGGTATAATTTTCTATAAATCTAATACATATTACTTTTTTTATTTCGGCATTTTTGAAGAAATTAGGCGATTGAAGAATAATAATTAACTCCAAACAATGGTCGAAGAGATAATGCTTTGCTCTGTAATATGACATTTCGTTTGTTGTAATTAATTTACTGTCACGGATTTTCATAGCTGTTCAAAATATATAAGCAGTTAGTTTTTTTATAGGCCGCGATATTGCAATAATGACAGTATAAGAAAGGAATGTGTGGCCCAAAAACCATATGTGGCCTGCCTGAATTTTTTGTGCGGCATCATCAAAGAAAGCTCATGTATCAATTAATATTAAATAATTCCCCCAAATTGGTTTATATTATTAAATAGAATAACGAAATAAAAACTGTAAAGATTGCTTCGTAATACAGACATTATTATTGTCATTATAATTATCATGTAAATTACAATAATTTGGAAATTAATAGACTTACATAAAGAGCGATATCAATGTAAGTTTTATTTGTATCTGGTAAAAAATTCAATTGTATACTTTTCGATTAAATTTCTTTCTGATGCAATAAATTTATTTAAAAATACTTCTGGTAGCATTATCTTTATTTCTACTTAAATTATTGGTCCTTTTCTTGTTTCTTTTCAGTGTAATGTATGAGTCACAATAAGTAAATCAATGGTCAAAGTCAGCTCATATATTTTAAAATCGTTCTAGTAACCTAGGCCCATACAATGTCACAGACATACCTTCTAATAAACTTAAATATTTTGATGTGTAACATTTTAAATAAATCTTTAAATCTTATGATTTTATTTTAATTAAAATTATGCTTTCAATCGGTATGTAATAATAAATAGTTGGTAATATTTCAATAAAGTTTTAAAAATAGAGCAATTTTTCGAATGTCACGAACTACTGTAACGCCCTTTCCATTCATTTTCTGGTTTAAACAGCCAATAGACTAACAATAAACTGCCTTTCCGTTTGAAACTAAAGCCAGAATTGACATAAACTGAAATTTGCTCTACTGTGTGAAATCGCCTTATAAATAAAGTGTAGAAATAATTTAAAATATTTATTTTATTTATACAGTTTTTAAAATATTCTTGAATCCGTATAAATATTTGCTAGTTATTTCTAATCAAGTATCCCGTATACTTTTATGTTCCAATTTTAGTTTAAAGCACCTTTACTAATGCTTCCTTATATGCAGTTGAATACTTAGTTTCAGCTGTGATTTGCAAGAATATTTAACAGCATCTGGGGAAACTATTAAATATAATTTATTTCTTTAAATAGCTCAACATCTTGCACTTCATACCCATTAAGTTCTACGCTTTTTCAAATTAAATAACGCCGAAATCCAGTTTTCGTGTAAGTAGCGAAAACTTTTGCAAATAAAATCATAATGTATCTTCAGAAATTAAAATTTCTTTTTGTTTTATCTGGATATATTTAGCTATTTATTTAAAAAAATATCTTGGAATACAATCAGAATTCTAAAATGGGTTTTCCTTTTCATCATTTTAACAATGCGTAAAAGTGATTTAATCTTTTTAAGACCAATATACAGATAAGTAAAAGTCTTTGAATATTTTATTTACCATTTTACTCTAAATGTTTTCTAGCTAATAACCCTCATAAAAGTTAACGATGATATTTTCTGCTTTTAAAAACGCATATATTGGTTTTATTGCTCTTAAACAAACATATCAGTTTCATTAACTCCGCATTCTGTAGACTTAGTGTTTTTTCACTTCAGATCAAAGAAGTTCAAAAGCATTAGATAAATTTTCATGATCTTTAAAAGCATGTTTCTGTGTTTTGCCTTTGTATTATTTCTTAAATATAACTTCGAAAGGCATAGTTCCCATTTTGAAACTAAAAAAAAAATATTGAATTTCTCTTTTGTTCGTGACCTTTGTATTTATCTAAAATCTAAATTTTCTTTTTATACTTATTATCAAGGAATGTGTTTTGAAAATTCTCCAACAAAAAATTCTTGTAGATATATATTTTATGGCATATTACATTGAAACTTCTTGCGATATTTAAGCTTTTATATGCATACATTTTTGGTCACAAACAACATTGGAATAATGATAAAAGAGGGTATTTAGCAAACTTTTTATCAGGATGTATTTCATTTTAGAACAGTGCCAAAATATTTTTATACATGTAAAAAGGCACATATTTGAATTTGAGAAAAATTTAGGAAATTAGAGAATTTGAAAATTGATGTCAAGGAAAGGTTTTTACATATTTTTAAACTACGGATGACTATAGTTAATTTGCGTATAATTTTCTATAAATCTAATATATATTTCTTTTTTTACTTCGGTATTTTTGAAGAAATTAAGCCATTAAAACTCATTTTCTACCCATTAAGGTCTAGGCTTTTTAAAACTAAATAACGCCTAAATCCAGTTTTCGTGTAAGCAGCGAAAACTTTTGCAAATAAAATCTTAATGTATCTTCAGAACTTAAAATTTCTTTTTGTTTTATCAGGATATCTTTAACTATTTATTTAAAAAATATCTTGGAATACAATCAGAATTCTAAAATGGGTTTTCCTTTTCATCATTTTAAGAAAGAGTAAAAAAGATTTAATATTTTTAAGACCAATATACAGATAAATAACAGTCTTTGAATATTTTATGTACACTTAACTCTAAATGCTTTCGAACTAATAACTCTCATAAAAGTTAACGATGATATTTTCTGCCATAAAAACGCATATCTCGGTTTTATTGCTCTTAAATATAAACATAAATATCAGCTTCATTATCTCTGTAAATTGTAGACTTACTTTGTTTGTCACTTCAGATCAAAGACGTTCAAACGCATGAGATAAAATATCATGATCTTTAAAAATGTGTTTTGGGTTCTGTGTTATTTTTTAACTATTAATTTCAAAGTGTTAGTTTCCATTTGAAACTTAAAACAGAAATTGAGTTTCTCTTCTGCTCGAATATTTATACATTTTATGGCATATTGCCTAGAAACCTTTTTCGACATTTTTCTTGCATCAAGCTATATATTTGTGCAAAATCAACATTGAAGTCGCAATAATGGGGATTATTTAGTAAACATTTTATCATAAATTATCATGATCATTAAAAACAATAATTGATTTTGTGTTATTTTTTCACTATTATTTTTAAAGTGTTAGTTTCCATTTAAAACTTTAAAATGGAATTGAGTTTCCCTTCTGATCGCGACTTTTGTACTAATCTTTTTATACTTAAGATCAATAAAAACTATTTTGAAAATTTTCATTATCTAACAAGAAGTTTCCGAAGATTTATATATTTTATGGCATATTGCCTCTAAACCTCTTTTAATATTTTTATTTTATCGGAATATGTTTTAGTGCAAAAACAACATTGGAGTCTTAATATTGGGGCTTATTTAGTAAACTTTTTATCATAAATTATCATGATCTTTAATAACATGTTTCTGGTTTCGTGTTATTTTTTAACTATTACTTTCAAAGTTTTCAGTTAAAACTTTAAAATGAAATTAAGTTTCTCTTCTGACTTCTTCAGACTTCTTATCTTTGTACTAATCTTTTATACTTATGATCAATAAAAACTATTTTGAAAGTTTTCATTCTCTAACAAAAAAATTCCGAAGATTTATGCATTTTATTGGATATTGTCTAGAAACCGTATTCGATATTTTTCAATTATCAAGATATATTTTTGTGCAAAAACAACATTGAAGTCTCAATAATGGGGCTTTTTTAATAAAATGTTTATCATAAATTATCATGATCTTTAAAAAGGACAATTGATTTTGTGTTATTTTTTAACTATTACATTCAAAGTGTTAGCTTCCATTTAAAATTTAAAAAGGAAATTGAGTTTCTCTTCTGCTATCCACCTTTGTACTAATCTTTTATACTTATGATCAATAAAAACTATTTTGAAATTTTCATTTTCTAACATAAAATTTCCGAAGATTTATATATTTTATGGCATATTGCCTCCAAACCTCTTTTGATATTTTTCTTTTATTGGCATGTATTTTAGTGCAAAATCAACATTGGAGTCGCAATAATGAGGCTTAAATAGTAAACGTTTTATCAAAAATTATCATGATCTTTAACAACATGTTTTTGTTTTTGTGTTATTTTTTAACTTTTACTTTCAAAGTGTTAGATTCCATGTGAAATTTAAAAATGAAATTGAGTTTCTCTTCTGATAGCGACCTTTATACTAATCTTTGTATACTTATGATCAATAAAAACTACTTTGAAAAGTTTCATTCTCTGACATAAATTTCCGAATATTTATATATTTTAAGGCATATTGACCTAAAACCTCTTTCAATATTTTTCTTTTATTGGAATATATTTTAGAGTAAAAACAACATTAGATCCGCTATAATGAGGCTTATTTAATAAAGTCTTTATCATAAATTATCATGATCTTTAAAAAAGTATTTTTGATTTTGTGTTATTTTTGAACTGTTACTTTCAAAGTTTTAGTTTCCATTTAAAACTTAAAAATGAAATTGAGTTTCTCTTCTGCTAGCGACCTTTGTACTAATCTTTGTATACTTATGATCAATAAAAACTATTTTGAAAATTTTCATTCTCTAACAAAACATTTAGGAAAAATTATATATTTTATGGCATATTGCCTCGAAACATCTTTCAATATTTTTGTTTTATTCAGAGGTTGTTGGTTTTGGTTTGGTTTGGAGTGCTACGTCTACTTTTTGTGCAACACGTGGGGCTAATGAAGACCGGGGCCCTATGCTTAACGCCGATTCCGAACGGCTACGGAACATCCATGCCATAGTGGATTTCGAACCCAATACGAACTCCGGATCGAAGGCCCAAACACCCTAACCCATTCCGGCCATCTCGTTCGGCTTGTTTTATCGGGAAATTATTGTTTTAGTAAACATTTTATCCTAAATTATCATGATCTTTAAATTTATATTTTGAGTTTTGTGTTATTTTTTAAGTATTACTTTCAAAGCGATAGTTTCCATTTAAAAATTAAAAATGAAATGAGTTTCTCTTCTGCTTGCGACCTTTGTAATAATATTTTTATACTTATGATCAATGAAATGTATTTTGAAAATTTTCATTCTTGAGCAAAAATTTTCCGAAGATTTATATATTTTATGGCATATTGCCTAGAAACCTCTTTCGGCATTTTTGTTTCATCGGGATATATTTTAGTGCAAAAATTACATTATAGTTTTAATAATGGGGCTTATTTAGTAAACGTTTTATCACATATTATCATGATCTTTAAAATCATGTTTTTTGTTTTGTGTTATTTTTTAACTACTACTTTCAGAGTGTTAATTTCCATATAAAACTTAAAAATTAAATTGCTTTTCTCTTCTGCTCGTGACCTTTGTACTATTTCTTTCTACTTATGATCAATAAGGACTCTCTCGAAAATTTTCGCTCTCTAACAAAAAATTTTCGAGGATTTTTATAATTTATGACTTATTGCCTCCAAACCTCTTTCGATATTTTTGTTTTATCGGGATATATATGAGTGCGAAAAAAAAAAACATTAGAGTCTCAATAATGGAGCTTATTTAGTAAACGTTTTTATCGTATGTTATCATGATCTTTAAAAACATGTTTTTGGTTTTGTTTAATTTTTTAAGTATTACTTTCAAAGCGTTAGTTTCCATTTAAAACTTAAAATTGAAATTGAGTTTCTGTTCTGCTAGCGACCTTTGCGCTAATATTTTTATACTTATGATCAATAAAAACTATTTTTAATACTTTCATTCTCTAACAAAACTTTCCGCAGATTTATATATTTTAATGCATATTGCCTCAAAACCTTTTTCGATAGCTTTCTTTTATCGGGATATATTTTAGTGCAAAAAGAAGACTAGAGTCGTAATAATGGGGCTTATTTAGTAAAATTTTTATCATAAATTATCATGAGCTTTAAATACATGTTTTTCGTCTTCTGTTATTTTTTATCTATTACTTTGTGTTAGTTTCCATTTAAAACTTAAAAATGAAATTGAGTTTCTCTTCTGCTAGTGACCTTTGTACTAATCTTTTTATACTTATGATCAATAAAATCTATCTTGAAAATTTTTATTCTCTAACAAAAAATTTTCGACGTTTTATATATTTTATAGCATATTGCTTGGAAACCTATTTCAATTTTTTTAATCGGAAATATTTTAGTGCAAAATGAACATTGGAGTCGCAATAATGGGGTTTATTTAATAAAGTTGTTAACATAAAATATCATGATCTTTAAAAACATATTTTTGGTTTTGTGATATTTATTAACTATTGCTTTCAAAGTGTTAGTTTCCATTTGAAACTTTAAAATGAAATTAAGTATCTCTCCTTCTCACGATCTTTGTACTAATCTTTTTATACTTATCAATAAAACTATTTTGAAAATTTTTATTCTCTAACAAAATATTTCCGAAGATTTATATATTTTATGGCATAGTGCCATCAAACCTCTTTCGGTATTTTTCCTTTCTTTTAATATATTTTAGTGTAAAAACAAAATTGGAGCCGATATAATGGTGCGTATTAAGTAAACATTTTATTATAATGTATTTCACTCTAGCATAGTGACAAAATATTTCTGTACAAGTAAATAAGGACATTATATTCTGCATTAATATTTTTAAAGAAATTAGAGAAATTTAAAAAAGTGTCCAGTCATGTAAAGGATCTTTAATTATTTTTAAACTTTTAGTGACTATAATTCATTTGAGTATAGTTTTTTAACACGTTGACGGACACGCGTTAGAGTTTAAGATGTTGAGGAAACAATCCCCTTTATAATAATAGCCTAATTTATCT
Organism: Pardosa pseudoannulata; assembly: GCA_032207245.1. Taxonomy (NCBI): domain Eukaryota; kingdom Metazoa; phylum Arthropoda; class Arachnida; order Araneae; family Lycosidae; genus Pardosa; species Pardosa pseudoannulata. The sequence continues at coordinate 95,925,403 of CM063509.1, read as the reverse complement.
GTCTGTCTGACCTCGAATTTATGAACCGGTTGGACCTGGAATGGATGGAGGCATCCATATTGGATTTTTGATGAGTTAGGGTTAGCAAAGTTCGAAATCCCGCCTTCTCCCCCTTTCTAGTATTTAATGACATTATTTCAAACCATATTTTCTCATGTTAAGAGCAGGTTATTAAATTTATCCTATTGTTATATAATAAATAGGTAAAAATAACATTTTTTCTAGCATTATGATGTCATTCCTTTAACTCTCTCATTTAAGGATTTCTTATTTTAAATAATTTGAAGTATCATCTTCTTTTTTTTCATACGTTTTATTATTGAACTTAGAAATTACATAAATAATGTTCTTTTATATTTGGCTTAAATAATAGATTACGCACATATGTGATAATTTTAAATTTAATCATCGATTATTTTTGTTGCCATGGAAATTTTACCACCGTTATTAACAACAAATTCTATCTTCCTCCAGAGTGTAGTAGAAATGACAGTCTCATTCCTTTACTTCCATTAATTACTGTGGGAAAATAATTGGGAAGAACTTAACGATAATTTCGACGTAGCTGAGAAAACTTTGAATTATCTTTCTAAATGAATTCAACGGGATTCTAAACTGCATTCACAGTACCGGGAGAATATTTAACATCATCTGGGGAAACTGTTAAATATCATTTATTTCTTTAAATAGTTCACCATCTTGCACTTAATACCCATTAAATTCTAGGCTTTCTAAAACTAAATAAAGCCAAAATCCAGTTTTCGTGTAAGTAGAGAAAACTTTTGCAAATAAAATCATAACGTATCTTCAGAAATTAAAATTTCTTTTTCTTTATCTGTATATCATTAGCTATTTATTTAAAAAATATCTTGGAATACAATCAGAATTCTAAAATGGGTTTCCCTTTTCATAATTTTAACAATGCGTAAAAAATGATTTAATATTTGAAAATTAATAGACTTACATAAAGAGCGATATCAAAGTTTTATTTTTTTAGTACTTTAAAGGAGTATGAAAAATAAACAAATTATTGAACTTGTACGAGAAAAACAAAAAAAAACAAACCCTTTTTTATCTGCCCTGTAGAGCACTTTATAGGGGTTTAGGGGCTATATGTTAGTTTTTTTTTTTAAATTTATTTTTAAATTTAATATGATAAGTATGATAATCAATTTTCAGTGAGAAATATGATAAAGAAATCCGTTAGGTTTGAAGGCATAAGGTAGAAATAAGGCAACACCAACAAATGAAGTTTTAAATAATAAATTATTAGTTTTATGTATTTATTTTAAAATACAATTACAAATAATTCAATTGAGGCTTGTTTTTGAGGATTTTTTGTGAATGCAGAAGTTGTTTCATGTGAGAGAAGGATAACAAGTGTGAGATGCGCTGTCTCAGAGTACATACCACGGGCTCTTGATGAGACGAAAATCTGCAAGTTGAGGAAGAAAATGAAGAGGAAGACAAAAAAAGCGTGGCCTTACCCTGAAAAATCTGAAACAATTGTGCAAGATAACAAGAATTTGAACAAGGCATTGGCGACAATACGGTTCGAATTGTCGAGTTCAGCAATTGCGTTGACGGGGTTATGTCCTTGTACAGGGGAATTTTGACAAGTAAAAACAAGGGAAAAAAAAAGAAAAGATAAAGGAAATAAAGTCTTGGCTAAAGCCTCTGGTCAGCAGAAGATTCGAAGATTCGAAGTAAAACTTCAAGTGATTCAAGTGAAAGATCGACTCTTCGATTATGATGATTAATGTTTATTATTTTACTAGCAAATAGCCCGTCATATGACAGGATCCGTAAAAATTTTGATTTCCAGAATTATAAAGTACACTATGACGCATATAAAAATGTATTAATATTTGTATAATAGAAAATATTTATTTGTATAAATATTGCTATTAATAGAAAATTAAACAGATGACCTTCTTGTTATACTTATGGCCGGTCTCACCAAAGTCATTGAACATATAACCGCTATTAACCCTTTACACCAACCAATGTCGGGGCACAATTCTCCGTTTAAACAGAGATTAATCGTGGTTAGCCGTTAAACGAGTTTGGTGAGACCGGTTCCTACTTTTTTATGAAAAGAACTTGTTGTTAATACTGGTGATAAAATTTTCATTGCAACAAAAAATAATCGAAGACTAAATTTAAAATTATCACATATGTTGATTAATTTTTATTGCTCTATAAGGTTTTGTAATTAACCTTATTAATTAGCACTGACACGTTTAAGTAAATACGTATACTGTTGTAATTTTTGTTTTAAATGTGTAAAGTATAAATATTGTTTACATATTTAAATTATTCGTGTACCCACATACACGAAAATTCCTAGGGGCAAATCTTACTTCGCGGTTTTTCAGTTTTCACGAAAGTTTCTGGTCCCCATTAACAGCCAAAAATGAGGAATCAGTATATTGTGTATCTTTAGAAATTAAAGTTTCAATTACCTTATCTGGATATTTTTAGATATTCATACTACACATCTTTGAATACAATCAGGATTATGAAATGGATTTTTTTTGCAACGTTTTCAAATTGCGTAAAAAATTATTTTATATTTTTAAGAGCAAAAATCCGATAAGAGTCTTTAAATATTTAATGTACTTTTTACTCTAAATGTTTTCTAGCTAATAACCCTATAAAAGTTAACGATGATATTTTCTGCATTAAAAAACGCATATCTCGGTTATATTCCTCTTAAACATAAACATAAATATCAATTACATTATCTCTATATTCTGTAGACTTAGTTTGTTTTTCATTTCAGATCAAAGAAGTTGAAATGCATTATATAAATTATCATGATCTTTAAAAGCATATTTCTGTTTTTGGCTTTGCTATTTCTTAACTATAACTTCCAAAGTAATAGTTTCCATTTCAAACCTAAAAATGAAATTGAATTTCTCTTCCGTTCGTGACCTTTGTGCTAATCTAAAATCTTGATTTTTTTTATACTTATTATCAGTGAAAAGTGTCTTGAAAATTTTCATTCTGAGAACAACAAAAAATTACTGAAGATTTACATTTTATCTCACATTGCATTAAAACCCTTTGCGATATTTTTGATTTTATGTGAATACATTTTAGCGAAAAAACAACATTGAAACGGCTATAATGGTGCGTATTTAGTAAGCTTTTTATGAGAATATATTTTATTCCAGCATATTTACAAATTATTTCTTCACATGTAAATAAAAATATTATATTTCGCTTTAGAATGTTTTCACTTTTATTGATTTGTTAGCATTTATTTGAGAATTAGCTTTGAGAAATGGGTCGAAAGAATTCATGTCGCGATCACTCCTTTTAATTTTGAGATTTTGTAGCTTTGAATGAAAATAGATATGAAAGAAAGAATGAGAAATTTAGCTAGATATTTTTAGTTATATATATATATATATATATATATATATATATATATATATATATACACGTATATTATGTATTTATACATACATTATATATTTATATATATACACACACACACACACACACACACACACACACACACACATATATATATATATATATATATATATATGCATATGTATACACACATACATATTACTTGCACACATCCTATTTTTATACCAGACAACTTATTAACAACTAATAAATCAATTAGTGTTGATAAATTCTTAGAACAATATAGAATATTTATTATGTTAATTACAATAATTAAATGAAGCATTAAACCAAAGGTATTGTTATAAATAGATATATTCAAGCAGACAGAGGAACAATCGTGCACGCACTTATATATCCACATAACATTATATACTTAGACATGTATGTATAAACACAATTTCATATATAAGTACGCATGCAAGCTTAAGCACACATACGTGAACAAATGTCATAGAAACATCTGAATTTTATCAAAGCAGTTCAAAATCATTTTTCAATGAATATACATTTTGATACGTATCTTTTTTTTTCAAAAGGTATTTCAAAAATATTTCAAACTCTATTTAGCTCAGAAAACAATAGCAGATATACTTAATTCATTTCTATACACAGAGAAACTTTAAAATCTTTAAGTGGTTAAACTACTGGTGACTATATAGTTCATTCGGGTATAATTGTCTAGTTACCTATTAAGTATCAATTAAGGGGTTATAGGACTCTTAAAGGAAAATAAAATGTATCATTATCATTTTCGACTTCTTATACCTTGTAAACCACCAGTTTTAAATACATTCTTAACATAGTTAGAAGGAATTATTATCTTTACACATATATCTAATTCATTTTTGAAACATAAAAAAATATTTTTGTTAAAAAGTTTTAAATAAGAGACACTTTGTTGTTGAAAAATTTATATCAAAGCTAACTTGCATGATTGCTGAAAATATAATTATGTTTATGACAAACTTAATGTTTTTAAACATACTACAATATCTCAAAATACCTTTTTGTCGAACTAGGTGTCCGACAAAAAGTTTTTTTTTAGTAAGGAAAAGTAGTTTAAAAAAGTTTTTAAGGCCAAACCAATTTTAGAAAACCGAATGAGAGGACGACCAGATCTTAGATTGTTAGACTGCATTGAGAAAGACATAAGATCCTTGAAAATTTCAAATTGGAAATCCAGAACTAAAGATAGGACTGCCTGGTATGGAATTCTAGAGGAGGCTACGGCCCATCCTGGGCTATCATGCCACTGATGAAGAAAGGAAGGATAATATCTCAAAATACCTTTGAACCTAAATTTGTATTAAGATACATATATATTTAAAAAAAATGTTTGAAAAAATATGAATTTTTTTAATAAAAATTTAAAAATTTATCATTGGGATTAAAGCTTGTTTGGGGAAATATACCAGAAAATTTAGGTTCAATTGGAAGAAAGTTACATTGTATACAACCTGTAAAAATGTCGAGAAAAATGTTAAAAACTATTTGAGATAATTTATTTCATTTTGTGCAACAGCAGTCATATAATTTATATATTGATTGAGTGACACGACTCTTAAATGTCGAAAAGTTGTAAAATAATTATCCTTTTCGACTTCTAACACTTTGAAATCTACAAGTTTAGCAATCATATTTTTAACATGGTTAGAAAGTATTATCTTTACACACAAATCTCATTCATTTTTGAAACATAATATTATTTTTGTTGGAAAGTTTTAAATAAAAGACACTTTTCTGTTAATAAAAATTATATCAAGGCTAACGCCAACAAAACTTATTACAATACTCCAAAACAACTTAGAACCTAAATTTTATATATTTCATATGCATATATATTTTTAAAAATATTTGAAAGAAGTGAATTTTTTTCTAAAAAACTAAAAATTTATTATTGGGATAAAAACATATTTTTGGAAACATACAAGAAAATTTAGGTTCAATCGGAAGAAAGTTACACTGTATAAAACCTGTAAAATGTCTTGAAAAATATTAAAATTAAAAACTACTTGAGATAATTTATTTCATTTAATACAATAGTAGTCATATAATTCATCTATTGATTGAGTCATACGACTCTTAAATGTCGAAAAATTGTAAAATAACTATCATTTTCGACTTCTAACACTTTGAAATCTACCAGTTTCGCAATCATATTTTTTAACATGGTTAGAAATTGTTATTTTTATACACAAATCTCATTCATTTTTTAAACATGAAATTATTTTTGTTGGAAAGATTTAAATAAGACACTATTCTGTCAACAAAACTGTATCAAGGCTAACGCGAAAGACAGTAAAAAATTTAATTAAGCTTTGAAACATATTACAATACCTCAAAACAACTTAAAACCTAATTTTATATATTTCAAATGTTTATATATTTTTAAAAATATTTGAAAAAAGTGAATTTTTTTCTGAAAAAATAAAATTTTATCATTGGAACAAAAACATATTTTGGGAAATATACAAGAAAATTTAGGTTCAATCGGAAGAAAGTTATATTGTATACAACCTGTATAAATGTCTTGAACAATATTAAATTATTTTTGAGATGACATAAGCGTAATCTGCAAAAATAAAAAACACAATTTGTGAAAAATAAAGTTAAAGTTTAAACTTATTTACACTGCTGATACGATTTTATTTACAACTTCTCTCAATATTGGAATTTTTAAGCACATTGTTTTAAAGTGTTCAGAACTGAATCCCTTCTCACATATATTTTTTGTGAAAAATTTAATTTTTTGTCGATTTAACAG
>CM063509.1:95886713-95914213 GCA_032207245.1 Pardosa pseudoannulata | reverse complement strand
ATAAAACTGGATTACAATATTTTAATTTCTTCATTGTTTACATTGATTTTGTTTAAGGAATTTCTAGTAAATGTTTAAAATATTTTTCATGAAACGAAACTTATTCATATAACAAAGTAATGAAATTTAATTTTTATTCAACAAAGTAATGACATCTGGCAGCGACCCACATCGCTAACAGGCAATACATTTATTTTTTTTTCGTTGTATACATTTAACTATAAACCGGAATGTTTCACGATTACAATATTTAAATTCATATAACACAAATTATTTGATTCTACGATGTTAAGAAGATATTACAATTTTATACTTTACTGATTTTGTTCGTTGTTCAGGTAATTTCTTTAACAAGAAATGTTTTAATATATATTTCATACAACAAAGTAATGACATATGGAAGCTCTTCGCATCACTTAGATATTTACATTGATGTTTTCTCGTTGTATATATGTATTTATAAATGAAAATGTACTCCAATTTCGATATTTAAAATCAAACACAACATATTACATGATTCTACGATATTTATATAAGCAGATATTACAATTTGTACGCTTTACTAATTTTGTATACTGATTTTCTTTTGTGTATTTCAATTAAAATATTTTCACACAAAAAAACATTCATGCAACAAAGTAATCACATCTGGCGGCGACCTCCATCACTAACATGCATCACATTGATTGTTTCGTTGTATATATTTAACTATAAACCTGAATGCTTCATGATTACAATATTTAAATTCATATAAAACAAATTACTTGATTCTAAGATACTAAGAAGATATTACCACTTCATACTTCACTGATTTTGTTCGGTGCTGTTGTTCAGGTAATTTCAATTACAAGAAATGGTTTAATATATTTTTCATGCAACAAAGTAATGACATCTGACAGCTGTTCGCATCACTATTATGATTTACATGGATGTTTTCTCGTTGTATACATGTAATTATAAATGGAAATACATCCCAATTTCAATATTTAAAATCATACATAACATATAGCATGATTCTACGATATTTATACAAGCGGATATTACAATTGTATGCTTTACTGATTTTGTATATTGTCTTTCTTTCGGTAATTTCAATTATAAGAAAAGGTTTAATATATTATCATGCAAAAAAGCTTATTCATGCAACAAAGTAATGACATCTGGCAGCGACCCACATCGCTAACATACATTACATTGATTTCTTTCGTTGTATACATTTAACTATAAACCGGAATGTTTCCCAATTACAATATTTAAATTCATATAAAACAAATAACTTGATTCTACGATGATAAGAAGATATTACAATTTTATACTTCACTGATTTTGTTCTTTGTTGGTGTTCAGGTAATTTCAATTATAAGAAAGAGTTTAATATATTTTTTATACAACAAAGTAATAACATATGACAGCTGTTTGTATCACTGGTATGTTTTACAATGATGGTTTCTCTTTTATACATGTAATTATAAACGGAAATGTATCCCAATTTCAATATTTAAAAGCATACACAACATATTACTTGATTCTACGATATTTATATAAGCAGAAATTACAATTTTATGCTTTACTAATTTTGTATATTATTTTTCTTTCGTGAATTTCAATTTCAAGAAAAGGTTTGATATATTTTTCATGCAAAGAAGCTTATTCATGCAACACAAACTAATGACATCTAGGAGCAAAACACATCGCTAACATGCATTACATTGGTTCTTTTCGTTGTATACATTTAACTATAAACCGGAATTTTTTTTATGATTACAATTTTTAAATTCATGTGAAACAAATTACTTGATTCTACAGCATTAAGAAGATATTACAATTTTATACTTCACTGATTTTGTTCGGTGCTGTTGTTCAGGTAATTTCAATTACAAGAAATGGTTTAATATATTTTTCATGCAACCAAAGTAATGATATCTGGCAGCTGTTCCATCAATCATATGATTTACATTCATGTTTTCTCTTTGTATATATCTGTAATTATAAACAGAAATGTATCTTAATTTCAATATTTAAAATCATACACAACATATTACTTGATTCTACGATATTTATATAAGCAGAAATTACAATTTTATGGTTTACTAATTTTGTATATTATTTTTCTTTCGTGAATTTCAATTAAAATATTTTTATGCAAAGTAGCTTATTCATACAACAAAGTAATGACATATGGCAGCGACCACCATCACTAACATGCAATACACTGATTTTTTTTCGTTGTATACATTTAATTATAAACCGGAATGTTTCATGTTTACAATATTTAAATTTATATAAAACAAATTACTTGATTCTGTGATATTAAGAAGATATTTCTTTAACAAGAAATGGTTTAATACATTTTTCATGCAACAAAGTAATGACATATGGCATTTGTTACCATCACTGATATGCTTTACATTGATGGTTTCTCATTGTATACATGTAATTATAAACGAAAATGTATCCGAATTTCAATATTTAAAATCATACAGAACATATTACATGATTCTACGATATTCATGTAAGGTGATATTATAATTTTATGCTTTACTGATTTTGTATATTGTTTTTCTTTCAAGAATTTCAATTTCAAGAAAAGGTTTAAAGTATCTTCATGCAAAAAAGCTTATTTATGCAACAAAGTAATGATATCTGGCAGCGACCTGCATCACTAACATGCATTAAATTGATATTTTTTCGTTGCATACATTTAACTATAAACGGAATGTTTCACGAATACAGTACTTAAAATCATTTACAACAAATTACGTGATTGATATTAAGAAGATATTGCAATTTTATAATTTACTGATTTTGTTCGTTGATGTTGTTCACGTAATTTCAATTATAAGAAATGGTTTAATATATTTTCATGTAACAAAGTAATGACATCTGGCAGAGACCTGAATCACTAACATGCTTTAAATTGATATTTTTTTGTTACATACATTTAACTATAAAACGGAATGTTTCCCGAGTACAATATTTAAATTCATAAAAACCAAATTAATTGATTCTTCGATATTAAGAAGATATTACAATTTTATACTTTACTGATTTTGTTCGTTGCTATTGTTCAGGTAATTTCAATTACAAGAAATAGTTTAATATAATTTTCATACAAGAAATTAATGATATCTGGCAGGGACCCACATCGCTAACATTCATTACATTGATTATTTTTGTTGTATACATTTAACTATAAACCGGAATTTTTCATGATTACAATTTTTAAATTCTTAAAAAACAAACTACTTGATTCTACGACATTAAGAAGATATTACAATTTTATACTTTACTGATTTTGTTCGTGGTTGTTGTTTAAGTAATTTCAGTTACAATAAAAGGTTTAATATATTTTCATGCAAAGAAGATTATTCATGCAACAAAGTAATGACATCTAGCAGCGAAACACATCGCTAACAGGCAATACATTTATTTTTTTTCGTTGTATACATTTAACTATAAACCGGAATGTTTCACGATTACAATATTTAAATTCATATAAAACAAATAACTTGATTCTACGATGATAAGAAGATATTACAATTTTTACTTTACTGATTTTGTTCGCTGCTATTGATCAGGTAATTTCAATCACAAGAAATGGTTTAATATATTTTTCATACAACAAAGTAATAACATATGACAGCTGTTTGTATCACTGGTATGTTTTACAATGATGGTTTCTCTTTTATACATGTAATTATAAACGGAAATGTATCCCAATTTCAATATTTAAAAGCATACACAACATATTACTTGATTCTACGATATTTATATAAGCAGAAATTACAATTTTATGCTTTACTAATTTTGTATATTGTTTTTCTTTAGGAAATTCCAATTACAAGAAAAGGTTTAAAATATTTTCATGCAAGAAAGCTTATTCATGAAGCAAAGTAATTATCTGGCATTGATTCATATAGATACTATATTTAAAATCATATACAACAAATTACAATATTCTAAGATTTTACATAAGGAATTATTACAAATTCGTACTTTACTGATTTTGTTCGCTGCTTTTGTTTAGGTAGTTTCAATTACAAAAAAGGTAAAATATATTTTTCATGCAACACAGTAATGACATCTAGCAGAACCAGCATTTCTAATATGCATTACATTAATATTTTTTCGTTCTATATATTTAACTATAAACCTAACGTTTCACGAATGTAATACTTAAAATCAGATACAACAAATTACAATATTCAATGATTTTACATAATTATTTATTACAAATTTGTACTCTACTGATTTTGTTCGGTACTTTTGTTTAGGTAATTTTAATTACAAAAAAGGTTTAATACATTTTTCATGCAACAAAGTAATGACATCTGGCAGCAACCCACATCGCTAATATGCTTTATATTGATGTTTTTTTTTGTACATATGTAATGAGAAACCGGAATGTTTCTCGACTACAATATTTAAAATTCTTGTACAATATATTACATGATCCTACGTCATTTATATAACGTCATTTATTAAACATTTCACGAATGCAATACTGAAAATCATTTACAACAAATTACAATATTCTACGATTTTACATAAGCAAGCATTACAAATTTGTACTTTACTGATTTTGTTCAATGCTTTTGTTTAGGTAGTTTCAACTACAAAAAGTTTTAATATATTTTTTAAGCAACAAAGTAACGACATCTGGTAGCAACCCGCATCGCTAATATACTTTACATAGATGTTCTCTCTTTGTATATATGTAATAAAAAATCGGAATGTTTCACGACTACAATTCTTAAAATCTTATACAACATATTACATGATCCTACGTCATTTATATAAGCAGATATTACAATTTTATACTGTACTTATTTTGTATATTGTTTTTCTTTAGGAAATTCCAATTACAAGAAAATGTTTAAAATATTTTCATGCAACAAAGCTTATTCATGCAGCAAAGTATTTATCTGGCAGTGACCCGTATCGCTAATTTACTTAAAATCATATACAACAAATTACACTATTCTACGATATTACATAAGGAAGTATTACAATCTTGTACTTTACTGAATTTGTTCGCTGCTTTTGTTTAGGTAGTTTCAATTACAAGAAATGGTTTAATATATTTTTCATGCAACAAAGTAACGACATCTGGCAGCAACCCGCATGGCTAATATGCATTACATTAATATTGTTTTTCGTTCTATATATTTAACTATAAACCGAAACATTTCACGAATTCAATACTGAAAATCATTTACAACAAATTACAATATTCTACGATTTTACATAAGCAAGCATTACAAATTTGTACTTTACTGATTTTGTTCAATGCTTTTGTTTAGGTAGTTTCAACTACAAAAAGTTTTAATATATTTTTTATGCAACAAAGTAACGACATCTGGTAGCAACCCGCATCGCTAATATATTTTACACAGATGTTCTCTCTTTGTATATATGTAATGATAAACCGGAATGTTTCACAATTACAATATTTAAAATCTTATATAACATATTACATGATCCTACGTCATTTATATAAGCAGATATTACAATTTTATACTGTACTTATTTTGTATATTGTTTTTGTTTAGGAAATTCCAATTACAAGAAAAGGTTTAAAATATTTTCATGCAACAAAGCTTATTCATGAAGCAAAGTAATTATCTGGCAGTGACCCGTATAGCTAATATACTTAAAATCATATACATAAAATTACAATATTTTACGATTTTACATGAGCAGGTATTACAAATTTGTACTCTACTGATTTTATTCGTTGTTTTTGCTTAGGTAGTTTCAATTACAAAAAAAGTTTAAATCCGAATATTTTTCCTTTGTGACGCAGTTGATAATAAAAATGGATTTGGGATTAAACTCGAATATTATTTAAATATCTAAACATTATTACGGCGAATGAAATTTGAATGCTTCAACTATTGATACTAGAATAGGATTACATGCCAAGTCTTTTGTGTACAAGCATGAAAAGGTAACCGTTCATAATTTCAAAAGATTCCAATTAAAATTTCCAGGAATGGATTTTTTTCTCCAGATTAAAGATAAGATAATTGTCTCCCACTTACGATTGGTTGCCTCCGGTTCTTCATTCTCAATAATAATTTAATTTTTCATTCCTTTCGAATAATAAAGAAATTGTATCGTAAATAAATTTTTCTACAACCTATATAATAATATCTTAAGTTATCTGTCCGTCTGTTCTCGAATTTATGAAGCGTTAGACCTAGAATGGATAAGGGCATACATATTGGATTTTTGTTGAGTTAGGGTTAGCAAAATTCATAGCAACTAAAGTTTATCTTCTTTTAAACTATCGATCCGTTTCAAAAATAAATTGGTATAAATATGCTTCAAATCACAGAAAAAATACTGTCGTCTTTAAAACTTTCGAAATCCATCCCTTCCTCCCTTTTTGAACGTTTAATGCCATTATTTTCAAGCCCTCTTTTCCCCAGTTAAGAGCAGGCGATTAAATTTATCAAATTATTATATAATAACTAGTTAAAAATAATATATTTTTCTAGCCTTATGACGTCATTCCTTTGACCATCTCATTTAATCATTTCTTATTTTAAATGATATAAATATCGTCTGCACTATTTTCATACGTTTTATCACTGAACTTAGATATTACGTAAATAATTTTCGTTTATATTTGGCTTAAATAATAGATTAGGTACATACGTGTTAACTAATACGTGAAAATAAGTCATGAAATAATAGAATTAAACTCTCGAAGAGGGGGAAAGGTTGATTTCGAACGTTTTAAAGAAAATTTGTTTCGCTGTGATATGAAGCATATTTATACCAATTTATCGTATCGATAATTTAGAAGATAAAGTTTATTTGCTTTGAATTTTGCTAACTGTAACTCATGAAGAATTCAATATGGATGCCTCTATCCATTCCAGATCCAACCACTTCATAAATTCGAGGACAGATAACTTAGGCTATTATTATATAGAAGATTGATAAATTTCCGCATCGATTCTTCTTCAAAAATTTTCGTAAAGATTGTTTTTTCAAACATAGCAAGAATGTCTCAATTTTTCTCAATTTACATTTTTACCTCCTCAAAATGTAATACTCAAAATGTCTCAGATTAATAGTATAATATAGTATTAATCCACCTTTCAAAATCGCATTTTTAATTTATTTTACCAAATTATACTTGAGGAAAAAATACATTATTTTAATTAAACAAACAAGTTCGTAAGCTTTTCATAACATGTCTTTTGACAGCAACAACTTATATGTTTTATTTATAAATAAGAAAAATATTTTTATATGAAAATTTTTATAGCAGTGCCATTTCTATTCAAAAATTTATTTGTACAATTTTTTTTACCTACTCAAAATGTAATACTCAAAATATCTCAGATTAATAGTATAATATACTATTAATCTGCCTCTGAAAGTCGCACTTTTAAATTATTTTACAAAACCATACTTAAAGGAAAAATACATTTTTTTATTAAACAAACAAGTTCGTAAGCTTTCCATAACATGTCTTTTGACAGCGATAAATTATAGGTTTAATTTATAAATAAAAAATATTTCTATATGAAATATTTTTATATCAGCGTCATTTCCAGGTAAAAACTTATTCGTACAAAAAATTTTTTACCTACTTAAAATGTAATACTCAAAATGTCTCAGATTACTAGTATAATATACTATTAATCTGCCTCTGATAATCACACTTTTAATTTATTTTACCAACCCATACTTGAGGAAAAAATACATTTTTTAATTAAAGAAACAAGTTCGTAAGCTTTTCATAAGATGTCTTCTGACAGCGAAAAAGATACGTTTTATTTATAAATAAAAAAAAATATTTCTATGTGAAAGATTTTTATAGCAGCGCCATTTCCAGGAAAAATTTATTTGTACAGGAAATTGGTTTTCAACCTAGGGTTTTTTAAGTTTGACGCAGTTGATAATAAAAAAGGGGTCCCCCGAAAAGAGGAGAAGGGGTGGGTTTCAAACGTTTTTGAACTCTCTTTGAATTTTGCTAACCCTAACTCATCAAACATCCAATATGGATGCCTCTATCTATTCCAGGTCCAACTGCTTTATAAATTCGAGGACAGACGGAAAGATAACTTAGGCTATTATTATATAGGGGATATTCAACTTCCGACCCCAATCTTTATTTGGTAGTTTCTGTAAATTCTACCTATTTAATTTTTTCACTTTTATTGTGTATTTACTGAAACTATATTCCAAAAGAGCTTTTAACTTCATAGCAGGTTGTAATAATTTCGTAACATATTATGAATAATACAGTGGAGTCCGCTTAATGTAATCCCGGTTAATGTTGTCAATCGCTTATTGTTATCGAAATCACTTGGTCCCGATCATCTCTATTCATTTGTATGTTAAAATTATCGTTTTATGTGATCGTTACATCGGTTAATGTTATCAGTTTTCGAACATCATTTTAACTGGCAAAGGAATAGTCACAATATATTCCGAAGGAACCCATTCTTTTCCTTCCTTTCGCTGCTGTTTGAATTTCCGAGTTTTCTCCCTCATCCACTTAGGGAAATGGGAAATGAACAAAGGAGTGGGGAACAAATAGGTAATATTATTTACAGGGAACTTTCAACTTAGGGAATGGGGAAGTGACAAATTACACCTTCCTGGAATTTTTCAGATATATGCACACCTTTCTGGTGGTCAGTGGTTGTCAGATAAGCAGAACGCAATATATTCTTTTCGGAACTGAGAAGGAGAGTATTCACATTTTATGCCTTGATTTTGAGAAAAAAATTTCCAGAAATCTCAAGAAATGATAGAAAATCCTTCGGATATGACCTCTGAAGAGTTCGAGTCATGGGTGAAAGTAGATCAAAACATTCCAGTAGCTTCCACATTAACAGAATCTGAAGTCTGTCAGATTGTTATAGGAAAACAGACGAATGATGGAACTGATGAGTCAGATGAAAAATCTCTTGATACTGAGCCACCTCCTACAAGTGCTGAAATGAGAAATGCATTGAAAGTGTTGAAACATTATGATTACGAACAATTTATCAATGAGCTTCTTAGAAAAAATTGTAGACAGCCAACAATTGATCAATTTTTTAATTATGTATACAATTCTTATACTTTAAAATATAATATACAGTACATAAATATAAGGTGAGTTTTTTATTTTTATTTTGAAATTTAGTACATGTGAATTAAAGGGGGGATAAATTTATCTAATTTTCCATATCGTTTATGTTACCAATCGGTTATTGTTATCAAAATTACGGTTGTTGTAACGGCGTGTATCGTCATCAAAGAACTTTGCTTTGAGAGGTGGACTTGTGTGGATACAAAAGGATTGTTTTCCCCGGCACCAAGAAGTCTACACTGCTGTGCCATATAGTAAAGGAACAATATGCCAGACGACACGGCACCTTCACTGACACCGAAAAATGATCGGGGGAACAACAAAGGATTTGCTGCTACTCAGATGTAGCCGCTAAGAATTCCAAGAACTTTGCGGCCGATGATTGCTTAACCTGGATCAATCCAGTTGGTCGAAGGTGAGGTCATCGCTAGGTGACCCAATAATGAAATTTTGGGTGAGGCCCCTGTCTTAGAGGCCCCTCCCCTAGAAAGAGACGAGAGAAGATTTGTTTGTTTGTTTGTTTTTTAGAGAAGTTAGTTAGCGAGCAACCAGCTAATTCAGAGGTCGTCTTGAGATATATCTCTTGCTGAGATTGAAGCTATACCGTGTGCTTTGGGTTTCTTTCCTTTTCTAATATAATCCTCTTCAGGATTGTTTGCAGTTCTTCAGAACTAACTGTGCTCAGATCTCCTACCTATACTTCAGAGAACTTTCGAGAGAGCTACGAATTGTTCTTCCGTCTAATCACCCGTATTTCGGCAGAGACTGAATTTAGTTTAGGTACCTGTCTCTACTCAGGCCTATGTGCACTAATCAGTTACCTGTGATTAGAAATTATTTTTATAGTGGTGAAATGTCTATAGCAGAAGTGTAAATAAATTCATTATTCAAGATACACCTGATTCTTCCTTATGTCACCTGAAACAGGGACCGGATACGTTACGGTGTCCCAAACTGATCACATTAAGCGGTGTCCATTGTAAACTGGAATGTTATTTAGATATCTAAATATTATTAAGGCGAATGACTGTTTCAGTAGCATTCGAATACTTCAATTATTGACACTAGAATATGATCATACGTCAAGTCCTTTGTGCATCACGCATGTAATGTCAATCCTTCATTATTTTAAAAGATTTCAATACAAATTTCCTTGAACGATTTTTTGTAATGTTTTGGGACTTAAGATAAGATAATTATCTCCTACTCACGAATGTTTGCCTTCAGTTCTTTATTCTTTTTGGTAATTCAATTTCTTATTCGATGCGCACCAAAAGAAATTTTGTGCTGTTGATAAATGTTTCTATTTCTTTAAAAATTATGTTTATGTATTGAAAAATAATTTGAACAGAACCCATAATTGAAATATAAACAAAAAATAATTAATACCTACCCTTTTTCCTGATTTTGGTATTAAAATATAAATTGAAAGCTTAATTTTTATCTATGGATTAAACAAAAGAAAACTTAATTCCTGATTCGTGAGTATGAAAATGGTTTTTATTTTTTTAAAATATAAATATGTTCATACAAATTCCTATAAAGTTTTATAAAATGCAAAAATAAAACAAATTTATAATATAAAATTCCATAATTTAATTTTACCCATTTCACCTACCGCTCAAAGGTTAAAAAGGAAAAAATATTTTTAAAAAATAAAGATAGATAATGATAATCATTCTCTAATTCTCTAATTTAATAAATCAAAGGGCTCTTTTAAAATTTTTAAAAATAATTTCTAATTATTTGTAAATTTAAAATATAACTTTAAATATATATATTATGCTTATTTAGTATTCTTACCTATTCCTTATTAATATTTATTTTTAAAATACTTAAAAATTACTTATTTTTAATTTCAAACCCTCATCTGTAAGGAATTTGGACCCACGACCCATTTTTGCAGCTGTGTACCCCTTCCTATATCTAAGAATCGACCGCTTGACCCCTCAAATGCAGAAATGGGGTGTTCATTGAAGAATATGAGCCATTCGGCTAATGGGCTCATAAAGTCTTCGGACAGGTCATTTATTTTACAGAGAGTTTAAAGAAGGTTGGTTTAAAAAAGGGTGTAGGTGGTTTTCCGACACAAACTGAAGAAAGGGGATGATTTTCGATGTTGATGATTTTTTCTTTGGAGGGGATTGGATTTCCAGCTGCTAACCGCATAAAAAAGGAAGAAACGGGAGTCTGGAGTTAATTTAGGGGAGATAAAAGAGTCCACCGGCAGCCTGCGATAAGATATCTGTCGCTGAATAGCGTTTTTTTATTTTTACTTTTTACAGAGCCCGATGCAAGGGAGACACCGAACATCTCCTTTTGGAAGATGCTTGACTATATTGGATATGGTTTCAGATACAAAGAGGCTCCGGGACTCTGAATATGATTTGCCTTGCAATTAATTATATATATATACACTCAAAGCCAAAACATTATGACCACCTGTCAATAACGAGTTGGCCCATCTTTGGTACACAACATAGCTTCAAACTGCCTTGGCATAGATGCCGTAAGTGCTTGGTAGATGGCTGGAGACAGATTGTACCAGATGTTTAAGCAACCATTCCGCAAATCCGAGATATTGCGAATGGGTGGTCTTTCAACTCTGAGCTGCCGTCCCATGACATCACAAATTTGTTCTATCGGATTGCCATCCGGTGAGTTAGGCGGCCGGACATTAACTGGAATTCAGCATCATGTTACTGGAATCACTCCAACACAATTTTAGTCTTGTGACAAGGGGCTTTGTCTTGTTGGAACATTCCATTTCCATCTGAAAAACAGAGGCCATGTAAGGGTGCAACTGGCCCGCAATGATGTTCAGATACCTTTTAGCTCTACCACAAACACGGGTCCTTAAGACACCCAAGAACCCGTCCTCGAAAGCATAATACCGCCATCAACGGCCTGTGTATGAGCTACTATACATTGAGGGAGCAACTGTTCGCCTGGAAGACGGCGTATCCTGATCCGGTCATCGGCTTGATGAATGACAAACTGGCGATGCAGTTGATCAAGCGAACGCAGTTGGCGATGGCGCTTGGTCAGCAAAGGCAGACGAGTGGGATGTTTGCCCCATATCAAACCATGTCCGCTGAACAGTGTGCTCCGATATTGTTCTACTTGGCCTTTCATTGTGTTGGGTTGCGAGCTGAGCCACTGTCTAGCTCCAGTTTTGCTTCACCATGCGAGACAGTCTCCGACGACCTTTCTCTTTGATAGCTTGTGGACGTCCAACACCATGTCGTCTACTGCTGGTTTCACCGTCATTCATAAACTTCGCATAAGTACTAACAACTGTAGATCGCGAACGGCCCAAGAGTAGTGCAGTTTTTTGAAATACTTGTTCCGAGCCTTCGAGCCATTACAATCTGCCCTCTATCAAAATCGCTTAGATCAGCAGCCTTTTCCATCACACAAAGAAGTAAGTGAAAGAATGATTCTTCAGACTGTGTAGCAACATTTAAATACCACTTCTACCCGATCACGTGTCTTTAACGTCATCCAGGCGAGTTCATTGCAAAATGTAGGGGTGGTCATAATGTTTTGGCTCTTGAGTATAAATGTAATATAATAATATAATATAAATGTAATGTAATAATATAAATGTAATATAATAATATAATATATATAATATATAAAAATATAATAATGTTCATTTAATTATCATTCTTTATTTCGGATACCAAATTTTTTAACTGAAAATATCTGTTTGGCTGCGTTTTTGTCTTCCAATTTTATTAGGTGACATCCCCATTTGAACTTATATATTTTAATAAATTTAATGCTACCTGGACTTTAAATTATTTATAAATATTCTAATCAATTTTTCTTCTCCAAGAATTATTGCATTTGAATGCTCTAGAATGATCCTTAAGATTTTTCTTTCAAATATAGCAAAAGTCTCCTTATTCTTCACCAAATTTATATTTTTAAACACTCAAAATGTATTTTACTACTTATTTGCATATGATAATCGTAATTTTAGTTTATTTTGCCCAACAATACTTTATGAATAAAAAATATTACTTTTTAGAATCTTAGAAAATTTTTTAACTTTTTTATAAAAAAAATGTTAACAGTGATAAATTTATTCATTTTATTTATTTATAAAATTATTTTGATCGAATTTCCAGTAGAAATTTATTTCTGCATGAAGACATTTCATTCAAGTGTTCGTTATTTGTGACGCAGTTGATAATATAAATAACAGGGTGTTAAGAACTGGAGTTTTGTTTAAATATGTAAATGTTAAGACGTTATCTGAGGGATACGTACTAGTACATTTTCTGATGATTGATACTTGAACATGGGACAGATACTAGAACGTTTCCTGACGATTGATACTTCTGAGCGAGACACGTACTAGTACGGGATAGTAACAACATGGTTTGTTTGTGGGTACAAAAATAACGGTATTTACAGGAAAACGAAGCCGAATGTTCTTGTCTACTACATAGATTCTGGAAAAATTTAGACAAATAAAAAATGATTTTTACATCAGTTGATGCAGAACAACAGAACGGGAAAAATTAAAACTATATACTACTATTTCTATTTGATTTTTCATATTTACGATACTATTATAAATTTATACACTACAAAATAAATTTTTTGTTTACAAAAATCTTATGGTTGTTATTTATATATTTCTATTCATATATTTGTTTATATATATTAATATAAAATACGAAACGTTGGTTAAAAAATGAAATAATTTTCGATCTATTGAGATTTAATTGAATAACTAAATTTACGCTCAAAACGGCCGCTTCTGGTACAATTCCGCTGAGAAATGTATCCGCACGCAATGTGTTAAGGCTAATGACTGCTCCGATTTAATGATTTAATTATTGACACTTAAAAAGGATCACACGTCAAGTCCTATTTAGAAATAAACTTTCCAAATGTTCACTGCGGTGAGGTGATTTAGATAATTCTAATTAATGTAATTATTATATATAAAACTGGTAGTGAAATGCTTGGGATCTAAATCTAACCTCATCACATCTTTTGTAAAGGAGAGAGGACCTATAAAATTAATTGAATGGTGTGCGGGATTCTGATTCCAGTCCCAGATTAGAATCATGTCTCCGTTCAGTACACTAAATAAGAATGTACCTTTGTGGAGGTATTTATGAGTCCTCAAGGGACAATGACCAATTTGAAGGGGTAATATTTTCTCGATGTTTGCGGTTTAAAGGTGGGAAAAGTACGCAAAATGAAGATATACAACTCTGCTGATTGGACGAAGAGAAATAAGAATGGACAGATATGTAAATAATATAAAAAATAAAAGTTAAGAAGGTTGTTGGAGGGCGGAGTTGGAGAGGAGAGTTCGGGGACCGCAGCCTCACAGAATCACACCAAGTATTTAGAAAGCCTCATACCAGTGGTGGATCTTAAGAAGTGAGAGTTATCATACCACCAATCGAGAATACACTAAAAGATATTTACATCCTTCCACCAACTCCAAGTCTGGAGAGCTCCCGACCTGAGTACCGCCCTGGTACATGCATTCAGATACACAACCCTTTGCAGTTCCACAAAAGTATTTGTTATTAAAATTTGAATTTGGAATTAGGTTTTCTCTTTTCTTTTTTTTATACGTAAATGTTTTAGTATCTCATTAGTGTTGAATTTTGAATAATGTGGCAATTAGTAGAAAATTTGGAAGGACAATTTGTTTTAAAATTTTGAATCATTTTTCTGTACATAGACATATAAATAGTATAACAATAATTTATATTTTTTATACTTTAATTTATCAACATCGTATGTGTTTATTTTAAGTGTGTAATATTTGAGTTTAGCAACTTTTAATTAGCTTATTAGTTTTTAAAAATTAGTCTGTAGTCTCGCAGAACCTGTGGTTGAATTTGAATCTTAAATAATCTACACAACGCAATACAAATAAATCTAGTCATAGATTAACTAAATAAAACCACTATAAATTGAACACAGGTAAATAACCTAAATTTAATGAGATCTAAAGGACATTCAGTAGCTGCCTTGGGGGTTTCTAGACCCTAATAACGTGCATTTCCGCAATTTTCTCTGAATATTTTTCCCATAAAGAGAAAAACTTTAATTATCCGAGCTCCATACACCTAGTGCATGTATATAGCCTTCTGTATTTTTATTTAGTGTTTTTGGTCCGAGAACAAATGCTGAGAAAAATAATCGTTATTTTATTGAAACGAAGAATTATAAAGATGTGAATTAGGTTTTTAATTTGTATATGTCTTATGTTTATGCTTTCGGTATGCTAATAATATAAGATGTACAAACCAAAGTACTTTTAAAAATTAATATTTCATACAGTACGAAATGATTTAAACTTTTAATAAAGCATTTTCAGTAATAAAAATTTTCTGTTCTTAATCAAAAGCAATTTTGATGGTTAATGGCTGAGAAAAATTGCACGTTCTTGTGCATGTACGGATATCACGTCCTCCTGGGTTAAATTTGAGAATTGCTTCTTTTACTCCAAAAATTATTACAATTTATTCCTCCAAAAATATTACTTAAGATTTTTTCCAATTATAATAAGAGTCTTTATTCCTGTCAGAATTTACTTTTTTAACTGCTCAAAATGTATTTTACCACTTATTTGCATCTGAGATTGGCATTTTTATTTAATTTCAACAAACAATACTTGATAAAAAATTATTTTTAACTTTTTATATTTCCAGACTAGTCCATAAGAATTAAATATACTGTCTTTTGAAAAACACAGATTTATTCATTTTATTTATTTATTAAAAATTATGACAGTGGGCCATTTCCAGGCAAACATTTATTTGTACACAAAAACCGTTTCCATCCGATTATTCTTTATTTAGGATGCAGTTGATAATATAAACAGAGGAGGGTGGAGAGAAGTGAAGTTTTATTAAAATATCTAAATATCATTAAGAAGAATGAATGCTTCGATAACACTCGAATGCTTCAATTATTCACACTTGAAAAGGATCACATGTCAAGTCCTTTGTGTATCAAGCATGAAAGGGTAACCGTTCATTATTTCAAAAGATTCCAATTAAAATTTCCAGGTATGGAATATTTTTTTTTTATATTTTTGGGAGTTAAGATAGGATAATTATCTCCTACTTACGATTGGTTGCCTTAAGTTCTTCGTTCTTATTGATAATTTAATTTGTCATTCTCTTCGAATAAGAATTTTTTTATCGTAAATATTTATTTTAAATTACTTTTAGGTGTTTTTAAAAGAATTTGGGATAGGAACCATGATTTTAAATATAAAGAAGAATAATTAATATTTACCTTTTTGTGATTTTATTTATTGAAAATATTGACAGATTAATTTAAATCTGCGAATTGAACTGAAGTAAACTTTAATAAATTATTGATCCGTGTGAACGAAAATGTATTTTATTTTGTGTTAGTATAGATGCAATTTTACAAGTTCATGTTATATTTTATAAATTGAAAAATTCAAAGAAATTTAAAATATAAGATTTCATAACTCAATTTGATCCCATTACAATATATATCAAAGTGATTTAAAAGTAATGTAATGATAGTTAAAAATGAACTTTCCGAAGTTTTGATAGTTAAGAAGGCTCCCTAATTACACATTTGTAATTTGTGTTTGGTGACTCGTTTTATCCTTCTATTTATTTTGTTTTCGAAGTTTTCATAGTTAAGAAGTTTTGATAGTTTTAATTACTTATATTTGTAATTATTCTTATTTTTAAAATAATGCCAAAGTATCCACTTTTAATTTTTACTGGCACATTTAAATGTGCTTGTAATAATGTAAAATTAACCATTTGGTGGCTTATTTGTTATTCAACCAAATGAGGTGATTTACCTATTTGCACTCCTGTATCGTAATAAATTTACTGATATCTGAATTTTTATATAATTTTTAAATTTCCAAACTGGTTCTTCTTGTTTTCAAAAATTATTTCAATTGATTCCTCCAAAATGCTTCTTAAGATTTTTTTTTCAATTATAACAAGGATCTTTATTCCTCTCAGAATTTACATGTTTACCTGCTCAAAATGTATTTAACTACTTATTTGCATCTGAGATTGGCATTTTTATTTATTTTCAACAAACAATACTTGATAAAAAATTATTATTAACTTTTTATACTTCCTGACTTGTTCATAAGCATTAAACAAACTGTCTTTTGAAAAAAGACATATTTATTCATTTTATTTATTTATTAAAAATTATGACAGTGGAGCTATTTCCAGGCAAAAATTTATTTGTACACAAAAACCTTTACCATTCGATTATTCTTTATTTGGGACGCAGTTGATAATATAAACAGAGGAGAGTGGAGAGAACTGGAGTTTTATTCAAATATCTAAATATCATTAAGGACAAAGAATGCTTCGATAACACTCGAACGCTTCAATTATTAACACTTGAAAAGGATCACATGTCAAGTCCTTTGTGTATCAAGCATGAAAGGGTAACCGTTCATTATTTCAAAAGATTCCAATTAAAATTTCCAGGTATGGAATATTTTTTTAATTTTTGGGACTTAAGATAGGATAATTATCTCCTACTTACGATTGGTTGCCTTAAGTTCTTCGTTCTTATTGATAATTTAATTTGTCATTCTCTTCGAATAAGAAAATTTTTTTATCGTAAATATTTTTTAAAATTACTTTTAGATGTTGAAAAATAATTTGGGATAGGAACCATGATTTTAAATATAAAGAAGAAGAATTAATATTTACCTTTTTGTGATTTTATTTATTGAAAAAATTGACAGATTAATTTAAATCTGCGAATTGAACTGAAGTAAACTTTAATAAATTATTGATCCGTGTGAACGAAAATGTATTTTATTTTATGTTAGTATAGATGCCATTATAAAAGTTCATGTTATGCTTTATAAATTCCAAAATTCAAATAAATTTATAATATAGGATTTCATAACTTAATTTGATCATTTTACCATATCTATTATTTTATCATATCTAGTTTTCTATCATATCTAGTTTTGATAGTTAAGAAAGCTCACTAATTACACATATTTTTAATTTGTATTTGGTGACTATTTTATTGTCTATCTATTTTTTTAAGTTTTTATAGTTAATTACTTATATTTGTAATTATTCTTATTTTTAAAATATTGCAAAAGTACTCATTTTAATATTTACTGGCACATTCAATTGTACTTTTAGTAATATAAAATTGTTCAGTTAATTATCAGTCTTTTAATTGGATGCCAAAGGGTTTCGCAAAAAGATTTGGCTTATTTGCCATTCAACCAAATGAGGTGTTTTACCTATTTGAAATCCTGCAGCCTGCAAATAATTACTTATATTTGATTACTATTATTTTTTAAAATTGCAAAAGTACTCATTTTAATTTTTACTAGCACATTAAAATGTGCTTATAATGATATAAAATTGTTCTGTTAATTATCATTCATTTAATCGGATACCAAATGGTTTCTCAAAAAGGTTTGGTGGCTTATTTGTCATTCAACCAAATGAGATGTTTGACTTTTTTTATTTGAACTCCTGTATCGTAATAAATTTACTGATATCGGAATTTTTATATAATTTGTAAATATTCAAACTGGATCTTCTTGTTCAAAAATTATTTCAATTAATTCCTGCAAAATATTTCTTAAGGTTTTTCTTTTAAATATAACGAAATTCTTTTTTTTTTTTTGCTTCTCAGAAATTATATTTTTTACTTACTCAAGATGTATTTTACAACATATTTGCACATGAGTGTCGTACTTTAGTTTATTTCACCAAACAAAACTTGAGGAAAAATAATATAAACGTTTTTGAAATTCCAGATACAAAAATCAAATAATTTAATAATAGCACATTAAAAACTAGCTTACAATAATGCAAATAAGTTCATTTACCTAACATTCTTTTTATCATTACAAAAAGCTTAACAAAAACATGTGTTTTGCGACACTTTTTCATTCATTCTAATGAAGTGTTCGATCTATTTAAACTTCTGTATCGTAATGAATTTAATAATATTTGACGTTTTATACAACTAGCATATAGTCCTTGACATTCATATGACGGGATCAGTAAAATTTTTAATTTTCCAGACTTGTAAAGTACCCTATAAGGCAGATAAAAATAATAATTTGTTTTGTTTTTCTGGTACACGCTCCATAATATGTTTATCTTTATACTCCTAAAGTCTCCCGATACTGTGAATGCAGTTTAGAATCACGGTTTATTCATTTTTGGAAGATAATTCAAAGTTTTCTCATCTACGTCGAAATTATCGTTAAGTTCTTCTCATTTTTTTGCCATGGTAATTATTGGAAGTAAAGGAATGAAACTATTATTTACGCTAGACTCTGGAGGTAGATAAAATTTGTTGTTAATACCGGTGATAAAAGTTTCATTGCAGCTAAAAATAATCGATGATTCAATTTAAAATTCTCACATATGTACCTAATCTATTATTTAAGCCAAATATAAAAGAAAATTCTTTAGTTAATATCTATGTTCAGTGTTAAACGTATGAAAATAAGGCAGGAGATACTTAAATAATTTAAAATAAGAAATTGTAACACTATAAATCCAACACAGGAAACAAACTATCTACATTTAACAAATTACGTTTAATTATTAATATATTTACACATATTTACACGTTTTACTTAATAATTAACATTATTGAAAATGCAGAGAGCAGGAGGCCCTCGCACGTTAACACACCACACACAGAACTGTTCTAACAGTTTTTCTTTTACGACGAAAAACAAAAAGGGTGCGCGCGCAGATGGCCGTTGCGCGCTGATACAAAATGATTAAATGAGATGGTTAAAGGAATGCTGTCATAATGCTAAAAAAAATAATATTTTTACATATTTATTATGGATATATTGATAAATTTAATCGCCTGGTCTTAACCGGGGAAAATAGGGCTTGAAATAATGGCATTAAACTCTCAAAAAGACGGTAAGGGATGGATGTTAAACGTTTTAAAGACAATAGTATTTTTAGTTGTGATATGAAGCATATATAAAACAATTTATCTTAGAATCTGATCAATAGTTTAGGTGAAGATAAACCTTACTCGCTTTCATTTTTGCTAACCCTAACTCATCAAGAATCCAATATGCATACCTCTATCCATTCCAGGTCCAAATGTTTCATAAATTCGATGACAGGCGGACGGATAACTTAGGGGACATGGAATACATGGGATTTGTAAATTTCCGAACTGGTTATTCTTCTTCATAAATTATTCCAGTTGATTCCTCCTTTAGATTTTTCTTTCAAATAAAAGCAAGTTACATTTTCCCTCTTAGAATTTACATTTTTACCTGCACAAGCTATAGTTTACTACATATTTGCGTCTGAGTGTCGTGCTTAGTTTTTTACCAAACAATACTTGATGAAAAATACCTTTTTAGAATTCTAGACAAGGTTCTAGTAAGGTTTTCATAAAAGTTATTTTAAGATCTATAAATTTATTCATTTTATTTATCTAAGAAATTTTTTTATCGCAATGCCATTTAATGTAGAAATGTATTTGTACATCAAGGCAGATTGAATCGGAGTGTTAATTATTTGTGACACAGTTCATAATATAAACGGGGCGAGGTAGAGAACTGGAGTGTAATATCTAAATATTATTAAGACGAAAGACTGCTTCGATTGCACCTGAATTCTTTAACTATTGACTGTTTAAAAGGAACTTTACTATAGTTCATATTCCAAAACAGTACTTGAGAAAAAATAATAAACTTTTTATGATTCGAGATAAGTTCGTAAGCTCTTCATAAAAGTTGTTTTAACATCGATAAATGTACTTATTTTTTTATATATTAAAATTTTTTGTTGCAGTGCCATTTCCAGTAGAAATTTATTTGTAGAGGAAGACAGATTGTATCCGAGTGTTAATTATTTGTGACGAAGATGATAATATAAACGGGTGAGGTAGAGAACTGAAGTTTAATATCTAAATATTATTTAGACGAAAGACTGCTTCGATTACACTTGAATTCTTTAACTATTGTCTCTTTAAAAAGGAACTTTACTATAGTTCATATTCCAAAACAGTACTTACGAAAAAATAATATAAACTTTTTATAATCCTTGATAAGTTTGTAAGATCTTCATAAAAGTTGTTTTAAATCGATAAATGTACTTATTTTTTTATATATGAAATTTTTTTGCCGCAGTGCCATTTCCAGTAGAAATTTATTTGTAGAGGAAGACAGATTGTATCCGAGTGTTAATTATTTTTAACATGGTTGTTAACAGAAACGGGGTGAGGTAGAGAACTGAAGTGAAATATCTAAATATTATTAAGAAGAAAGACTGCTTCGATTACACTTGAATTCTTAAACTATTTATTCTTAAAAAAAAACTTTAGTTCATTTTCCAAAACAGTACTTAAGAAAAAATATTAACTTTTTATAATGTCAGATAAGTACGCAAGCTTTATTTAATTTATTCAATTCAATTATTCATAAAAAATATGATAGCGGTGCAAGTTCCAGGCAAACGTATATTTGTACATGAAAGCGATATGCATCCGAGGGTTCTTTATTTGTCATTTGTGAAGCAGTTAATAATATAAATAAGGTGAGGGTAGAGAATTGAAGCGTTATTTAAATGTATAAGTAGTATAAAGCTGAAAGACATCTTCGATAACATTCGACTTTTCCAACTTTGACACTTAAAAAAGATAACACGTCAAGTCCTTTGTGTATCAAGCATGAAATGCAAATCGTTTATTATTTCAAAAGATTTTAATTAAAATTTCCAGGTAGGGATTTTTATTTTTTATTTTTGGGACTTAAGATAGGATAATTATCTTTTTTTACGATTGGTTGCCTCCGGTTCTTTGTTGTTTTTGATAATTTAATATGTCATTCTCTTCGAAACAGAAATAAATTTTATAATAGATAAATAACTTTTATTTCAATTTCTTTAAAAATTACTTTTGGGTATTGAAAAAGAATGCAAACATCCATGATTTGAAACATACATAAAAAATAATTAATATCTACTATTTTGTAATTTTTTTATTAAAAACTTTGAAAGATTAATTTAAATATAAGCATTAAACACAAGAAAACAATAATACATTTCTGATCAGTGTTTATGATAATGTATTTTATTCTATTTAAGCACAAATGGAAATATACAAATTCATATTACATTTTATAAAATGCAAAATTCGAACAAGTTTATAATATAAGATTTAGTAATTTAATTTGACTATTTAACCCTATCTATCAAATTAGATTTATAAAGTAAAGATAGATAGTGTCAACACGTGTGCGAGTACTTTTCGTAGCGGATTTGTACTTGGAGAGGGAGTTTTGTGCGTAAATTTAGTTATTCAGTTTTATCTCAATAGATCGAAAAATATTTAATTTTTTAACCAACTTTTCGTATTTTATATTGAAATATATAAACAAGTATATAAATAGAAATATATGTAAACAACAACCATAAAATTTTGAGTACAAAAATATACTATATACAGAATAAATTTATTATTGTAAATATGAAAAATTATATAGAAATAGTATGTAGTTTTAAGTTTTTCCCGTTCTGTGGTTCCGCATCGACTCATGTAAAAACTATTTTTTATTTGTCTAAATTTTTCCAGAATCTATGTAGTAGTCAAGACCATTCGGCTTCGTATTCCCGTATATACATTTATTTTTGTACCCACAAGCAAACCACGGTGTTACTTTAACCCGTACTAATACGTGACCCGCGTTCAAGTATTACTCGTCAGAAAAAGTACTAGTACGTGTCCCGCATACAATGTGTTAAACATTCTAAATTTTTAACACGCAATAGGACTTAGAATTATTACATATTTGTAATTAATTGTTATTCTACAAAATATTTCAAAAATATTTGATTTTGAATTTTACTGTCACATTAAAATTAGCTCATATGAATTATGAAAAAACTAATTTATTATTCTTTTCATCGGATACCAAATGATATATAGATAAATTCTGACTAGTGGCTAGTTTGTAGTTCAATTAAATGAGGTGCCCCACCTGTTTCAACTCTTGTATTGTATTAAATTTAATGTTATCTCTCTTTAAGTAATTTATAAATTTTAAAATTGGTTTTTCTAATCCAAAAACGTTAAGATTTTTCTTTCAAATATACCTAAATTCTTATTTTCCTTTCAGAACATTTTTATCTACTCAAAATGCCTTTTACAATTTATTTTCATCCGATAGTCGTCGCCGAACGATGGCCGAATGGTTAGGGTGCTGGCCTTCGTGGTGCCGGAGTTCGTGGGTTCGAATCCCACTATGCATGGAGCCGTTCGGAATTGGGTTTATGCAGCAGGTTCCGGTCTCATACTTGTTTCGCTCAGAAAGATAAAACAATTGAGTGAAGACAATATATATTTATATACTGACAGTCTTTCAGTAATCAAGAGCCTAGAAAAATTAGTACCGAATTCCAAAATAATTACCGAGATACAAAAAGAATGTAAAAACATGAATAACCGAACAATTAATATAATTTGGATCAAAGCTGATAAGGGGAATACCAGAAATAAATATGCAGATATTTTAGCAAAGAAAGCCACGAAATCAATAAATTACAAACCAATACAGCTCCCGGTATCAATACTTAAAAAAATATATGAAAGAAAACATAAATAAATATTGGCAAGATTATTGGGACAATAGTGAAAAAGGAAGAGCAACCTATATTACAATGTCTAAAGTAGAACTAAAGATACAATTCGAAAATAACATACTGAATTATTTCATAACCGGTCATGGAAGTTTCCCAACCTACTTGTTCAGAATTGAAAAACTAGATTCACCAAACTGTAAATGTGGAATGATAGCTAACCCTCAGCATGACATGCAAGTAAGATGTAATCTCGTGTCAATGTTTATTAAAAAATATGAAAACGAAACCCAGATAAAATATTTAAAAAATTAGATAATAATCGTAACCATATTGAAAAGTTAATGAAATCTATAATAAATTCAAATTACTCTTATATACAAAATAAATTTTAAAATTTTAAAATGAGGGAAAATACTTGGTAAAAATAGTGATAGTGATAAATAAGTGGTTTTTAAGTGAATAATTCAGTGTATAATATTAAAATAAATAATGTTGTAAGGTTATCCTCACCCACTTAGGCTTTTGCATCCATAAATTTCTTCAGTTGGATGTGGGTGTGGGTCATTTAAGTCTCATCAGCCCTTGTGTTGCAAAAAGTAGATCGTAGCGCTCCAAAACCAAACCAAAACCAATAGTCGTGCTTATCCTTTATTTAAATAAACATTAATTACTAAAATAAAATATAAACTTTTACAGTGCCAGATAAATATGCAAGCTTTTTTCAAAACGTGTTTTAACAGCGATAAAACTATTCATTTTATTTATATATCAAACATTTTTGATCGCAGCTCTGTTTCGAGTAGAAATTTATTTGTACATAACGACAGATTGTGTCCGATAATTAATAATTTGTGACACAGTTGATAATACACACAGGGTGGGGTAAAGAACAAGATTGTGATATCTAAACATTAATAAGGAGAAAGACAGCTCCGATAACACTTGAATTGTTTAACTATTGACACTTAAAACGGAATTTTAGTTCATTTTCCCAAACAATATTTGAGGAACTTTTTATAATTCCAGATAATTACTTAAGCTTTTCATAAAAGGTCTTTCGACAGCGATAAATGTATTCATTTTATGATTATATTTTATTCATTTTTAAAGACTGCATAAAAAATATGATAACATCTCTAGTTCGAAGCAACCATTTATTTGTATGTGAAAGCTATTTAAATTTAAGTTTTATTTATTTGTGAGGTAAATGAATACAAACACTTGTATAGAGAACTGAAGTATTATTTAAATACGTAAGTATTATTACGGCAAATGACTGCTTCGATAACACTCGAATACTTGAAGTATTGACACTTAAAATCATCAAGCATTAAATTTCCACCTTTCATTACTTCAAAAGATTCCAATTAAAATTTCCCTGAAAGAATTTTTTTGGGAGTTAAGATAGGATAATTATCTCCTACTTACGATTGGTTGCCTTCGGTTCTCCATTCTTATTAATAATTTACTATCTCATTCGCTTGGATTCATAAAGAAATTTTTATTGTAGATAGAATCTTCTATTTTTTTAACATTACTTTTAGGTATTTAAAAAGCATTTGCGATAGGACCCATGGTTTAAATATAATTAGAAAATAATTAGCACTAACCATTTTTTGATGATTTTGGTATTAAAATAAATTGAAATATTAGTTTAAATCTACAAATTAAATTAAAGTAAAATAGAATTCCTCAGGTATACACGTTTATCTTATTCTATTTCGATACAAATATAATTATATAAATTCATATAATGTTTTATAAAATACAAAATCAAACAATTTTATACTGACACATTAAAAGTTAGCTTATAATAATATAAATAAATTTATTTAATTATCATTCTTTTTAATGATACAAAAGGCTAATCATCAAAAACATGTGTTTGGTGACTCGTTTTATAGTTCTATCTATTTTGTTTCTGAAGTTTTGATAGTTAATAAATTATGATAGTAAATTACTGATATTTGTACTTATTCTTATTTTACAAATGCTCGATGATAAAACGTTTTATAATTCAAGACAATTTCTTAATCTTTTCAAAAAAGTTATTTTAACGTTTGTAAATTTATTCATTTTATTAATATATATGAAAAAAATTTTGATTGCCGTGCCATTTCCAGTAGAAATTGATTTGTACATGAAGGCATATTGCATCCGAATATTAATTATTTGTGGCGCAGCAGTTGATAATATAAACGGGATGAGGTAGAGAACTAAAGTGTAATATCTAAACATTATAAAGACGGCAGACTTCTTAGATTACACCTTAATTCTTAAACTATTTACTCTTAAAAAGAGGGATAGCGAACTGGAGTGTAATATCTAAATATCATTAAGGCGAAAGACTGCTTCGATAACAGCTGTATTCTTTAACTATTGAGACTTAAAAAGGAACTTTAGTACATTTTCCCCAAAAATACTTGAGGAAAAATAGTATAAACTTTTTATAATTCCAGAGTAGTACGTAAGATTTTCATGAAAGATTTTTCTTCAGAGAAAAATTTATTCATTTTAATTATGCATAAAATAATTGATAGCTGTGCTACTTCCAGGCAAAACTTTTTTTGTACAAAACAGCAACTTCCATTCA
Source organism: Pardosa pseudoannulata (assembly GCA_032207245.1). NCBI lineage: Eukaryota > Metazoa > Arthropoda > Arachnida > Araneae > Lycosidae > Pardosa > Pardosa pseudoannulata. Next base: position 95,887,905 of record CM063509.1, on the reverse strand, counting down.
AGTGTTCTTTATTTGTGAGTTAGTTGATAATATAAACGGGGTGGAGTAGAGAACTGAAGTGTTATTTAAATATATAAGCGTTATTAAGGCGAATGTCTGCTTCGAAAGCACTGGAATGCTTGAACTATTGACACTTAAAAAGTATCACACGTAAAGTCCTTTGTGTATCAAGCATTAAATGGAAACCTTTTATTATTTCAAATGATCACAGTTAAAATTTTTAGGACAGATTTTATTTTTATTTTTTGGGTCTTAAGATAGGATGATTATCTCTATTTTACGATTGGTTGCTTTCGACTCATTGTTCTTATTTATACATTAATATCTTATTCGCTTGGCATCATAAAGAAATTTTTATCATAGATAGAATTTTCTGCTGCTTTAAAATTTCTTTTAGGCTTCAATAAAGAATTTGAGATAGAATTCATAATTTAAATATAAACCCAAAATAATTAATATATACTACTTTTAGGTGATTTTGTTATTAAAATAATATATGAAAGATGAGTTTAATTCTACTTATTAAATTAAATTAAAATAGAATTCCTAAGGTGTACCCATTTTTGTTCTATTTTAATACAAATATAATTATATAAATTCATATTATGTTTTATAAAATACAAAAACTAATCAAATTTATAATATAAGATTTAATAACTTAATTTGCCATAGTTAACATATCGCTCAAAGAAGTTTTCAAAATAATAAATTTAAGTATGATAAATATTCTTTAAATCTGTAACTTTAATAGTTAAGGGAGAATATTTAATATTTTTACACATTTGTGGTTATTTGTCATTTAAAACATATTTATGAAGTCTTCATATATAATATTATGACTTATTCCACTCAGGTAATAAAATAAAAAAAAATGAAATTTTGAAATGTTTAATGAAGTTTGTTTAATGACAAATGAACATCATGATAAATAAAATGATATTAAAATACATAAAAATAAACAGGGAAATAAAATTTCTATTAGTCTATTGAGAGTGTACCACATAATTAAAAAAAAAAAGAAAAAAAAAATCCATTTTACCTGCTTCATAAGGTACTTTACAATTTTACAACGCGGGGGGGGGGATATCGGGAGATGTGGAATCAATAAAAACGGTAGGTGGCACGATATAACGTTCAGAAGTAAAAATCAAAAGATTAAAAGAATTGATGTATATATATATATATGGACATA
>CM063509.1:95876713-95881713 GCA_032207245.1 Pardosa pseudoannulata | reverse complement strand
TGTGCAATAGTAGTCATATATATTATCTATTGATTATGTCATAAGATTCTTAAATGTCGAAAAATTGTAAAATAACTATCCTTTTTGACTTCTAATACCTTGAAATCTACCAGTTTTGCAATCTTATTTCTTACACAGTTTGAAATTATTATATTTACACACAAATCTCATTCATTTTTGAAACATAAAAAATGTTTTTGTTGGAAAGTTTTAAAATAAAAGACACTTTGATATTAACAAAAATTAAATCAAGGCTAACGCGCTTGACAACTACAATTTTAATTAAATTTAAGACAAACGTATTGTTTTGAAACATATTACAATACATCAAAACAACTTAGAACCTAAATTTGTATATATTTCAGATACATATATAAATTTAAAAATACTCGAAAGCAGTAAATTTTTTCCTTAAATTTAAAAATTTATCATTGGGATAAAAAGATAGTTTAGGCAATATACAAGAAAATTTAGGTTCAATTGTAAGAAAGTTACATTGTATACAACCTATAAAAATGTCTTGAAAAATATTAAATTTTTTTGGAGATGACATGCGAGTTAGATGAAAAAATAAAAACACAATTTGTGAAAAATCAAGTTAAAGTTTAAATTTGTTTACAGTAAACAGCTGACACGATTTCATTCCTAACTTCTCTCAATATTGAAATTTTTTAAGCGTATTGTTTTAAAATATTCAGAACTGAACTCCTTTTCACATATTTTTCTCTGAAAAATTGAATTTTTTGTCGATTTAAGTTTTGTATGACCTCTTAAACATAAACAGCAAAAATATATATGTTTGAGAAAAATTACTGCAGTAAATAGTCATTTTCCTTAATCTGATAATTTTATTCAAAAACCTTTGAAATAAATAAATAAATACATAAATTTTTTTAAAAAATCATATGTCTTTTTACTCCAATATGTTATAAAAATTAAATGAAAAGATAATTTATAAAAGACTTGAAAATATTAAAATTCTATGTTTTAAGTGCTTTATCTATTTAAAATAATAAACAAAACCCAAATTCCAATTAGAACTAATACTTAAGAATTGGAAAAATTATCTGGGCAAATTTATAAGATAAGAAAACTAGTCTTGAATGTTTTTTTTGATTGATGAAGATTGGGGTTATGAACGATTCATAAATCAAAAGAGTAATGAAGCAGATTTTATTTATCGTTTAAAGATAAACGTAATGAATGACGTTATTGTGCATTATATGTGCTTTTAGCATTAACTAATAAACAACAACAAAATGAGATAAATCCGCAATTTTCCTTTGTAGTTGTAAATCTATGTATTTTTCTTTTATCCGTGATGATTAAATTTTACACAATAAAATAGTTTTTTTTGTGTAAAGATTTGGTTTTGGTACTTATCTTATATTTTGTTCAGCCTAAATATACTAGGTAGTAATAGTGCTGTTCAGGCATCCATCTATTTATCTTTATGAATTGCTTTACATCATAACTTGAATTATAAATTATTTTATTATGTGTGAGAATAATCATATTATATATATATCATCTGTTTAAACATAAGCACCAACAGTGTAAATTTCTGACAAAAATCTCATCAGAGATTAGTTAGTTTTCATTTATCTGATAACTTTATACTAAAGCCTTTTCTACTCTAAAATGTACGAATAGAAATAAAAGATAATTTATAAAACAGTTGAAAAAAATAATATTTTATCATTTAAGAACATTAGGTTTGTAAAAGAATCCCAATTTTTAATTAAAAGCAATAATTTGGAATCGGAAAAAATATTTCGGTAAATTCATAAGACAAGAAAACCAGTCTCGACGATAAGATTATTTTATTTTATTGTTGATGGTGGGAGTTATAGACGATACATAAATCAAAGAAGTAAAGAAACATATTTTATTTACCTTTTAAAGATAAACTTACTGAATAACGAGATTGTTTATTTTATTTTTAAGCATTATCACGAGATAGTTTATTGCATTAGCACTTTAAAAACACAAAAATGAATAAAAGATTTTTCAACTTTTGTTTTTAGTTGTAGATCTGTACATTTTGCGATATCTCTGAAGATTAAATTTTACATAATAAAATCATTTTTTTTTGTGTAAAGATTTGGTTTTGGTAAAGTCCTATATTTTGTTCAGCCTTGACATACTATGTAGTAACAGTGCTGTTCAGGTACCCGTCTATTTATCTTTATGAATTACTTTACATCAGAACTTGAATTATAAATTCTTTTATTATGTGTGAGAATAATTATATTATATACATTGTCTGTTTAAACATAAATACCAATAATGCAAATTTCTGACAAAAATCTCAGGAGAGATTAATCATTTTTCATTTATCTGATAACTTTATACTATAGCTTTTTCTACTCTAAAATGTTGTAAGTATAGAAATAAAAGATAACTTGTAAAACAGTTGAAAAAATAATATTTTATCATTTAAAAGCATTAGGGTTGTAAAAAAAATCCCAATTATTAATTAAAAGTAATAATTTGGAATCGGAAAAAATATTTCGGTAAATTCATAAGACAAGAAAACCAGTCTTGTCGATAAGATTATTTTATTTTATTGTTGATGGTGGGAGTTATAGACGATACATAAATTAAAGAAGTAATGAAACATAAATCAAAGAAGTAAAAAAATAAATTTTATTTGCCTTTTAAAGATAAACTTACTGAATAACGAGATTGTTTGATTTTTAAGCATTATCATGAGATAGTTTATTGCATTAGCACAAAAAAAAACACAAAAATTAATAGATGAATTTTCAACTTTGCTTTTTGGTTGTAGATCTGTACATTTAGAGATATATCTCTGAAGATTAAATTTTACACAATAAAATCATTTTTTGTGTAAAGATTTGGTTTTGGTATTTATCTTATATTTTGTTCAGCCTTAACATAGTAGGTAGTAGTAGTGCTGTTCAGATACCCATCTATTTATCTTTATTAATTACTTTACATCAGAACTTGAATTATAAATTCTTTTATTATGTGTGAGAATAATCATATTATATACATCATCTGTTTAAACATAAACACCAACAATGTAAATTTCTAACAAAAATCTCACAAGAGATTCGTTTTTTTCATTTTTCATTTTTACTCTCTGGAGTTGGTAAAGATGAGCATATAAACAAGCATACTTAGTTGCGGAACGGGAAGAAGCTACTGTATTCCTTCTTGGGCAATCGGGGAGTCATGACATGAACATTCATGATTTCTAATGGAAAGATGATTGCTGTTTCCTTGAGATGTTAGGCATCTAAGAGTGGGTTCTTCTAATTTAGATGCAGAATGTCGTGTAGTCCTCATTTATATTTGGGCATTAATCTGTGATCAAATGTATAGCGGTCTTTATTTTGTTGTTTGCGTTGTGTAAAAATATTTTAATACTGAATTCAACCACAGGTTCTGAGAAACTACAGACATAAAATATGAAAATAAACTAAAAGCTAAATTAAAAACATCTGAAACCAGCTTAAAAATAAAAAAAGTAAATTTATTATATATATATATATATATATATATATATATATATATATATATATATATATATATATATATATATATATATATATATATATATATATATATATATATATATATATATATATATATATATATGTATATATATATATATATATATGTATATATATATATATATATATATATATATATATATATGTATATATGTATATATATATATATATATATATATATATCTATATATATATATATATATATATATATGTATATATATATATATATATATGTATATATATATATGTATATATATATATATATATATATATATATATATATATATATATATATATATATATATATATATACATATATATACATATATATATACATATATATATATATATATATATATATATATATATATATATATATATATATATATATATATATATATATATATATATATATATATATATATATATATATATATATATATATATATATATATATATATATATATATATATATATATATATATATATATATATATATATATATATATATATATATATATATATATTATATATATATATATATATATATATATATATATATATATATATATATATATATTATATATATATATATATATATATATATATATATATATACATCTATGTACACACAATCTGATTCTATCTTCATAAATTTTGCTTTATCAACACCTTCAAATTAGGTGCCACTCTAATTTAGTTCTGACAATAATTTTTCATCCCTTAAGTAAATATGTAAATATAAGAGAGTGGTCCTAATCTCAATTTCAAATATATGCAAAAGGGGGTACCTTTGTGAGTTAATATTGTGTGCCTGGAACACTGCTGGTTGAGGGCTGATCAGGAATGGGTATCTATGGATCTTCCGTCGGTCTGGTGTTTCCTTCTGAGTGTTTGGGGTGAGACCGTAATATTTGATACAAGAACACTGCTGGTAGTTGCTAGATGTTTTCAACGTTTCCGGAGTCTCTGTCGAACTCAAGGCTATTCTCCTTGACTCCCCAACTCCCGTCGGACTTGTCTCCTCGACTGGACTCCCGATCTCCTCGACTGGACTCCAGACCACTTTCCGTCCAATCGGGATCGTTGTAAAAATCTAATTGGTCTGCTTAACCCTGCCTTGAGACCGCCAACATGGAAACCTTATCCCTTCTAATTGGGCACTGTCCCTTTGGGACTCATAAATAACTCCACAAAGGTACATTCTTATTTAGTGTCAAGTACGGAGACGGAATTCTAATCTGGGACTGGGATCAGAACCCCACCCGAGACAACCGTACAAGACAACAATAACCGTTGAATATAATTTTATGGTTCTCTGTCCTTTACAAAAGATGTGATGAGATCAGATTTAGATCCCGAGCATTTTACTTTTTGTATGAATGAATCAATTATATTACTGATCTAAATTGCCTCATCACACAGAAGACCACGTAGAATATCCCAAGCTTGTTCTAC
>CM063509.1:95854213-95866713 GCA_032207245.1 Pardosa pseudoannulata | reverse complement strand
ATAAAAAACCGATGTCGGACCCTTAAGGAATATACTGTCAGAGAACTTTCCTTTATTTGATATTTCAATAGTGCCTAAATAAATTTATAGCCGAATGCCCTCGTAATGTATCCGGTTCCTGTTTCAGATGACACGATGAAGAAGGAGTTTCTTGATTAAGTGATTTGTTTACACCAAGTAGCTATGTACACATTTCTATATACACACCATATAATTACAGCTTACAAGTGTGGGATACAATAGAAGTAGGCCTGGGTAGAGACGTACAATAAATGCCTCTGCTGAAATTTTGATAACCGACGAAAGAAAATAATTCGTAGCTTCGCGGAATAGTTCTCGGATGTAATTATGTAGACAGTACACTCAATTAGACGAGATTGTTTGAAGTAGCAATCGGTATCTTACCAAGTAGCTATATACACATTCCATTATACAAACCATGCAATTACAGCTAACAAGTGTGGGATACAATAGACGTAGGCCTGAGTAGAGACGTTACAATAAATGCCTCTGCTGAAATTTTGATAACCGACGAAAGAAAATAATTCGTAGCTTCGCGGAATAGTTCTCGGATGTAATTATGTAGACAGTACACTCAATTAGACGAGATTGTTTGAAGTAGCAATCGGTATCTTACCAAGTAGCTATATACACATTCCATTATACAAACCATGCAATTACAGCTAACAAGTGTGGGATACAATAGACGTAGGCCTGAGTAGAGATGTACAATAAATGCCTCTGCTAAAATTTTGATAACCGACGAAAGAAAATAATTCGTAGCTTCGCGGAATAGTTCTCGGATGTAATTATGTAGACAGTACAATCAATTAGACGAGATTGGTTGAAGTAGCAATCGGTATCTTTGAAGAAGATAAAAACAGTCAGAATTCCTAGGAGGAATATACGATCAATCCTGAAGAAGATCGAATTAAAAGAAAACTCAAGGCACAGGGTATCGTTAACAATCTCAGAAAGAGATTTATCCCAAGGTAGGATTTTCGCTAAGAAAACTCTCCGATGGAGAGACTGATCAAGATGACCTCCGAATTAGCTAGTTGCTAGCTAACTAACTACTTCTTCCAAAAATCTCATCTCGTCTCGTTTTTGGGGGAGAGGCCTCTAAGAGAGGGGGCCTCACCCACAATTATCTCATTGGATCATCTGGCGATGACCTCACCTTCAATCAACTGGATTAGTCAGGGTTAGACAATCAGCGGCCGCACACCTGAGAGTAGCCTGAATTTCGTGTCGGCACAAATCCAACGTTGTGGCATTCCTTTGAAAACTTATGGTTTCGACGATCATCTTTCTGGCTATCAGTCTGGGTGCCCGGTTGTCTGTCTTGTTGTTTCGCTACTACAGGACACAGAAGTCTCGACATCGTGGTACCGTCGCCATTTGTCGGATACTGTAAATGATTTGTGAAATTCAAAGGAATATGAGGGACATTTAATTCATGATAGTTGCTATACATAATAATATTGTAAGATGGATACACTGGCTAAAAAGCGAGCCTTGATAGATGAACGGATGAATCGGCAGTTTCGCGCCAGTTGTCGCCATTTGTTGGATACTGTAAATGATTTGTGAAATTCAAAGTAATATGAGGGACATTTAATTCATGATAGTTGCTATACATAATAATATTGTAAGATGGATACACTGGCTAAAAAGCGAGCCTTGATAGATGAACGGATGAATCGGCAGTTTCGCGCCAGTTGTCGCCATTTGTCGTAAACTGTAAATGATTTGTGAAATTCAAAGAAATCTGAGGGACATTTAATTTATGACAATTGCTATACATAATAGTATTATAAGATGGATACACTGGCTAAAAAGCGAGTCTTGATAGATCAACGCCTGAATCAGCAGTTTCGCACCATTTGTCACCATTTGCCGGATACTGTAAATGATTTGTGAAATTCAAAGGAATCTGAGGGACATTTAATTCATGATAATTACTATACATAGGAGTAATGTAAGATGGATACACTGGCTAAAAAGTGAGCCTTGATAGATCAACGCATGAATCGGCAGTTTCGCGTGTTTCCCCGTTTCCATTACGTAGATTTGCTTTACAATTATATTCGAATGCTCTACCTTTTTTAAGGAACTCTCTAAACAAATTGACTTTGTCTTTTTAGTGACTTCAATATCAGAGAGTTGTTCAAAGAAGACTGTGTTAATGTTTGCTTTGGTTTGGAGCTCTACGGTCTAGGTTTTTCCAACCCGAGGGCTAATTAGACCGAGATTTACTGTTTAAAGCTGATTTCGAACAGCTATGAACATCCATGACACAGTGGGATTTGAACCCACGAACTCTTTTATTGAAGATCAGTGCCTTAAATATTCAGAAATTGTTCAGTCCTGTGTTAAGGAGCTTTCTACTCAAAAGATGGGTGTAAGAGTGGAGTCCGTCTATGTCTATGGTCAAGCAAACTTTTGTTCATTTTAACAATTGAGAATAACAGTATTGTTCTCATAATGGTTTTCTTGACGCACAGAGGTGTCAAGCGTGTCGTTTGTCAACGCACCGACAGAGAAAAGGAATTTTGCTTTGATTAAGTCGGCCAGGCGCCAAGGGAGCTTCATCTACCCCAAGATCAAGGGTCAAAGAGGGGGTGGGGTGTCAATCTCCCCTAAAACCGAGGTTTCCTGATTGGGAAAGAAGAAGCGGGCTGGAATTCGAGACAGCAGGTGGATCTAGAGTGATCTACTCTCTGGATGATATATTGCATCTGCATTGAGTTTAATTGTTCTTTAAACGTTTCTTTTTGTTAAATAAATCAACCGTTGTTAAGTTTTCATCATCAACGGCTCTGGTTATTTTGTCTTCATGTCTGCTTCGTTGCACAGGACCCATGTGAAGTCGTACCCAAATGACGAGGGTGGGACTGACAATCGGAAATAGAAGCATCGCAACCGCTCGGCGATATAACAGTGGGAATGTACGTCATACCTGTGGAGTTGTAGTATACTGTGTTCTTTAATTTATGTTACTGTTGTGAACAAGGATTATATTTTGATTAGTAATACTAATCTACAAATTATCTGTATTTCTGTTTGCTGTATCTATAGAAAACTTTTATTGAAACTGCAAGTAATATGTATTCACAACGTATGCAGTATTTTGTTTATTACATTGGAAAGGACATATGATAAATTTCAGCGAAAGTACAAATATGAAAGAAAACGTACCAAAAAGTGTACGAATGTGAAATTTCATGTATGAAAAGAACCTTTAAACTAGAAGGAAATTTTAGCATTGGGTGGTTACCCAGAAAATTAAAGATTTACTGCTGCAAACAAAACATGCATCACTTACTTATCTGTGTTTCTTTTGGTAGGCAATGTATCCATTCACTGTGTACAATAACGTCATTCATTACGTTTCCACTGAAGCGGTAAAAAAATGCACTTTCATTACCCGTCTGATTTATGTAACTCTCTTCTCAAACACACAGAATAATGGACTTAACTTTATTCCAGATTGGCTATGTTATCTCATTTATTTCCTCCCATACAGATTTTCCCTATTTCAGAATCTTAGGTATCAATGTAGATGGACGTTTTTCTTATTGTTACCAAAATTTTAGATTCTTTCTCATTTAGGGATTGAAAATCAAAGAAAAAGTAATTTTATGACATATAATACTTAAAAGAAGTTCTACAGATTATAGAGAAAAACATTTTATTTAAAACTCTTCTATGAAGGGAACTTAATAACTTTCAAATGACGAAAATAGATGAAAATTTAACAATATTTTATGAAAAATAAATAATAAAACTTTTTAGAACTGTACAACAAATTTTTAACTTTTTTGTACAAAAATGTTTTATTTATTTTATTTATTTATAAAATTTTTTGATCGAATTTCCAGTAGAAATTTATTTTTGCACGAAGGCAGATTACATTCGAGTGTTCGTTATTTGTGACGCAGTTGATAATAAAAATAACAGGGTGTTGAGAAATGGAGTTTTATTTAAATATCTAAATGTTAAGATCTTGTATGCGGGATACGTACTAGTACAATTTCTGATGATTCATACTTGAGCACGAGATACATACTAGTACGGATTAGTGTAACAACATGGCTTGTTTGTGGGTACAAAAATAACGGTATATACAGGAAAATGAAACTGAATGTTTTTGTCTACTACATAGATTCTGGAAATATTTACACAAATAAAAAAAGTTTTTACACTAGTCGATGAGGAACCACAGAACGGGAAAAAATTAAAACTATATACTACAACTTTATTTTATTTTTATATTTGCAATACTATTATAAATTTATTTTCTAAAAATATATATATTTTGTTTACAAAATTCTTATGGTTGTTATTTATATATTTCTATTTATACATTTGCTTATATATTTCAATATAAAATACGAAAAGTTGGTTAAAAAGATAAATATTATTTTTATCAATTGAGATTGAACTGAGTAACTTAATTTACTCGCAAAAAGCCCGCTTCTGGAACAATTCCGCTGAGAAATGTACCGGCAAACAATGTGTTAATATTAAATGCTGTGGCATTCTCACCAGAAATGTTATTTTAAATTTATATTTTACATAAATTTGGAGGCTCATATGATTTTCAGATGAGCATAATGTTAAAAGTTGTACTAACATGATTACTATATATTTTAAAAATTTATAGAATTACAGTACTATTATTTATACATATAACAACTCTTTTTATAATAAAAGTCAGCTAAAAATATACCCTTACAAGGTCAAAAGCAAAATATCTACAAAAAGACTACATCCATTTTAATGCAGAATTTTATTTATTTTTTCAAATTGATTCCATAATAAAAATAAAAATAATTTTAAAGTAAAATGAAAAGAAAATCAATAATTTCTACATCCTTTATCTTGCCGATTTTCCATTCGAATTTCTCAGTCTTTCAGTAGGTCTCCCAAATTTTCGACTTATATCCCAGTGAAATAAAATCTTTAAGTACCCTATTTTAGAGCTTTGTTTTGAAATTGTTTTAAGACAGCAGCTTTCTCCAAGTTCCGCTTCATTTCATTCTAAATAAAAAGTTTTTCTCCCTGTCAATTTTTTTTCCGTCCAAGCAAAAAAGTGTGTGACAGCCTAAGTGCTTAAAAATTTACCCTGCTGTTATCGGGGCAAGCTGAAAGACTTTACATTTCTCTCTAAAATAATTCGGATTGCTTACATTTAATACAAGTGCGTAATACACATATAAATATGTATGTATATATCAATAAACAGATTAATATATGTCTATTTATAATAATTGAATATATATATATATTAAATACTAATAAAAATATCTTGTATACACATAACAAATTAATATAAATTTAGATCACAAAAATGTTTTTTATAAAATAGATAATTATAATTTAATATTTGAATATTATCTATATTTACAATAATTTTTTATATTTAATAATATATATATATATATTTATATATGTATATATATAACATATTTTATATATATATATATATAATATATATATATTTATATATATATATATATATATATATATAATATATATACATATATATATATATATGTATATATACACATATATATATAATAAATTTATATATATAGTATATATATATATTTATATATATTTTATCATATACATATATTTTATATTATTGTTGTGGCTATATTTACGAATATTAAAATATATATATTACATATAATATAATATATATATATATATATATATATATATATATATATATATATATATATATTATATATATATATATATATATATATAATATATATATATATATATATATATATATATATATATATATAAATATATATATATATATATATATATATAACATATATATATATGTGTGTTGTGTAATATAAAATCCCTTATTATATATTTTAATATTAACTTAATATTTTGTTCATAAAGTACGTGGGGGTTTGAGTAATTCTTATTTTTTCCAGATAAGTATATGCTTAATTCAGTTGTATATATTTATAATATTATTTCTCTTTACATGATATTTTTTTTCATATAATTTTAGGGATTATTCGTATTTATAAAATATATTTAAACTATTTTGTTTATCAAGTCTACTTAAATCTTGCCTGTTGTAGCATGTATCCAATAAACTGTCTTGTATTTTGAATGTCGAAATATATTATTTTATATATATATATAATATATTTATTATATATTATATTCTTTTTGCATAATCTAATTAAAAAGTGAGTGATGTGCAGATTATCACATTGTCTGGATGCACAGATAAAAGGCACAAAACACTGTATGATAATTTACATGTATCTAAATAAGAAAAAACGAAATCTGTGTGCCATTTTAGTAACAATAAGGAACGTGGCTCTAGGAACACACCACACACAACACTTATTTAATTCATTTATTTTAGAAGATATTCTATTAATAAAAAACGAAAACTCATTCTAAAAAGACAGGATAGTGTGCGATTATTTGAAAAAGGTTCTAGAATTTGTTAAAAACATATTTTTAATGAAATGAAATTTAATTAATTTTCTTTATAAAGATAGTATTCCATATATAAATATATTTAAAATATATAGTGTATGTGTATGTGTATAAAATATATAGTATATATATAGTATAAACAATGTGAACATACCTTAATATGTTTATAGTTAATATTTAGTTAATTCGAGTTTTATTCAGAAAATATTCTATATATTTTTTAAATTTAATTGAACAATAATTATAGAAAATAAAAAAATAATTTAAAAATATTTAGTATTTAGTCAGATGGTAGCACTAAGTTATTTTCCAATGTATAGATGAATTAAATATAATGAAACATTTAAGCTATCTGACTGCATTTCTTTATAGTTTGTGGATTTTCTAAATTTGTAATAACACAGGCCTGCGAAATTGAAATTTTTGAAAAATACAAGAGAAGTTTTTTCTTATTTTTAAGTTATTTGGTATGCTGATTTCGAAAATGACCTCCATTTTTTCCATCACGTCAGGATTTTTTGTAAAATTGATATACATATTACTGGTAATATCCTATATGGAAAAAATGCTCTCGAACTGTTTGCTTGTACTGACTGGAAACAGTGGGTTTTATCTATTCATGTGAGTTTATTTAATCTGTTTATGATGAGGCATATTAATTTTTAAACAACAATTAAAATTAAAAATGTATACATTTTGTATATAAAGAATAAAAACCATCGCAACCAGAATGCATGAGCCGCACTAGGGCGAGACAAAAAGTTCCCTCGTTATTAAATTTTTTACATTAATTTTATAAGAAAAACACTCCTAGAAAAACCCTAATGACCTGTTTTTACGTTTTATTAAGGTTTATACATGAAATAAATGTAAGTTTGAAATATATTTGAAACTCAATACGAAACAAAGACATTTAAATTTAGTTACGTACATTTTTTTCCTTTAAAATTTCTTTTTGACGTTCTATCTATCTCTTGCTAACATCCAACAATAGTCGGCAAGCATATTCCTATTCCACCTACCTTGATATTTTCTATCCATATACTTGATGTCTTGGTGGAATCTTTCTCCCTGTTCTTCGCTGACGGATCCTAAATTTTCTGGGAAAAAGTCCAAATGCGATTGGAGGAAATGCAATTTTACACTCATGAAGCAGCCCAACACTTGAAATTTGTCTAGCATGTTGCCAACAATTGTTTTAAATTTGGGATCTTTGGGATTGTCGAGAAATTTTCCCACATCTTTGAAAGCAACCCAAGCTTCTCTTTCCTTTAATGTCACAGATGTCTCAAATTTGTTATCCCTAATAAGTTTTCGGATGTCTGGTCACTAATTAGGATTCGAGCGTCGCTATAGGTTGACAGCGATTGCGACGGGAGGGAGGGATGATGAAGAGGGACATTGCGCATTCCCAGGCTCGCACGCTTCCAGGAATCTGTCTAATCTGTGATCTGGATCAACATTGAAGCTTTAAAAGCCCTAAAATACTAACTGCGCTTTTGTAGTTTACCACAGAAGGGTATTTTGAGGGTTTCAACATGGTAAAATGTCAAAACACGAAGGAAAATATCAAAGCAAAATACGTGAGAAATATTCATAAAAAAACACATAAAATTAAATTTTTCCAAAAAAAAAAAAAAAAAAAAAAGTGACGTGATAGACATTTTTAATGATTCTTTTCAAAATCAGTACTAAAAAATACGTTAAGTTCAGTTGTCATATTCCTTGTATTTTTTTCATCGCAGGCCTGTGTAATTAAAATTTGTCAAAGAATAATATAGTTTTTATAAATTTTTGAGTTTGTTAATGTTTTTAGATACTACTATAAAGTGCATATACATACATCGGTTTTCTTAGTAAAAACAATCGCTTAAAGTCTAGACTTATTATTATAATACAAATATATGATTATAAAACATACATAGACCAACAAAAATTTCTTCTTAAAAAACTCGCAAAAAACATAAGCAAAAACTGAAAAGTTCAGCGAATCCTCAATGAACAAAAAAATTTGACTAGATTTGGGGAATATATCTTCTACTTTCATTTCCAGAATAGGAGCTCTCTGTCTCTTTCCATAAAAATACAGCATCATTTGTGATGAATTGACTTTATCATTGAACTTCATAAAAATTTGTTAATTGTTCTCATTAATGTATGTTGTATGTTTAACATTATGAGAAAATTTGGTGGTGTTCTAAACATTGGTCTACCACCCGAATACTTGCTCTTCGAATTAAAATTATTTGGCCTTTCTTCGTAATGAGTAATTGTGAAGGAATGACTTAGCTCGAACAACTTGACACAATTTTTAGTTAGAATTTCATCATGCAAGAAAATTTAGATCCAAACAGATACGACTCATTTCTATTCAGTAAATTTAATTTATA
Organism: Pardosa pseudoannulata; assembly: GCA_032207245.1. Taxonomy (NCBI): domain Eukaryota; kingdom Metazoa; phylum Arthropoda; class Arachnida; order Araneae; family Lycosidae; genus Pardosa; species Pardosa pseudoannulata. The sequence continues at coordinate 95,857,834 of CM063509.1, read as the reverse complement.
AATTGGGATGAGTCACGACATATTAAAATATCATTAGACGTTTCAAAAAGAAAATATTTCTAAAAATCTAAAGTACGGCGAATATAATGTAAAATTTTTTTATTTATTCATATTAACGTTTCTAATTTATGTTACGACATTAAAATTTTAAATGTATTCCCAGCGGTCTTAGAATATCCATTTTCATTATTATTCTGATTTATAAAATATTATATTTGTTATAGAGGGTTGTAAAATAGTTATTGATAGGGATAGAACTTAGTATAGAGAAATTCACAAAATGCATGTAAAAAGCATACAAGCCAAGAAGAGAGAGAGGCTTATTGAAGAAGAAATGACAAAAAGAGGACGAAAGCTAAAATAATCTTTTTTTTAAAGTTTAAATCTAATGATCAAATGGACATGTAAAACTGTCATTCCTATTAATAATGTAAAAGATTTAGAATATGGAGTTGTTATTTTTCATAAATTTTTGAAAATATAAGGAATATATATTGCAAAGAATTAATGTTTTTAAAGAACTGTGATTGCATCTTCGTTACGAGACTAAATAAAAAGGTATTTCCTTTCATAAAAATGCATGATTCTCTAATTTTGGAAAGTTTTATAATCTTTATAAATTAAATAAATTTTATAATATAGGTTACACTTACAAAGAATAATGTTACAAGAAATTTGGGATTGCTATCAACAAATGCATTCTTTATAATAATAAAGTGGTTCCAAGAGAGATCTTTTCCTCTTATGAAAATTTTGAATAACTATCAATACTATAAGTCAAAAGAATTAATGCTAATATAATGAATTTTGATGTTATTATGTAATGAACAAAATTAATATTCTTCATATGATATTGAGATAAAATTCTTTCTTTGAATAAAATAAAATTTTGATAACGTATCGATACTATACTTGCAAAAAATTAATTTATTTTAAGAAAGGATGTTCATCTTGTAACGTCGCTAAAATCTGTAATATTTTTATGATATAGAATAAATGCAGAGGTTAGAACATGTACTAGTTATCTTCTAGAATAAATGAGACTTTGATCTATGACTTTAAGTATCTATAAACTGAAATAATTTTTAATATGCCCAAAATTTGGATGTTATATCTTCGTAACAGGCATAAAATTAAAAATTCATCATAGAATAATTGCTTTCCCACATTGGGATACTAATATCTTTAAATAATAAAATAGGACTTTGAAAACATCGAGGTACTATACTTAAAGAATTAATGTATTCTAGAACTGGGATGTTTATCATCTTTGAAACGACGCTAAAATCTGTATTATTATTCATTTACATTGTATAAATGGTTCAAAAACATTGGGACTTAGTTATCTCCCCACGAATAAATGATACTTTAAATCCTATGACTTTGAATATTGAGGTACTATCCATGCAAATAATAATGTAGGATTAATAAACTGGATGTTATCATCTTCGTAATAAGGCATAAAATCTGAAAGTATTCTTCATCGCATAGAATAAATGCGTGAGTTCCCAATCATGTTGGGATACTAATGGTCTTCTCCACTAGTAACTTAAAAATAGACTTTGAAAAACATATCGAGGTACTATACCGTACAAAGAATTAATGTATGATTCCCAAAGAAACTGGGATGTTATCAACTTCGAAACGACGCCTGAAATCTGTAGGTATTATTCATCAAATTGAATAAATGCATGGTTCCCAAGAACATTGGGACCGTAGTTGTCTTCACTAATAAGGCGAGACTTTGAATCCTTTGATTTTGAACGTATTGAAGTACTATGCCATGTAAATAATTAACGTATGATTAACAAAGAAATTTGGATATTATCATCTTCGTAACAAGGCATAAAATCTTCATCACATTGAACAAATGCTTGGTTTCCAATCGTGTTGGGACACTAATGATCTTCTCCACTATTAAAAGAGACTTTGAATAACATATCGAGGTACTATACTGGGCAATGAATTAATGTATGATTCCCAAAGAAACTGAGATATTATCATCTTTGAAACGACGCCTGAAATATGTATGTATTATTCATTACATTGAATATTTGTATGGTTCCCAAGAACATGGGGACCCTACTTATCTTCTCCACTACTAACTGACACTTCGAATCCTATGACTTTGAACGTATTGAGGTACTATGACATGCAAATAATTAATGTATGATTCCCAACGAAACTGGCATGTTATCATTTTTATAACAACACCTAAAATGTGTAGATATTATTCCTGATATGAAATAAATGCGTGGTTACCAAGAACATTGAGATAATCTTCTTCAGAAATAAATGAGACTTTGTATAACATATCCAGGTACTACACCTTACATTAAAGCATGATTCCCAAGGAAACAAGTATGTTATCATTTTTGTATTGACTCCTAAAATCTGTAGGTATACTTCATCACAGAATAAATGCGTGATTCCCAATAATCTTTCTTGCGCTTAAATGTAATATCACTATAAATATCGGTGTTATTATGATCATAAAATAAATTGTAAAATTAGTAATGAAGCATACATAAATAGAATAAAAAGTTATCAGGTAATATCAGGTAACATCCCTTTAAAAAACTGATCTGAAGTATCATGGAAAAATTGACGTTTACAGATGATTTTGTTACCTCTTATCTGTGGCAAATTTGGCGCCATAATATTGATGTCATATAATAAGTGATCTCGAAAGATATTTAGGGAAGGAAATTTACGGAATACAGAGATAATTAAGCAATTGAAAATACTGCTGTTCTAACGACATGAACAGGTGATTAAGGGTCATTTAAAATAAGTTGCTCATTTTTTCTCAAGTTCTTTAGCAGGAGATATATGCCAGATAATGATTCCAATTAGATATTGCATTTTTTGAAAATTTTCAAGTTGAAACTCAGAAAAGTTTTACCTGATTAGTGTTCTAAATGTAAGTTAGGATATTAAAGTAAATACTTGAGTCGTTCATTTGAGTGATGCTCATAAATGAAAGATATTTTTTGTTATTAAATTAGTTAAATTGTCCATGGTAATTATGTAGAAGGTATTTAGTTGGAGTATAATTTTGACATTACTTTTTAAAGTCTGAATTTTACCTTAAATCTATCTATCTATATTTATATCTTTATATATAAAATTCTTTTGCTCATGTGTTTGTAATAGAACTCCTCCTAAAAGGCTGGATGTTGATGAAATTTTGTGTATGTAATTAAGTTGATTATAGAATGGTTTAGATCAGGGGTGTCCAACCCAAATCAGTTGGTGGGCCAAACAACAATTTACTGAACTGAGGTGGGCCGTAGATATAAAAATAAAACAACAAATTATTCAAAATATTATATTATTGTGCAATATTCAAAATATGCATTTTTTCAGCGCCAGCTGCGATAGTACATAAAAGTTGTGTTATACATATATCATAACCACAATGACAATAAACATTAACTGTACTGTATTTATAATCAATCCCAACACCTTACTTTCCTTCCTAATCATGAAGGTTAAAATATTATTATTATTATATTTATACTACAAATATAATTGTAGTTTAAACACTAAAAATGTACTATTTTAAAATTAATGTGAGATTTGTTTTTGTATTTTACTATAGATTTTGTTAATATCAAA
>CM063509.1:95821713-95841713 GCA_032207245.1 Pardosa pseudoannulata | reverse complement strand
GCCTTCCTCATTTAATTAAAGCAAAACTAACCCGGATAGTATGAAAGCCGGTTAATTTGAAACTGGATACTCGGGAATGTTCTATATTTGTTTTAGCCCGAGCAAGACTCGACAAAGTCTGTAGCAGTTATAATCTGTTATAATCCGGCATTAACGTCATTACAACTATCAAGCGGAAAACGTATCATGACTAAGTCTATAGTCTTCATAATACGACATTAATATCAGTTCGATGTCGAAGAGGAAAAATTATCACAATAGATTCTTTTCCATTCAACTTGTATTTTAGAAACGACACGTTGGACAGAGAATGTAAGAAACGCTTGCTTCCAATACCTTATTGCCTATATTGCCCATGCAAGGTCTTGCTTCAGTCATTTAAATAAAACAAAACTAAGCTAGATAGTACGAAAGCCGGTTAATTGCGAACTGGATATTCGGGAATGGTCTATATTTCTTTTTGCCCAAGCGAGTCTCAACAAAGTCTGCAGCAGTTATAATCCGTTATAATCCGGTATTAACTTCATTTTAACGCCCAAGAATAAATCTAATCATAACAAAGTCTATAGCCGTAATCTGACATTAAGATCAGTTGGACGTCCAAGAGGAAAAATAATCACAATAGATTCTTTTCCATTCAACTTGTATTTTAGAAACGACACGTTGGACATAGAATGTAAGAGATGCTTGATTCCAATACCTTATTGCCTATATTGCCCATGCAAGGTCTTGCCTCACTCATTTAATTAAAACAAAACTAAACTGGATAGTACGAAAGTCAGTTAAATGCAAACTGGATACTCGGGAATGTTCTATATTTGTTTTAGCCCGAGCGAGACTCGACAAAGTCTGTAGCAGTTATAATCCATTATAATCCGGCATTAACGTCATTCCAACTATCAAGAGGAAAACTAATCATGACAAGTCTATAGCTGTCGTAATCCGACGTTGAGATCAGTTCTATGTCCAAGAGAAAAAATAATCACAATAGATTCTTTTCCATTCGCAACTTGTATTTTAGACACAATTTGGACATAGAATGTAAGAGACGCTTTCTTTCAATACCTTATTGCCTATATTGCCAATGCAAGGCTTTGCTTTACTTATTTAATTAAAACAAAACTAAGCCGGATAGAACGAAAGCCGGTTAATTGGGAACTGGAATGTTCTATATTTGTTTTTGCCCCAGCGAGAACCGACAAATTCTGTAGCAGTTATAATCCGTTATAATCCAGCATTAACGTCATTCCAACGCCCAAGATTAAAACTAATCATGACAAAGTCTATAGCTGTTGTAATCTGACATTAAGATCAGTTCGACGTCCAAGAGGAAGAATAATCACAATAGATTCCCTTCGCAACTTCTATTTTAGACACGACAAGTTGGACAGAGAATGTAACAGACGCTTGTTTCCAATACTTTATTGCCTATATTGCCAATGCAAGGTCTTTCCTCACTTATTTGATTAAAATAAAACTAAGCTGGATTATTGGTAACTGTATACTTGTGTGATTGGTGTTTGTTTTTGTCGGAGGTAGTCTCAACAAAGTCTATAGCTATCATAATCTGGCATTAACGTCACTTCAATGTCCAAAATGAAAAATAATCATGACAGATTCTTTTCCTGTCACAAGTTATATGGTGGACATAGCATATAGGACAGAGAACGTTGAAGGCGCTCAGTTCCAATATCTTATTGTCATTCTTGTCAATTCAACGGCCTACTTCCCTGATTTAATAACCATAAAAGAAAACTAAGCCGAATAGAATGAAAGCCGGATAGTCGCGAAATAGATACTCGGGAATGTTCTGTATAAACAGGGTGTCCCAAAACATCCGCATAAACTCAGCTAGATTCCTCTTTGGGAGTACATAAAAACGACCCAAAGATGCTTTCCTGTAAGATCCATAGCTTACTAGAAAAATTCGAAAACAATGTATGACGTCACTGCAATACAAGAATATGAACTTTATTGAACATATCAACAGCAGTATATGCACGGGCATTTTCCCTAACAGTTCGTAAGGCATTTGCATTACATCGGCCGTACATCAGGTACATGTCGTAGTAGTCACGAACAGAATACATGGCCACATACAAAGACTGTCGGTAGTTGTAAAATGCAGTCTTTTAAATACCAGTTCAACGGCAGATTAGCTGAAGGATGGCCGAATGGTTAGGGTGCTGGTCTTCGGAACCAGAGTTCATGGGTTCGAATCCCACAGGGGTATGGATGTTCGTAGCCGTTCCAAATCGTCTTTAAGCAGTAGGTCCGGGTCTCATTAGCCCTCGTGTTGCAAAAAGTAGACTGTAGCGCTCCAAACCAAACCATTCAACGACAGCTTAACTTCATTCCATGGCGCGAGCACATGCAAACTCGATATGCGCGGCGACCGTTTTAAACCTTATCATCTGGAAAGATATGCAAATAATGTTGTTGATATGTCCAATAAAGTGATTTTTTCTTGCACTGGAAGTGACGTCATACTTTGTTTTTCGTATTTTTCTCATAAACTATGGATCGTACAAGAACGCTTCTTTGTGCAGTTTTTATGCACTTCCAACGAGGAATCTAGCTTTGCAGAGTTTATGCGGTCGTTTTGGGATACCCCATACATAAATTCCAATTGTTAACTGGGGAATATTATTTTCATCTATTGTACATATTTTATTAATGTTATTTAACTAAAAATAAAATGTACATAAATAAAAAGTAATAAAAATTTATAAAAACGAAAGTCCCCAGATTCGTTTTAGTGATATGCGTGAGAGATATTTCTAAATCTTTAAAATTTCAGTAATCCGCCGCCTGCTTTTAATTTAAATGAGGTGTATATATTCATGAGAAATTATAAATATTCATTCAAATAATCATTAAATTTTAATATATAGTTGCTTTTTTAAAACTTTTTATGAAAAAAAAATAAGATTTCTATAACTGTAAATAAATTAAAAAGTTTTAAAGCTGTATAGTATAATACAGTATAGTATAGTATAGTATAGTATAGTATAGTATAGTATAGTATAGTATAGTATAGTATAGTATAATATAGTATAGTATATTATAGTATAATATAGTATAGTAGAGTAAGACATAGTATAGTATAGTATAGTATAGTATAGTAAAGTATAGTATAGTATAGTATAATATAGTATAGTATAGTATAGTATAGTATAGTATAATATAGTATAGTATAATATAGTATAGTATAGTATAGTATAGTATAGTATAGTATAGTATAGTATAATATAGTATAGTATAGTATAGTATAATATAATAATGTATAGTATAGTATAGTATTGTATAGTATTGTATAGTATAGTATAGTATAGCATAGTATAGTATAGTATAGTATAGTATAGTATAGTATAGTATAGTATAGTATAGTATAGTATAGTATAGTATAGTATAATATAGTATAGTATAGTATAGTATAGTATAATATAGTATAGTATAGTATAGTATAGTATAGTATAGTATAGTATAGTATAGTATAGTATAGTATAGTATAGTATAGTATAGTATAGTATAATATAGTATAGTATAGTATAGTATAATATAGTATAGTATAGTATAGTATAATATAGTATAGTATAGTATAGTATAGTATAGTATAGTATAGTATAGTATAGTATAGTATAGTATAGTATAGTATAGTATAGTATAGTATAGTATAGTATAGTATAATATAGTATAGTATAGTATAGTATAATATAGTATAGTATAGTATAGTATAGTATAATATAGTATAGTATAGTATAGTATAGTATAATATAGTATAGTATACAACGCTACACTATACTATACTGTCATTAAGAATTCATTCCCCTTTAAAGTGCACGCCAGAGTTAACTCGAGCACACTAAACTTGCCAAACTGTGCTCACTCGAGGTAATTCGAGCGGTGTTGTTCTTTATGTTGCTTTATTTTTCACACTCGAATACAATAGGAAAGAAAATAGCAAAGTTAAAAGGAAAAAAAGAGAGTCGTTACATGTGTAATAGTTGCAATGTAGGGCTATGTGCTGCACCTTGTTTCGAAATATATCACACTAAAGAAAATTTTGACAAATAGTATAAATATAGTATAGTATTATTATTATTATAGTATAGTATAGTATAGTATAGTATAGTATAATATAGTATAGTATAGTATAATAAAGTATAGTATAGTATAGTATCGTGTGTATAGTATCATTTAGTATAGTATAGTATAGTATAGTATAGTATAGTATAATATAGTATAGTATAGTATAGTATAGTATAGTATAGTATAGTATAGTATAGTATAGTATAATATAGTATAGTATAGTATAGTATAATATAGTATAGTATACTACGCTACACTATACTATACTATCATTAAGGATTCATTAACCCCTATACGTGCACGCTCGAGTTAACTCGAGCGCACTATATTGGATAATGTGTGCCCACTCGAGAAAATTCGAGCGGCGTTGTACTTTATGTTGCCATAATTTTTCACATTCGAATGCAATAGGAAAGAAAATAGAAAAGGAAAAAAGAAAAGAAAAGAGAGTCGTTACATGTGTAATAAATGCAATGTTGGGTTATGTGCTGCACCTTGTTTCGAAATATATCACACAAAAGAAAATTTTGATTAATTTTATAAATACTAATATGGTTATTATTTATGTTTTGAAAGTATAAATAAGTATTTTTACTGATAATAATGTTTATTTATGGGAATTCGAAAAGTATAGATTTAAAAAAGTATAGTAGTATAGTAATATTATAGTATACTATTTTATAGTATAGTATAAAATAATATTGCAATAAAAATTATAGTATTTTTTAACTATAGTATAGTATTTCTATAGACAAATTTCTAAATTTATAGTTTTTTTACACAAATATAGAATATAGTTTTATAGTATTTTTAAAACTGTATAGTAGGAATATAGATTAAGTATATTATTTATAGTATAGATTTGTAAGAACTAGCTAATCTAAAATATTTATTCCGTCATTTACTAAATATAAGGATTCGGAAATAATAACACTAGTAGGAATTTATGTCGATTTACTTAATGATAGAAATATTGGAAAACTTAAAATTATTGATGCTAGCGAAATTCGAGCTGACTAAACAATTTTGTTGTATTTTTATGCACACATTTGTGGAAGAACGAAATGGAAATTTAAGTCGTATCATTTAATAATCTTGAAGTTTTATTTCGAGAGGAAAGATATAAAAAAATTGATGTTAAAATATTAAGTTATTATTTATTGTTCATGAAAGTAGAAATTACGATGCTGCTTATTACATTATAATCGATGTATTTTTCATGTATAAACCATCAGTACAAATTATGATTTTTCTATTTTACACGAAAAAATGGTGAAAATATTTTATTGTGTTTTTGTACATGCATAAAGATTCTAAATGATTTTAAATAAATCAACTTTTTTTCAGTAACTGTGCATTAAGGAATTAAAGTAGACGAATCATTTTTTAATTCTTATATTGTAAGGGTAAACGTGAGATCTAATCTAAATAATTCCCGTGCATTCTAATCGTAAAATAGAAAGTAAGAAAAGAAACTATTTCAAATTTATGCCGATTTACTTAATGATCCAGAAATATTCGTTTGCAAACTTAAAATTATTGCGAAGCAAGCGATATTGCTAGCTGACTACAACAATCCTTTTGCCTCCATTTTATGCTGACACATTTGTGTTTAAGAACGAAATGGAAATTTAATGCGCCCGTATCAGGTTTAATAATCTTGAAGTATATTTCGAGAGGAAACCGGTAGATTAATAAAGGGGTTAACTTGAAGTGTTAAAATATTAAGTTAATTATTTCATTGGATTCATGCAGTTTGAAAAATTACAATTATCTTCTATCTCCTTATAATCGCAATTATAGTTGAATCATTTAATTAAGATGGTTCAGTACAATTAATAACGATGATGATTTCGTACCATTTTACACGAACAAATGTGAAAAAATGTAATGTACATTTGTGCATGCATGCAAAGGATGTTAATAATCAATTTTATTGTAAGGTTTAAATAATCTTTTCAGATTTTTGAGGATAATAGTACTCTGAAGAAAAGATAAGTTTTGTAATATTTTTAATATTTCGTTTGCGGTAAAATATGCATTTTAATTGCCTACTGTGATTCTTAGATGAACTTTCATTAAAAAATATAAATAAGTACAAAGAATATTTTTAATTTGTGAATTTTTAATCCATTATTTTATGGGATGATTTTACTTGAATATGTGTATTAAAAATTAACAATTTAACATCTATTTATATTATATATATAAAGGAGTTGTGACAATTAATGAGTGGGTTTCATCTATAGTTGACAAATGGGGAAGGAAATACATAAGAAAGCGCCTCTGAACAATAAGTATTCAATTTTTTGAATTTTTTTCCTCAATTAATATTAATTATATAACAATGGAACAGAAGGATTATATAACAATTTTCTTATATTTTAATGGGAAAACTGAGGCCGATCACTCTTCTGTACAAGGGCAGGAATGTCAAACATCGATGTTTGTCGTTGCTAGCCGAAGAAGGTCTAACAATGAACTGTCGAAGAGAGAACTCCTGTGACAATTCTTGATTAACTTCATCGTCGAAAAAGCACTTTAGCATAAATATGTGCTCCCAAACATGGAAGTTATTTTCAGTCTTAAGTCACGCAGATTTGGAAACCGTTCAGTTGGAAGCAATTTGAAGAACTCGGGCCCCCTTTCAGTTCTTGTTTGAAAGAATGAGCCAGTCTGGAGATCGCAGAGCTCTAATTGTAGGTTGGCCGGTTGTTCTTCAATGCTTTCTGTGAATGGGTTACTAAAAAGGAGCCACGTCATTCTTGATGCTCTCAAAATCTGAAAATCTCGTGTTGAATTCATCAAAATAGTCTGCAACTCAGGGTAAAATTCAGAAAAATCCAGCACTTCCTCATACTCTGACGCCAAACGTCTGCAGCTGGAGGAGTGAGATAAGTTATTTTTTCATAAAGTTTCATGGAAAAATTTCAGCTTGTTTCTAAACCCATTGATGTGCGTTATTAGGTCAGACACCAGTTGGCCTCTTCCTTGTAGTTTTAAGTTCACATCGTTAAGGTGGCCAGTAATATTAGTTAGAAATTACTGGTGACGTGAAAAATCCATGCTTAAAAGTTCTTGTTTAAGGTTTTCTGATGGAGAAAACTGGTGAAGGAAAAGAGGGATTTCTTTTCTCAACTCAAAAAATCTCTTGAGCCAGTTTCCGGCACTAAACCACCTAACTTGATTGTACATAACCAGTTCTCCGTATTCTGCTCCAATTTCCTCCAAAAAGTTACGGAACTGACTAAGAGAGTAGCATTTACTCTCGATGGAATGTCAGTGCACCTTCCTTATTTTAGAGGAATCAGTACTGACCCCTTCACTTTCTCCCTTCTTCCCTTCTACGGATCCCTTCTTCACTTTATATATTTTCCTGTTTCAACTTACTCTTCATTGCGGCTAAATCTGCACCAGATAATTTTTCGATAGATTATTCTCTGAGCGGCTGTTCCTGTAGAGATAGGCTAAAGCTGTCATAACTCAACTGACTTGTGTAATTATTGTCAGGATTAGCCATCGAGAGAGAAGTTCAGATTCGAGAAATTGATTCTGGTTTATTTATAATTTGAATTGAATATATTTTTACTTCTAATTCATGTAATATGTAATGAATTTTCTAATTGATGAAAAATTTAAACATTAAAACGCACACACACTATCAACCGACCAACTTTACAGCATAAACGTATTCAATCATCATAGAAGCGCATTTAACTAAGATATAAGTGCATACAGTTTTACAGGCTATATAGATAAGAAAGGGTTTAGGATTTCCTATTGTCAATAGTTGAAAATTCTGAATACTTTAGATTAGCTCTTACCCTTGAGGGAATCTCAGTGTACCCTCCTTATTTTAGAGCAACCAGCACCCAATATATCCCTTCTTTACTTTATTTTATGTATTTTCCTGTTTCGACTTACTCTTCACTTCCGGGAAACAATGTCTTTCTTTTCCGTGGCCACGAGCTAAACACGTATGTGTCCCCTGGTTAGTGCTAAATAAGAGACATCCTCAGGGGTATACCTTCTTTAGATATATGTCACGGCCCCGAAGTGCCCTAAAGATATGTGTCAGTTATTCCTAGTAGTATCGATCTTACCTTTGTAGAGTTTGCTGCTTACCGGGTTTGACAATATTAAAATTGGACCATGACGGAACTGTCGTAGGTGAGCAGCAATTTTAGGGCCCGGTCTCACCAAAGAGCATCCCATGGCGCCAACCAGTGGTGGGACGCAATTCTCCTTTTAAAAGAGATTAATCACGATTAGCTGTTAAATGACTTTAGTGAGATTGGCCCTCACAGCTGTTGTGGTTGCTGTCGTGGCGTTCTGGTCTTCAGTCTGTTGCTACTGTATGTCTTCGGATTGATCAGCGTAAGAATAGACTTACTCTTCAGTTCGGCTCTTTACCGGGTATGACAAAATTAAAATCGGACCATGACGGAACTGTCGTAAGACAGCAGCAGTTGGTGGTCCAGTCTCATCAAAGTCGTTTAATGGCTAACCAAAATTAACTCATGGCGCCAACCAATGGTGGAACTCAATTCTCCGTTTAAACAGAGATTAATCGTGGTTAGCTGTGAAACGAGTTTGGGGAGATCGGCTCTTAGAGCTGTTGTGGTTGCTGTCGTGACGTTCTGGTCTTCAGTTTGTATGCTGTTGTATGTCTTCGGATGGATCAGAATAAGAATAGACTTACTCTTCAGTTCGTCTCTTTATTGGGTTTGACAAAATTAAAATAGGACCATGATGGATCTCTCGCAGGTCAGCAGCAGCTGTAGGGCCGATCTCACCACAGTCGTTTAATGGCTAACCAAGATTAACTCTTGGCGCCAACCAATGGTGGGACGCAATTCTCCGTTTAAACAGAGATTAATCGCGGTTAGCTGTTAAACGACTTTGGTGAGATTGGCCCTAACAGCTGTTGTGGTTGCTGTAGTGGCGTTCTGGTCTTCAGTTTCTTGCTGTTGTATGTCTTCGGATGAGTCAACGTAAAAATCGGCTTAATCTTCAGTTCGGGTAAATCTGTACAAGACAATTTCTGTACATTAATATCTGAGTGGCTGTTCCTGTAGCGACCGGCTAAAGCTAACATAACTCAACTCATAATTACTGTGTAATTATTGTCAGGATTATCAATTTATTATAGGAATGTTCGGAATTGAAAATTTGATTCTGGTTCATTTATAATTTTAATTAAATATATTTTTGCTTATAATTCATGTATTTCCCATGTTTTAAATGGGAATTTTCTAATGCATAAAAATGTGATATAATAAACACACCACGCGCACACAACTAACCAACCACAACTACATCATAAACGTATTCATCATATCAAACCGCGTTAAACTAAAATATGACTGTACATAATTTTACATGATTTATCGATACAAATTTGTAGTTAAAATTTTACGGGGAAACTCGCAATGTCTAAAGTAAAACGGTTTATTCCAGCGTGCGTGCTAAATAGTTTGGAATCGGAAATATGAATAACGTACTCAAGGAATTATACCGATTTCCTTAATGATTCAGAAATAATGATTCGCGAATTTAAATTCATTGCTAAATAGGCGCTATTGCTTGCTGACTTCCAGCAATCCTTTTGCCTCTATTTTATGCTGACACGTTTCGAGTTAATAACTGAATGGAAATGTAATGGTCTCCGTATCAGCTTTATTAATCCTGCAGTGTACGAGTGGAGAGAAGAGACTGGGAGAATTGCAGATTAATACGAAGAGTGAAATTGCAGTATTATGGATTTGGAGAATTATATTATTAAGCTAATTGTTTTGTAGGATTTATGGCGCAATCAAGGGATATTAAGATTTCCAAAGTTATTTAATATCTGATATTTAGATGATGCTATGGAAAAGAAATGATTTTTGTAAAGGATTGTTTTTTAACTGAAGAAATATATAGAGTACAATATTTTATTTTTTAATGTAGTAAATAAACATAAACTATAGAAAAATTAATTAGAAGAAGCTATATTGTCTTAAAATACCGTGTAAAATTACACTTAGAAAAATTAATTAGATAAAACTATACTCAAACTTAAAATACTACTACCATGTATAATTACACTTTAAAATGCATGAAATTTTACTTTATTTCACATCTACAGTCATTATGTTAATGATTTTAAACAGTATACAGTGTAAAACAGATGTTTTTTTAAATAATTTTTTTAAAGTTTAAAATAGTTTATAGTTTTAACACAGTTTCATCTATTTTATTTTTTAATAGTTTATAATTATTGACTACATAAAAAAGTGAACACACACACATACATAATACACACATACACAAACACACACACACACACACACACACACACACACACACATATATATATATATATATATATATATATATATATATATATATATATATATATATATATAATAGCCTAAGTTATCTGTCCGTCTAACCTCGAATTTATGAAGCGGTTGGACCTGGAATGGATAGAGGCATCTATTATAGTTACTAAAATTCAAATCGAGTAATGTTTATCTTTTCCTAATCTATCTATTCTGATTTTAAAATAAATTAGTATAAATATGCTTCATATCACAGCGAAGAATACTGTCGTCTTTAAAACGTTCGAAATCCACCCCTTTCCCCCTTTTTGAGCTTTTAATGCCATTATTTCAACTCCTATTTTACCCGGTTAAGAGCAGGCGATTAAATTTAATTTATCCCATTATAAATAGGTAAAAACAACATTTATTCCTAGCATTATGACGTCATTCCTTTAATCATCTCCTTTAATCATTTCTTATTTTAAATTATTTAAATTATGCCGTATTTTCATACGTGTGATCACTGAACTTAGATATTACGTAAATAATTTTCTTTTATATTTGACTTAAATAATAGATTAGGTACATATGCGATAATTTTAAAAATTTAATCATCATCCATTAGTTTTTGTTGCAAGATTCTTCTCAGCCAAAAAAACAAACCATTTTTTTTTGCCTGCCTCAAAAAGTTTTTTACAATTTTGGAAAATTAAAAATTTTACTGATCCCGGCATATGACGGGCTATATGCTAGTATATATATATATATATATATATATATATATATATATATATAAATATATATATATATATATATAAATTATTTATATAAATTATTTATCTTTATTCCTTATTTATATTCCTTCAAAACCTCCTTTCTCCCATTCTAATTCCATAAAATCTTTTCCCAGTCTCTTAATGTCTTAATCAAAGGAGCGTCCTCGACTTAAAATTTTTTAGATACAATTCCCAAAGCTGTCTGTCCTATAGATGTAAATTTTCTGTCTATTCAACACGTTTTCCAGCTGTCGCCGGCAAATGGTTCTGAGTATTTCTGATCTTAACGCTTAAATTCATAAGTTTCTTGTTCCTTGGGAAAATTCTTTCTTTTTTCGCTCTTGGGTGCACCATTTTTTCGGGAAATTCTACTCCCTCCATGATTTAATTTTGAGCGAAAAGACTTAGATCAGGTTTATGGTCTGATATAGGACAAAGGAATAACTTGAGAAGTCCATTCCGCCCCCCCTTTTTAAGAAAGATTAAATCTGTTATTTCTTTTGTATTTTCCCCACTCTCTTCAAATAGGGAATTACTATTCACCATCCATAGAAACTGAGGGCGGAAATGGACAATCAAGCGTTGAAGGTGTCCTAGGGCCTTTGTTTGGAAATCCAATCGGTAAAGTTAAGGAAGAATTGCTCCTCTGTCAGCAATAAATGTCATTCACACTAATTTCATTTCATTAGTTGGTCAGTGATCTGAGTTGAAACTATGTCGAAATGTGTTTTTCTAAATCTCGAGCAGCTCATTGAAGTTCTGCGTGAATATGCAAATGGCAAATTGGCAAGAAAGTCAGCTGAATTATTTAACTGCGGAAAAACGGAAATCAACAAAGTCAATAAAGAAAAGTATTTGATTTTGAAGGAGTACGAAGACTGCAGAACAAACAAAAACAAATTGTAGCCTTTTTTTAAAAAAATGTAAAGAAGCATAAAATAAAGTACTATTTTCTCTTTAGATAATTTAAATTTCATTTACATAAGGAATATATGTCAGGCTTGTTTATATTACGCATTATAGTAATTATCCTATAATAGTAAATAAAACCCTTCAGAGCTGCTAACTATTTTAGGTACGGAGGGGTGGCCGCTCAAAGAGGTTCCACTGTATATATATATATATATATATATATATATATATATATATATATATATATATATATATATATATATATATATATATATATATATATATATATATATATATATATATATATATATTATATATATATATATATATATATATATATATATACATATATATATATATATACATATATATATATATATATATATATATAAATATATATATATATATATATATATATATATATATATATATATATATATATATATATATATATATATATATATATATATATATATATATATATATATATATATATATATATATATATATATATATATATATATATATATATATATATATATATATATATATATATATGTATATATATATATATATATATATATGTATATATATATATATATATATATATATATATATATATATATATATATATATGTATATATATATATATATATATATATATATATATATATATATATATATATATATATATATATATATATATATATATATATATATATATATATATATATATATATATATATATATATATATATATATATGTGTGTGTGTGTGTGTGTGTGTGTGTGTATGTGTGCAATTATGTATGTAAATGTATATTTTAAATTTTATTTCGTAGGGATAAAAAGAACCACACAACCTTAATAAGAGAGAGCAATCTCTTTGGTTTTCTTATTAATCATAAAATATTAGCCTGAATAATTAATAAAAACATATGTCCAGCATTTAAAGAAATTCATTTTTTAATTCTTTTGAACTTTTATTAAAATATTTGCATGGAAACTTTAGATATCATTTCGACAGGAGTGCTATTAAACACAATTTTCATATTTAATTAAATTTAAGAAATAAGGTTTAAAATGGTAAATATTAGCTGAAAATATATTTTTGTAATATAGGCGATCGTTCAAATAAACTCCCTGATTAAATGAGGAATTCCAAAAGATTT
Organism: Pardosa pseudoannulata; assembly: GCA_032207245.1. Lineage (NCBI taxonomy): Eukaryota > Metazoa > Arthropoda > Arachnida > Araneae > Lycosidae > Pardosa > Pardosa pseudoannulata. The sequence goes on along the minus strand of CM063509.1, from coordinate 95,828,454 downwards.
GTTAGTGAAAAAAAAATCTATTGACATCTTTTTCACCATGTATTCTTGAACATAATATTTACAAATGAAACTAAATACATGCAATACATTTATCTTATTTCAATACTTTTTTTTTATTTATTGCGATTTTATTCCTTGAATATTAACGCTAAAAATAAATCAAAGAAAAAATTCAATGAAATCTCGCAATGAAAGAGAAAATCCTTTAGCAGGAAGCACAAAAATACGTGACTAAATACAAATTCAAAGTAAAAGTAGAAGTTTTTTTTTTCAAATTTGTAATCTCAATTCCGAAAATGGATTTTAATCAGCACTATTACTTCCTTTGATGTTACGGTCTGTTTAATATTTAAAAGGATACTTTCGTAGAATTTTTAATTGATGAAAATATTATATTCATTTTATGAATTTATTTTTCATCGTGTTTCTTTTCGAAAGCTTTGAAGTGAAAGTTTTTCATTATGTACACATATATTAAGTAGGAAGAAATTCAAATATTTTATTTATTGCATTTTCTGCTGTCAATTCATTTTCACATTGTGATATATTATTCTTTGATTAACTTAAAATGATTTAAGGGTCAGTGTCACCAAAGTCGTTTAACGGTTAACAGCGATTAATCTCTGTTTAAACGGAGAATTGTGTCCCACCATTGGATGGCGCCATGAGTTAATCGCGGTTAGCGGTTAAACGACTTTGGTGAGACAGACCATAGGGCCCTTACGTTGAGGCTCTGTTCAAACCTTCTTGTGGCGTCACTTTGAAGTCAGCTCGATCGTTTGCTCGTATAATGTCCGTAAGACATTACGTCACTTTGACGTCAGCTTTCGGACATTATAAGAGCAAACGAACAAGCTGACGTCAAAGAGATGTCACAACAAACGTTCGAACCGAGTAGCAACGTTCAGAGCAGGATCCTAAAATATTTTTTGCCATTTGTATGCATGTCAGCAAATACGAGGAAAAATTATTTCAGAATCATGAAACGGAAAAAAAATTTATACTTCAACTATGTTCAAATTGTAATGATTAAATTATACATGTCAGGTCAAATTATCCGATCTCATTGTGTTACTGTTACAAAGTGGTTATCTAACCAGTGGTTATAAAGGATGTACTTTGCTTATTTCTTATGTCTCTCTAAGTTTCAATGACACGTGTAACCCAAACCTGATCATATTTGAATAAGGCGATTTCACGCAGTAGGGCAAATTCTCCAATTATGACAATTCTGGCTAAAGTTTCAAACGAAAGGACAGTTTATTGTTTGTCTATTGGCTGTTGTAAACATGAAAATGAATGGGAAGGGCACTATAGTAGTTCGTGACGTTGCGACAAATTGCCTTATAGAGAAAAAGAATTGAGTATATAAGTTGTAGACTCCCAAATTCACATTACTTTGTACTTAATAAATCCGTTAGAATAAATATATGGCATTTGGGCTGTTACCATGGTGCGTTCGACATATGTCACAGGTAACTTTGCGTCATAATGATGTCAGAGAAGGACATTTATTATGGTACCAAATTTCCAACTCTAGTGAGTTTTGGCGTCATTTTGACGAGCAAGTCACCTATGACATATCTCGACATCAATATGGTAGCAGCCTTGCTTATCGTTTAACTTACAATCACGTTCTTGAATTACGGCTGCTACCATATTACAGTCGACATATGTCACTGGTGACTTCTACGTCATAATGGCGTCAGAAATTGCCAGAGATGGGAATTTTGTACCATAAATTCCCCTCTCTGACATCATTATGACGTAGAAGCCACGAATGACATATGTCGACCGTAATATGGTAGTACTCTACATCTGTCACACCTGGATATGAAATATCTTTTTAATTGTGTTTATTTTCTGAATACTTGAATCAATATATTCTGTAAACTGAATAAATTCGAAACTTTACAAATATTCTCCTTATGTGTCTTATACTTGGAAAAGCGACATTACAAAACATTAAATCTCTCGGAATTTAATAATTTTCCATTTAAATATATACTAATTTAATGAATGATATATGACTCTTTTTTAAACAAAAATGTGGTTCTGTTTTATCTAACACAAAATATTTCCACCCTATAAAATTTCAATGGTGTTTCTTGTTTCAGAATATGTATCTAAAAGTATTTTATTCTTTGAATATATATTGAAACTCTTTAAATACCCTATACTATGTGTTAAGTGTTTGGAAGTGCTTTTGATTAAATCAATTTATTCGTTTTGAATTACATCCTTTGTAGTTGAAATATTTAATTCCATCAGTGGTTTAGAACCTTGTACTTTTTTTTTATCTAGTCTAACAATTTTTATAACATTCATCATACTATACATCAAAAATCTCAAAAATTATTATTTTTACATTACATACTCTATTCTTCTTAAATAAATTTCTCAAAAATTACATATCAAAAAAAAAAAATACAAAAAAATATTAAAAAAATAATATCTTAAAAAACATAACAAAAAATAAAAACTCTTTATACTATTCTTGTTTTAAAAAAATATTTTTTTTTTTTATATATTTTTTTAAACTTTTTAACATTAACATATGATTTTTATATCTAATTTTATACTTTTATATAATAAAGTTGTGTTTGTTTTTTACATTACATGTTAAAATAAAAGAAAATAAAAAAAATGATATAATGAAATTAAAATATATTTTATTTTTTTTTTATTTTTTTTTAATAATATTTTAATTCTGATTTAATATTTTTTTTAACAAGTGACATCGTGTTCAGATTACATAATGTTATTATTGAGTAAATATCAATGCTTTAAATTTTTTTTTTTTTATTTATTGAAGATTTTTTTCTAATATTATGTTTTTATAAAATATATATAACAATTTTTGCACTAGTATACAAGTATTAACAAGACCACAGATGTAAGAAAAAATTATATGAATAAATATTATATGTTATTGCTTCCTATTGCACATTTTACAATGAGCATGGATTTTCATCTATTTGATTTTTAATTTTGAACTGATAAGAAAAGTGGATTGTCTTCATATTATTTACTTTAGGTGAATTATGAGTATGATTTTCGTTCATTTTTTTATATTTATTGAAGAACCTAAATACGTATACATCTTAATGACATGATATTGATAAACACACTTTCCCTGATCGTGACATATCTAAGAGCAGACACATTCCACCACTAAATATGGTGTGTCATTAGTCTTATACTTTCTTGGATAACGGAACAATATCACCGAAGCCATCTTAAATGAACCACGAGAATAAACCTTATATCTAGTCAGGAATAGTGACAATGTTATATGGATCTAGGAAGACAATGTTTTCGCGAGGTTTTTCGAATAAATAGTACAAGAAACAGGTTTTTCAGCTCCAAAAGGTTTATAAGAAAAGATAAGGGACGAGAGGGACATCACTAAAATTTTGGAACTAACTATTTATTATTTTCCTCTTAACTGTTCTATAGGGTATAAGACCACCATACCTCTTCCACACAGTGGTAATGGCTTTCATTGGCTTTCATTTGAATCTTAGTCCAAAGTATAAGGGAGAAACGGGAAACAGGCTCATATCCTCAGCCAGCCAACGTAGGGTTTATGACTAAAGAAAGACATCGAGGGTTGAGAAAACGGACCTCACTAAAAGCCACTGTCTCGGAACTATGTCTATAATAAATGGCTGGGTTAACTCTTTGTCGAGCACGAATACCACTTCCACCTCAGAGGTATACGACCACCATATCCCCCATACATTGGTAATGGCTTTCAGTGGATCACAGCGAACTTTAGATGTTGCGTGACTAATGTCTCTAAGACAGAAGTTTAATTCGAACCTTAGTCCGAAGAATAAATGACAAAGATGAAACAAGCTCATATCCTCAGCCAACTAACTTAGGGTGTACGACTAAAGAAAGATATAAAGGGACGAGAAAACAGACATCACCAAAATTCCCAGTCTCGGAACTATGTCCATTATAAACTTAATCCTCTCTCTAGAATGGTTAAAATTCTTTGGGATTTAATGAAATTCCTTTAAAAATGTTATCTATAAATATTATAAATGTGAAATTGACAAAAAAATAGTTTACCATTCTTCGGGTGTAAAGTAAAGTTGGGGGTGGATTGAATACCGACATCATTCCTGTTTCACTATGAGAAAATTATGCTTTTTATATTTTAATTATTTTAGGAGAACAATGATTAATTATTATTAGAACAACTTAAGAATTATGTAGATAAAAAAATTATAAGTTTTTATTTTGGTAAGTACTTTTATTTGGGATCATGAGCGAGAAAATAGCACTTAAAGCAAGTTTAAAGACGTACATTTCAAAGACGAAAAAACAATTAAGTGTTTACTGCAACCTCTTGATATTTGGAAAAGTGAAAATGTGGAAAATAAAAAAAGAGTATATTTATGTCGTTAAAAAGAAGAGAAAAATATGATTTCACATGTGTTTTGAGACATATCTACCGCAAGTCAGAAGGTTAAAATACCATACTTTTTTTGTCTACAAAGAATTGTATTCCTTTGTTATAACTAGGTGTAGCAATATAGTAGTTATTTACATAAAATGGACACAATTTCAAACAATATAACCTCAACACTTTAATACAACAACAGTTTAAATCATTTCCAAGATATAATAATAATTTTTGATTTAACAATGTGTTTTAACATAATATTTTTTACAGTAAAACAGGAAGTCTAAAATTAAAAATTACATGTTGAATTAAATTTTATTACAAGTAGATTGAATATGTTATTTTTATATAAGGAAAAATTGATAAAAAAATAATATACAAATGCTCACATATATACTATTATTATTAAACCTTAAAATTTTAAAATGTGGAAAGGATGAAGAAATAATGTTTGTTAAATATAAATGAGATATACATACAAAGGGATGAACTAAATCAGGTCATTAAATATTATTTATTACTAAATGCAGATAGTTTCGGCGATGGAATTGAGGAATGAGTTGTTTTCTTCATGAGACGTAATTCCATTTTGTGAACTCAACTTTCTAAGAGTTTTGAACCTGTACATTACTGCTTAAAGTCGATTCCGAATGGTTTTAGGTTTGACTGAATAAAAAGGTGCCTTCGCCAACTTGGCGATAAAGCTCTGAGCATAGTAGCCTACCATTTTCTACTGATCTTGCCCAAACAATCTGCATCCATATTTTAATTTATATATATTTGTATCCAGCTTTCCTTGTGGAACTCATTTCATATATATTAAATGAATGTGATGCTTAAAGAAATAGATACAATGAGCCATTAATGGTTCCCTGGGGCTAAATTTTAATAATTTTTAGCTGTTGACTTTGTAAACTGTTAGGAGATTAATTGGCCGTAAATATAAATGCCCAGTGTCTAAGTGGTTTAGGTTAACTAGTTAAAATTATATAAATTTATTACTCACTCTACATCAATTATAGTCGCCCGAAAAGCAAGGGATAAAATGTTTGGGTAGAATCCCAGTTCCGGGGGCAGGCTGCTATGTTTTTACCTCTAATTTTGCACAAGTGATCTCCAGATTGTCGCCAAGTGATGTTTACAATTTTTGTATTAAGTTTATACCCAATTTTAAAACATATTTTGAAAAAAAATGTTTGAAATTTTGTTAAAATGAATGCAAAAAAAATATAAATAAATAAAAAATAAAAAAATAAAAAAAATAAAAAATAGAGCATGGTTTGCCAGAAAACTGGGTTCTAGAATTTGGCGACATCGCCCATACTTGGCGTGCCTACTTAACTTCGTTCGGCGGGCCCTCTGAACTGGGATAAGGCCAATGTTTGGATAGAATACCTTTGCGTTTTAGTAAACGTAATAAGTTTAGTAAACATAATAATGTCGACAAATATGACAAGCGGTACTGTATTATTCAGTATTACCCTGTTTTAAACATTTATGCTGGCAGCGGATTCGAATCCACGAATTCTCATTCCAAAAAGCAATGCCATGATCCTTCGGCCATCGTCCAGAGATATAGGAAAAGCTGGGAACAAAGAAAATGTCTCATAATATATAGAAATTTTTACCCAAATGAAACATTGCAAGTAACTTTAATTTTGTTCCCAAAAAGTTGCGTCACATTTGAAAATTTCTCTGACAGTACTAGTTTGTTGCGTCAGACAGGTTTATCCTCCCCATGTTAGATGCTTAAATAAGCATAATATTATAGATTATTCTATATATTTGACTTTTGTACATTAAATTTTATCAAAGGCTTAGGATAACATTTTATATAAAAAAATTAAATTTAAGGTGTGTAACACACGACTAAATATATTCTATTCTCTAAACAGATCTATATTTATTCAAATATCTCAAATTATGCGTGGGATGTCTTACTCCTATTAATTATTTCTCAGAATTTTATACTTAATTTGAACCCCTATTACTTAAAATAATTAATTTATTCGGATATTTAGAACTAAATGTTATACAAAAAATGTCATATCTTCTAACATTTCAGATGTAATTTTTAAAAATTTACATTAAAAAATGGTCTGAGAGAGAATTTTTGAATATAAATTGTTAAAATACTGTTTTAAGTTTGCACAATGACTATAAATGAAAGAAATTGTAACCTGCTTTTACGCTAATTTGATTCGGTGCTCTGAACCAAGAAATTTACATTAATTTTTACTTTCAAAGACACGGTAGATAATTAAAAATTTAAAATTATACAAAGAGATCCAGAAAAATGATATATATCATAATTAATATTTAAC
>CM063509.1:95814213-95816713 GCA_032207245.1 Pardosa pseudoannulata | reverse complement strand
TATGAAAATAATCTGTTTAATAAAATGCTTCTTGCTTTAAAGTTAGCAATATATATGTACCAAATTATTTCGATAGTAGCATTTTTCATTTAGTTTAAATTTGTTTTATATACGAACGGCTAAAAGATATTAAACAGAGATTGAATATGATCAAAACTGGTGAAAATTCAAAAGACAAAACATTTTGTCTCTCACAATAAACAAAATAGTTTTTGCTCGGGTTGAAGGTTTCATAAATCTCTGAAAGGAAACTGTATTATTTATTTGAATTCGGTTTAAATATTGCATTAAATTAATGTCTCTAAACACAGATTCAGTACTTATTATTGTACAAATACTTAGGCAAATTTATTTTAAGTTATTTATAACCTAATTATATTTTCATGAAAAATAAATCTAATACATGTGAATTAAGGAAAAACATTTCGCAAAAATTAACTTCGCAATTTTTGACAATACCAGGATTATCAATATATGCATGATTTTACATTGTTGAAATGCAGTTAGAATTGTTTGCAATCTGTTGCTTAGTTATTTAATCGGAATTACCAAGTTATTTAATAGAAGAGGAACTAGATAAAATAACTTTGTTTAAATATATTTTAACGAAGTGAATTCATTTTAGTAGGTAAAATCAATATAAAGAAATGGGAGAAGTAATTCCTATAAAATGAATTTTATGAAACAAGTAATAAATTTTCAATTGCGTCATTAGGATATTATTTTATTTTATTAACCCTAGGACTATGTTCTATTTTTGTTGAACGATGTTACCTTTTTGCGTCTCTAAGGCAACATTTAAAAATATTTTCTTTCTAAAGGTAGGAAAGGCAACAGATATAAATACTTTCGTTTAATACGGTGATTTATTAAAAGGAAATTAAAAAAATTAATTTATTTTCAGCTTTTGATAGTTAATTACTTTAATTATAATTTATCTCCGAGACGTAAGAATAGTGTTCTAAGGTTAATCGTTTAAACTTTTATTTATTAATTTTTTATTTGCTTAACTTTTCACACTCTTATTTCTTATTCTTTCTTTATTGACTTATAAAGAAAAATATTATTTTACTTTACGTTCATTTAAACCGAGGACTTCTGTTTCTGTTGATATTCAAATTATGGTGAATCAGACAGAACTGCTACACAGCCCCGATCAAGATTTGGCATATATACAAATTTTATGGTAAGACAGGCATTTACTGCAAGTATTTGAAGCATACTTAGTTACGACTAGAATCTTATATAGTAGAGTGTACACAAAACTGTTGTTTCTTAGAATGATCACAAGATTGGTCTATGTACAAATTAAGGTGAGTCAGAGACAACTGTTATACAGCCCCTTCGAAATTTGGTCTATATACAATATTTTTCATAGCGCAAGTCAGATCAGTAAGTACAAGTATTTGAATCTTACTTATTTAAGCTTAGAATGTTATGTATTTGATTGTACATAAAACTGTTGTTACTTATTAGTATGATCACATGATTGGTCTAAAACAAATTATGATCACATACTGAGCTGTAACACAACCCCGATCTAAATTTGATCTATATACACTGTTTATGTTAAGACAGACAGTTGCTTCAATTGTTTAAATCACATTTAGTTACGCATAGAATTTTATATAGTAGATTGTCCATAAAACTGTTGTTAGTTAGCATGGTCTTAAGATTTGTCTATATACAAATCATGGTGAGTCAGGCAGAGCTCTTATACAGTCGCTATCGAAACTTAATCTATGTACAATATTTTTCATAATTGAAGACAAAGCTGTAAGTTCAAGTATTTAAATCTTACTTATTTAAGCGTAGAATATTATGTAATTAATTGTATCTAAAACAGTTGTTACTTACTAGATTAATCACATTGGTTTATACACATATTATCGTGAGTCAGTCTGAGCTCTTATGCATCCCCGATCGAAATTTTATCCATGTACAATATTTTTCATATGGGAAGGCGGATCTGTAAGTACAAGTATTTGAATTTTACTTGTAATGAAGTGTAGGATATTAAGTAATTGATTGTATCTAAAACAGTTGTTACTTATTAGCAAGATCACATGATTGTTCTATATACAAATTAAGGTGACAAACTGAGATGTAACTCATCCCTGATCGAAATTTGGTCTATATAGAATGTTTATTTTAAGACAGACAGTTGCTGCAAGCGTTTAAATCACAGTTACGCTTAAAATTTTATATAGTAGATTGTCCATTAAACTGTTGTTAGTTAGCATGTTCCCAAGGTTTGTCTATGTACGAATTATGGTGAGTCAGACAGAGCTCGTATACAGCCCCTATCGAAATTTAATCTATGTACAATATTTTTCATAAAGGAAGGCAGGTCTGTAAGTACAAGTATTTGGATATTACTTATTTAAGCGTAGAATATTAAGTAATTGATTGTATCTAAAACAGTTGTTACTTATTAGAATAATGACATGATTGGTGTGTACACAAATTATCCTGAGTCAGTCAGAGCTCTTATACATCC
>CM063509.1:95801713-95804213 GCA_032207245.1 Pardosa pseudoannulata | reverse complement strand
CTCTTATGAAATAGAACAAAAAGTTTATTAAAACACAAACATCGGTATTTGCAGAATTTTAAGGAGAAAGATGCTCAAAATGCTCACCGCACATATGGTGGAGTGTATGCGAGCGTCTTGTTTATTTTTGAGTAATTGATTCTCAATAAGGGAATTCCTTCAGATGGCCCAGAAGAAGAAATCTAAAGAGATGATCTGTAGATCGTGGTTGCCATAACACAGGACCCTCTCATAAGTAACGATCTTCAGGTTACGAAGAAATGTTTTTTACGCAGGGTATGACGACATACGAGGGTTACTCTGAAATTTTTGAGATGCCTGCAGACGAGGATTTAAAAATAAAAATAACGGTTTAATTTTAAAATACAAAGTATTTTATTTTACACTGACTTACTTCAAATTGTTTAGCGTAGAATAACTTTTAAACTGATGACAAAATGGAGTTGATGCGAGAATATTTTCCGGCTATGATTTTCTACGATTTTAAATCCGAATTAGATCAAGAAGACTGCTTACAACGGTTGCAATTGTCATTTCGTGATGAAACTCCAGCTCATACTATTGTATGCAGATGGTTTAAAAAAATTTAGAAAAGGTCTCAATTTTCTTCAGGATGAAGAACATAAGGAATGTCGTTGTTGGCAGTAATCCCGGATAATGTGTCTTCCATAAGAAAAATGTTAATGGATGATACTAACTGAAGAAACTTAACATTGGATTCGAAGCCATACACAAAATTATTAAAGAAAAATTACATATGAAAAAAAGTAGTTTGCCGTTGGGTTCTCCATAATCTAACTGAACACCAAAAAGGGGAGCATGTCTGAATTCGTAAAGAAACTCTTAAATTGGTAAATGATGGTGGCCACCACATCATTTCTAAAACTGTAACTGTTGGTGAAACGTACATAATGTTTTTTTAACGTTCCAACAAGCCAAGAGAACAAAGTATGGATCTTTGAAGATGATCCCACGCCGACATTGGTGAAAAGACAACGCGCACTGAAAAAAGTTATGTATGCCGTTTTCTTCAGAAGTTCGGAATTGGTTAAAGCCATCAAGTTGGAAAGACAGAAGACAGTAACGGCAAACTGGTATACCACTAAATGTTTTCACCAATTCTAACCTATTCACATCTATTCCAAGAAATGAATGGCTTGAGGCAATTAATCTGTGGAAAATCCGTCTACAAAAGTGCATTATTGCTGGAAGAGACTACTTTGCACACACCTAAAATTTTGTAGGTATAACTTTAAAAACCTAGTGGTATCTCAAACATTTCAGAGTGACCCTTGTATATATCCTTTTGCATATTTCTCGAAAACTATGGGCTGTACAGATACAGTCCTTTTGGCATCATTTGTGTTTTCCAAACAAAGAATCTGGTTTTACAGAGTTTATCTGGTCTCATTGGTACACCCTGTATATGTGTGAAATACAATATAATTTTTGTGTACATCATGCGGGATTAAAATTGCAGTTAACTGTGCAAATTAACGAACAGAAGATTATGATCTCCAAACGATGACACTCAGCTTGGAAATATCACTCAAAAATACCATCTATGACTGCCATTAGTGATTGCAATTTCACCATTCCATGTTATCATAAGTATAAAAGAAGTAATATTTAAGAAGTAAATTTGCCTTTTTTTACATTTATTTAATTAGTTTTTTGGTATTACGCTTTTAATTTTTTTTGTTTTTTTTTTTTTTTGTTATTAATTTTTTTTGTTTATGGTTTGGTGTTTCGATGTTCTCGTAAAAGGAAATATACATTAAAATATTTTTCACTCTTCAGTAACTCTTGATGTTTTTCATTCCCTTCATGTTTAAATATTGACGACTAATCTTTTCTTCTTAAACATGATATGACATCACTGACATTTTCATGCTTTTTTCATTTCTTGGATGCGAAATATTGAAAAGACAGAAAAAATTACGAGTCAAAGATTGAGTAAAGCAGATTCAGCAAGACATTTGAGACAAATAGATCAGTTAATTATGAAAAGAGAGAAGTTAGATTACGAAATGAATTTATTAATCCGATCTCTTAATTGATTATATAAATTATAGATTGAAAAATTGATTGTTTAATTAAAAAAGATATATACTTATGTATATATGGATAGATTTCATAAGTTAGAGTAGAGATGTAGATTGACTGGGTGAATCGGACAGATTGATTGATTGCCTAGGATATATGGATTTACCACTGGATAGATAAGATATATAGATAGGATTAATAGATTTATAGATAACATAGATGAATTTGATACATGAAACTTGGATAAACCACATAAAATACATGGATTTGATACACAAAACGTGATAAGACAGAGTTTTAAGACGAATGGATGCCTAATATAAATGGTTAGATAGATTAGATGGGTTAAACAGATAGTAGATTCATTCTTATGATTACATGCATTAAATAGATTGGATGATTGTTTATAGGTAGATTGCATAAATAGATTACATTGATAGGTGAAAGATTTACT